>CM062815.1:91733700-92309668 GCA_031772625.1 Pinus tabuliformis
TTTGACCTTGTTAAGATCACTCCTGTTGGATCTAACGTGTCGCTCTTAACGCGCGAGCAACTTGTGAGCGAGTACCCACTCGATAAAGGTGATTTTCCTCTCCCCCCCTCCACTATGTGGCGTGCATGAGTGGCATCGGCGGACTCCACCCTTTACCCGCTTACCCGCCCATGAGCGCTTGATAGAAACCATAACCACCCAAACAAAACCACCCTCGGGCGTTATCATCCAAGCACCTCCTCCACCCAATAGTCGTCTGATCTGTCCACCGAGATCCAACAGCTCAAACCTTTTCCGCTCCCACCAATGACAACAAGCCTCATGCAATCTAGCTCCTCCGTCTATTTCTTCCGATCCAGTGGCCCTCGTCCATGACTGCTCCCGCTTATCCTTCACCACCCATGTCCATCTAATTTAATTCATCCAACAACTACCCGCTTATCCTTCACCACCCTGCCATTACTCTTCTCTTCCTAATTGGCACGTCTAGCCACCCATGCACCTCGTACTCTACTTCCTATCAGTAACCCGAGGAGGAAGGTGGTTGACTCTGTCAATATTGTGACAATCAGGCCGCTGAACTGAAATACCAAAAAGCATGGCCAAAATGGGAAGGACACAACACGATGCAGTCAAGTATAAATAAACAGTCATGGAGCCTCATTAGCATGATCAAACCAGCCATCTAACAGGGCAGCGTTGTACCAAAATTAATTTTCGTTTTCGTGATAGAAGGAGAACTGTGTCCTCATACGCAATCCAACAGTTAAAGCCAAAGGGGGTAGTTTAGGATAGCTGGAGACCTATGAAAGCCAAAGAGCATTGTAAAGGGCCTATAAAAGGTTGGAAAATCACTGTAAGAAGGGTTCAACTTCCGAAGACTGTGGAGACTCTGCTACTCAAGCTTCTCATCTTCATTCATCAGTAATACAAGCTTCTTTTGATGTTATATGTTCAATATCCCAATTTCTCTTATGTTCTAAACTTGCACTTGAACAAGCCATTCAGGTTTCTTTTGTGTCAAAGGTCAGATAACTATCATCTTATCTTTGCGTTGATGTATTAGACTTGCAAGTTTAATTTACTTTCTGTAGCTGGCCATCATATGGTTAATGTATGTATCTGCTGGTATGGTTAGTATTCTCCATTCACTCACTTAATATACAAACTATTGAGCATTAGTGGTCTAAAGCCTTGTAGGCTGAGGGTGTTCATGCATGTCTTGAGTAATAACAGAGTCAAAGTGGTTATCTAGCTTGATCCAGACCATTATTTATTCCAATAGTTCATAGAACAAATTGAAGATTATATGTTACTAGGCATCTCTGAGTTGCAACCTAGGAGAGTGTCTTGGAGTGATAATAGAACTTACCTTATTATTATGGTTTAACTAACATGGATAATTTTTTCAATGCATTTGAATGTGAAGTCCTTGAGCATCACTGCTTCCAAGCATTAGATTTGGCATTGCGCGCTATGCCTGCACAGTGGTGGGGTACACACAAGGATAGCTTTGATGGATGGAGGGATTATAGAAGGATGATGACATTGAAGTTTGGTCGACTTAACACTCGATTGACTGAGAGATATGATGGGAGGGATGATCCACACGATCATCTAGTGAAGTGGACTAAATCTTATGGACCAGAGCCGCAGCTAGAGTAGGTACACTTATTTTTCCATACTTTGGATACAATCACCATGAACTGGTATTTGGAAACAGATCTCCGGCATGGCAGTGTGGAGTGGGATATATTGAGGGAAGGGTTCTTATTAACCTTCAGTTTTGAAGATGGTTTCGTGAGCATCGATGAAGCCCTACAAGAGATTAAGGTAGTTATCTTCAGAATGATGCAAGAACCTTTGGAGTGGGTCCAACCAGATTAGAGCATCCAGTTGTGCCATCCGTTGGAATGTTATAATGTGACAGTTGAAGGGGAGGATGAAGATTCGAGGAATATTAACATTCTAGAGGCAAAAGGGCATCGCGAAGTCGAGGACCCACAAATAGACAACCCGGACATCACCACGCCATTGAAAAAAAAGCAAGTAAACATTGGGACTGAAGCAGACCCAAAGTTTGCAAATATTAGAGATTAGTGGGACGAAGCTACTGTGGATAAGGTTCTGAGTTACTCTGCGAATATTGAGATATGTTCCCTACCAATTTTGAAAACTTTAAGGGCATAATAGGAGACTTGGGTGTTATAAAAATCACTCTGAAGCCGGACATGAAGCCTGTTAAGCACAGGCCGTATCGCCTGAATCCTAAATATAAAGAAAAGGTTCAGTTGGAGTTGGATAAGATACTGGAAGCAGGCATCATAGAACCAGTGGAAGAATCTGATTAGGTGAGCCCAATGGTGGTTCAGGAGAAGAAGCAGAAGGGTGAGATAAGAATTTGCATAGATCTGAGGAAGATGAATGATGTGGGTCTCCACGATCCATTCCTGACGCCATTCACCATTGAAGTATTAGACAATGTCGGAGGGAAGGAGGACTACTCATTCACTGATGGGTTTTCAGGGTACCATTAGATTAAGATCACGCCCGAGGATAGGAGTAAAACGACCTTCGCAATGGAGTGGGGTTGTTTTCAATAAACTATCATGCCATTTAGACTCAAGAATGTGCCTTTGATATTCTCTCGTGTAGTCATCGTAGTGTTCAAGGAGTTTAACCATAAGTTCTTGGAAGTGTACTTTGATGACTGGACGATGTTCAGACTAGTGAAGCATCATGTAGCAAGTCTATACCTGATGTTGGATACATGTCATAGATACCAAATCGCACTGAATTTGAAGAAGTGCATCTTTTGTGTTCCCTTTGGAATCTTGTTGGGTCATGTGGTGTGCAAGCAAGGGTTGATGGTGAACCCTACCAAGATTTCGGTGATAGTAAATCTGGAGGCCCCAAGGAATGCCAAATAGTTGCACGCCATGTTGAGACATACTAGATATTATAGAAAATTTATCAAAGCGTGTGCTCAAATTACTGCGCCTATGAAGAAGTTGTTGAAGAAGGATGCAAAATTATGTTGGGACGAAGAATGCCAACATAGCTTAGCTATTTTGAAAGAAAATATGGTCACCGCGCCGATCTCGGTATTCTTGGATTGGAAGAAGGAATTTCACGTACATGTTGATGCCTCATGCATTGCTTTGGGTGTAGTATTAACACAAGTCAGTGAAGAAGAAATGGACCACCCTATAGCCTTCGCAAGTAGGAAATTATCGAAGGCCGAGCAGAATTACTCAACGACTAAGCACAAAGGATTGGCCATGGTATATGTGCTGTAGAACTTCAAGCACCATCTGTTAGGAGGGAACTTCAAGGTGTACATAGGTCATTCTGCCTTGAAATACATGGTTAATAAGCCTGTGTTGAGGGGGAAGATCTGCCGATGGTTGCTTTCATTCTAGGAGTATGACTTTGAGGTCATTGTGAAGCTAGGGAGGTTGAATGCAGGACCTGAATATCTATCGCAGATCGAAATAGGAGAGGAGCCTAATAATTTGGAGGAAGGGTTTCCAGATGCACAGCTCTTCGTGGTGCACGTAGCAGATAATTGTTTTGCAGATATTATTCACTTTTTTTACTACAAGGATGGCACCAAAAGGGTATACAAGTCAGCAAAATAATGAGCTAGTAGTGCACACGGCAGACTTTTCAGTGATTGCAAGAAATCTGTATAAGATGGGTGTTGATGAAATATTGCGAAGATATATGCCCAATTTTAAGAGAAATAGCATTCTCATTGAAGCTTGTGGAAGGGATGTAGGAGGACATTATGCAGGAAAGGCGACTATGCAAAAGGTTTTGCACGTAGGTCTATGGTGGCCAACGTTGCATAAGGATTCCAAAGAATATTGTAAGGCATGTGATGTGTGTTAGAAAATGGGAAAAATATCAAGAAGGGAGGAATTGCCATTACGACCTCAAGTATTATTGCAACCATTTGAAAAATGGGAGATTGATTTTGTTGGGCCAATTCAACCCCCAGGGAAGATAACTGGTGTGCGCCATATCATCACCGCGATGGAGTATCTAACTCGATGGGAAGAGGCACAACCGATTAAGGATTGTACAGGGACTACAACAGCGAATTTTTTGTTTGAGTATGTCTTAACCAAATTTGGTTGCCTGAAAGTGTGGATGAGCGAAAAAGGTATGCACTTTCTAAAAAACAATCAATGCGTTAACAAAGTAATTCTAGGTCTACGATCAGAAGAGTACATTGTATCACCCATAGGCCAATGGAATTATTGAGGCCTTCAACAAGATTTTGGAGAACACACCAACAATGATATGCAACGGTCAACGAAATGATTAGGGTGTGCAAGTACTTGCAATACTATGGGTGTATAGGACTACATGAAAGAACATGATAGGACAAACACCGTTCATATTGGTCTACGACATAGAAGTTGTGATGCCTATGGAGTACATTGTGCCTAGTCTACACATAACAGCTCTCACAGGTATGGCAGGTTGCGAAACCTTGGAGGAACGGCTCGTCCAACTAATGGAGCTTGAAGAGGACCAATTATTGGGTGGATTCCTTTAGCAAGTACTGAAGGAATGGTAAAAAGCGTGGCATTATCAACACATCAAGCTTCGCACATTCATGGTAAATGATCTGGTATTGTTATATGATAGTAAGTTCACTAACTTTCCGGGTAAATTTTAGATGCATTGGCTGGGGCCATATATTATCAAAGAAAGTACAGATGGAGGCGCGGTTCAGCTCATGAAGCTGAATGGAGAACCCTTTCCAGGAAGAGTGGACAGAAGCCGATTGAAGCTATATATAAGGGATCATGTGCAATGACTATATGGCGGAAGGATAGTCTTAGTGCTCCAGGCAGTTGCAAGGGAGTGCAAGACTATAAACTACACTACTAGGTTCGAAGGACTACGCAACAGATAGGCTACGCGGAAGATGTTGAAGATACAATATATGTTCAAGCTGTGTGCAAGAAGTTGCACTATGGAGGGGAGTGCTACGTAGCACAGCATAAAAGTGACCACTGGAGTGACTGTTCATGATTTGACAGCCAGAAGACGGCTAAGAGGAGCGGGATGACGGCATTTAAGGCAAAAATATTTGAAGATGTGCTACCAAAACAACATTAATTATCAGAATTTGGGGGTGAATGATTGGATTCAAATTCAAAACCCCCTATAAATTACGCATGTCAGTCCAACAGAGAGCACTTTGCACCCTTAGAGTTTTTTTTGAGTTGTGTTGTTTGTAATCTATGATTCGATCATATTGGGAGGATTTGGTCACTAGCCCTGCATTTTCTAAGTTGTCGAAGTTGAATTAGAAGTTTATTCTTGATAAAATGCTTGGAACAAGCCCTGTAAAGACTGTGAGTACTGGTGGTGATGTTGCTTCTGAACGAGTTTCCCTAGAAGTGGTGAGTAGGTAAGCTTCGGCTCATGTGCCTACGGCACCAAGGTTGCCTAGGCCAAATCCTAACCCTACTAAAGAAACACAGAAGCCGAAGAAGGATAAACAGAATAATCCACTATCGATACACGAGTCACTAAGAAAGCATTCTGCAACACAAAAATAAAAGAAACACAAGCAGCCCAAGAAGGTCATCGATCTAGAGGTGGAGGAAGGAAAGGGCACAAAAGACACAGATGCTGAGGGAGTGGAGCCCATCATAAATCTTCCTGAATACATCCCTTCGTGCAAGAGGAAGGTGAAGGTCACAAAGGACCTAGACTCAGACAAATTTTTCATTTCTACATCACTCCTACCTAAGCAAGTTCCCTTTGAAGGTTTGCGGCTTGCATGGATCCTAGTATTGAAGATGGAAGATTGGGACCTCACAGATCATGTTAGGTTTCCACACTTAGCCATAGATAAGTATATGAAGTGCATCTACTATGTCAAGTCAGGTGCTACTATGTTGGAGACGGTGGAATGGATCCACGGTGTGAAGAATTTAGGATTGTTGAATTTGTTGTGGGTACCCCATTATGACCGCACCCCTATCAACACAGTTTGTGTGCACCAACTACTCACTCAGGTGCACAATGGTTGCTAATGGCTAGGTGGGCCTATCCCCATCACTAACATGCTCATTCACAGGATCACGCATCTGCCATACAAGGGATTGAATGCAACCAAGTAGTTTGGCGGAAATACAAGCGAAAAGGATCTGGCAGAAAGAATGAAGAAGGAATTTGACCTAGTGAAGAAGGTGCGAGGATATTCAATCACCCCCATAAATGACCCGGCAATGCAAATTTCCACACAAATCTTATAAAGGAAGGTAATAAGAAAGTGTCGCGTGGATGAATTTTCAATGTCTGTGGTCTCCCTAGCTGCACAGTGTGCGAAGGGCATGCAGTTCAACTGGTCCACGTACTTATGCCAGGAATTCCTCACAAATTACCGCAAGGCCGAAGATGAGACTAATTCATTCCATTATGCTTGGTTACTACTCTCTATCATTTTGGTTGTGCAGGAGATGCTGGAGGATAGCCAGTTTCCTTCAATGGAAGAAGGATTACCGGAGGCAGGGAAGTTCACCTCCCTATGGGCTACAAAGGACCCCATGCGGATCACAAAAACATTAAAATATTTTGGTTCCTGAAGGAATCAAGTCTCCGCATGGAAATTAACGAGCATCGAAGGTTTTCCCCAACCTTGTACACCCAGCTGTCAACCTATGTAGCTTTCAAGGCTGAATTCCACAGAGTTTACCTTCTAGCATGGATGGATCCATAGCAGAAATGGCATGACTTGCCATATTTGGTAATGAAGACAGACGTGCAAGAGGTGATCATGTGATGGCCAGCAAAGTGGCAGGCCCCCTCAGAATTAGATTTTGGAACTAGTAAGGGTGTAAGAAGTTCAGCAGCACAAAAGAGAAAGGAGGCAGCCAAGTAGGCTACGCATAACCTGGCCTCGCAGAGGAAGAAGGAAGCCACAGAGAAGGCTCAAGTGGATAAATAGCATGTTGCTAACGAGCAGGCTGAACAAGAGCAATGTGAGTAAAAAAGAAGTGTCAAATCCCCCTCACTAGAGACTAAGAAGGAAGAACTATCCAAACAAGGTGCTGGACGAGATGAGGAGAATAGCACCCTGTTTCATCTAAAGAAGCATGGAAAGGAGCAGCAGGAAGGTCCCTGGAAAAAAGAAAAAATAGGAAAAGTCACAGGGTGATCCCATGGTATTGACGGAGGGAAATCACAATGAGATCGGAGATAAAATAAGGGACACTGTGATTGAAGTACTGTAGCACTTCGTGCAGAAATATATGCAGACGTTATGGAGCATCCAAAAGGATCTGTGCGAGCTACAGATCTAGACCAACATGATACAGGTGGGCATTGGTCAAGCAAGAAAAACATGAGTGAGATTGGCCCTGGGGATGAGTCAAGCAACACAATTGGTAAGGACCCTAGATCTTAGGACTGTTGCATTACCAGAAGGGTCCTTCGCGCAGAGTCAGCTAATGATCGCATCATCTTAAGCACACTTAAGAACATTGGGTTGAACATCGTAGTGCTCCCCAATGAAATTCTTCATGCGCTGCATGTAGGGGTGACAGAGGATTGAGAGCTCAAGAGCAACGCGTTCTCAACCTCATCAAGGAATATAGGGTGAACAATGGATAGATGTTTGCCAAGAAGATACAGGACTTAAAAGAAAAGGAGACACTGCAGGCACAAAGTTCCTGATTGGATTCTGTTGTCACTAAGGCATGCAAAACAATGTTTGAGTTGCATATTCCTGAGGATGCATAGCTAGAATTGAAGATCAGGAAGTTCATCGCTAGTGTACGCAAATAAAAGGCAGAGGTTGGCCAAGTTCAATTTGTACTCAACATGAAAATCACTGACCTTCAATTAAAATTGCAACCCACGAATCCGCCTGAAGTCCGGGAGCAGCGTAAAGCCGCAATCAGAGAAGGAATGGCCACCATGGATGGCACAATCGTTGACTGTTCAAAATTATTTGAACAGGAAATGGAGCTAGTGACAACTCTGCAGGAAGATACAAACCTGTAGACATTAAATACAGAGCTCAAGGAGCTGCAGTGGTAGTATAACGAGGTGAGGGAAATGACACGCTCCATTACAACAGCGCAGCACCTAGCCAAATTACAGGAGGGGAAGCAGCTCCTCACGTAGGTAGAGGCGACACAGATGAAGGAAGCCTTGCATAAGGCCAAACTACAATCTTGGTTAGAGGAGGCTTACCAAGCCATGACCAATATTTAGGACAATCTAACGGGCTTGCAGCAGACACAACAAACAATGAAGCTGGTCGCAGAAGGACCAGCTACGGAGAAGCTAGTTGAGGAGGTCAAGCAGGTAGCCACTCAGAGTGCTACCAAAGTTGTTGTGGTTCAGGTGGAGCTGGGGGATCTTCACAACAAGATCACAACACCAACCAAGTGACTCGAGTGTGAGTCATGATCATTGTGTTGGAGGTCTGCTACGATGGGGTCCCTTGGTTCGATTTTGGGGTTAAAATAACCCAAGTGTCGATGTATTTTTTGTAAGTAATATAAAGTCTCCACAATTTGTGGATGCGAAGTGCATAGATTGTTAGGAGTGAAAGGGGTTTTACCCCTTGTTTATGTAAAAGTTGAGTCAGCTTTGAAGACCCACCCATGGTCCACGAACCATGGGATTGTATATGTAGGTGTGTCTTAGAGAGTCTAAGGATATATAGAAGGTCATGATGGAAAATGAATGAAGTCTTAGAAGTCTTAGCACAGAGAAGTGGGTTAGATAGGGAAGAAAGGCTCTGTAGTTGGGTGCATAGAGGCCTACGTAGATTCTAAAGATGAGTGCACAGACCCCTGCAGCTAAGTGCATAGGGTAGTTTTGAATCTGTAATACCATACTGAAGATAAATAAAGAAGATTATTGAAGAATTCTTGTGTTTATCTGCTTATTTTTGTGTACTTGTGTTTATGATATATATTTTGTATGAATAATGTGCTATGAAATATTGATCTAATGATGCACAATTCACTTGAATAAGTCTTAATAGATTTATGCAATGCATGTTAAGTACTTTTTCAAAGACTGTGATGAATTCTGTTATGTTTTCTAATTAACCTAAGTAGATTTGTGTGAATGCTAATCTAGGATTGTTCTCTGAAGTGCGTAAGTAGATAAATCAACTGATAAGGTCCAAAAAAGCTGATTGTAGAACTTTGCGAAGGTCTGGAGGTTGTTTCAGTAGAGTTTTAGTACCAAGCCCTAAAGGCTTATCGACCTGTGCGAAGGCATATCTGAGGCGTTAAAATACATCATACTCGTCTCTGGATACAGAAACTTGGTTCTTTCATCCCCCCCATACTGCTTCGGGTGAGACTGCAACCTATGCTACACAGGTTGTTGCCGAAAGGGCCAGTAGTGTAGGGATTTGTTGGTTGGCGCAACTAACTATGAACATAGATCAGGACCCCCTAAGCCAACACTATTTAATAATTATTTCAATTTCACACCATTCTTATTCTTCACGAAATAATTAATAAATAATTTTATTTGTTAATTATTTCTAAATAAAGATATTTGACCATTTTGAATATCTTTTCCCTCTCCAAAAAATATAATAAAGTATTCCTAACAGTTAGATTTTGATTTGGTCAATATTATTTTATTATTCTCCATTTGCGAGATTAACTCAATACATTGTTATAAATAGGAGGGATTTCCATTCATTCTTCACCATGGTCATTATCATTGTCACCATCATTGTTACTTTTTATCTGAGCTCCCACTTGAGTTCTCCACATTGTTTTGGGTTTTTCACACATTGAGAGATAGAATCGATTACTAAAGGATCAAGGACATCAAAGGACCCATCCCACAGAGGGGGATTTACAGACCCTTTTATAGATATCCTTCTCCGGGTGTTATCAATAAATATTTATTATTCATTTTAAAAGTCTTTCCATTTTGGTTATTATATTGGATATATTTTGTTGTTTGTTGCTTTTGGATCACATGTGTTATTTTTTTTCAATATTTTCTATTTTTATTATTGCAGATCTGAAGTGAAAGAAACCACAAATTTTTGTTAGGGTTATGTGTCACCAGTGACTTAAGTAGAAATTTTTTGGTACACCTTCCAAGAAATTGCATTCCAACAAATCGTGACTCCGCTGGTGTAATAACAATGTTCTTGGGTGATTGAAGTTTCATTAAATTTCATGGTTTTCTATAGTGATTTATAGCCTCTCAATTTCTATTTATAATATTATTACCTTTTTTGTCAAATTTTTAGATTCTAGTGGTTTTCTGGTTCTTTCTGTAGGTCACAAGTACCAACTGAGTAGGAGACGAAAACATTTGTGTGATATCTACTGACGGAGAGTCTTGAGAGAAAAACACACTCTTTAGCGCCCGATATGCATTCCAAAATGCATGTTTTGGCCTAATAACTACATTTTCCACTATTTACAAGTCAGTGGCTGCGTTTTGAAAATTTTCTGAGAAATTTTCAAAATCTTTTAAGACTTGCTGAGAGTGATGTGTGTAGACTACGAAGGATTTCTTATCTCTATTTTAGTCTCCCCTAGGCCTATATTCTCTTAATTTTTCTCTTTGAGGAAGGAAAAATCCTCGTAGGGTTTAGAGTACACCTCCACATTGTTAGGAAGAGATTAGATGGGCGAGGAGTCTAGGGTTTCAACATTTTTAGCCACTGATTTTCAGAGTCTGATCCATTTCTTTAAAACATTTTTGGATGGGTTTATTTCACCATTTCTCCCTTTAGATTTTGGGTTTTTCCTTTTCCCCTTAGGATCCATTTGAGCATCCTAGGTTGTGGAGATTCATACATATCCTTTACAACATTTATCACCTCTGATTTTTGCAGTGTATCTACACCATTTATAGCAGATCAGTGCCTCTACATATCAGTGCTTTTGAAATTAGGTATTTTAGGCATTTTATGTGTTTTTTAGTAGCTTGTTTGCCTTCTCTTTCTTAGATTCTTGATACATTTTTGGGTGGGATTTTGTGTGATTGATTGGCTTTTTATTTTTCTGTCATTTTCAACATTATTTACAATAGTTTAGTAATTTATTTTCCATAGCACATGGCATCATAAAACATTTTCAATTAACTCATCCACTTGACACATTATTTTCACACACTCATACCCTAAGCGAACGTGAGCTTGGTTAACACCGCCAAGCCAAGACTTGAAGCACTACACATTAATAATTCAACATACATAGTTAAGCCCACTTGGGCACTAGGGCCAAACAATCTTTGTAGTTTAGGTGTAGGATCGGTGGGATAGGTTTCCAATAACACCCATCGATCACTTACATTGAAACATAGAAGTTGACTTATTAGGGAGCTTAAAATCCTTCACCATTCCATGGTCCAAAGCCAAAGTGTTTCAGAAACCCAATTAAGAGGGGGTTAGGCTAGGTCATCGTGCGAGCATCTTTCCTTGGGGCTACCCAACTGGTGGCAGGGAATCATGTCCGATGGTTGATCACCAAGAAGCTCAAGACTTGACCACCCTCGTGGGATGATGGTAACTATAATGACCAATATTAGGAAAACACCCTATATGATTGACTATGGGAAGCATTTGGTTCTCTACCCTACCTTTCTCTAGAAAAAATTAGCCATCTGAAATAGTAGATTTAGGATTATTTGAGGATATATACCACCTATAGGCTAGAGGTATTTTTCTTTGATAGGAAGTTTTTTCCTGTATTAGAGTAGCTTCATTAATATAGTTAGTTTACAGTTGGTACTAATGCACTAGGTGTTTTCTTATTTTTTGTTCCTTTTTTATTCCTATCATCACCCTTTAGTCCTTAGAGTCATCATTGTCTTGACATCATTGTGCACCCTAGGCATTTTTCACAAGGAATTCGAGGCCTTCACCCTTAGATTATGTTAGGACATATTACTCCTCCTCGTCGAGTTCGAGTACATCCTCCAAGTCCTTCATCGAGTCGTCATTGAGACTCTCGTTCTACTGATTCTTCTAGTTCCTTCTTTGATTTTGTGTCTTCTCAACCCCGTACCGTCACTATTTCAAGAACCAACTTGGGTGCCGGAAACCGAGGTGGTAATCCAGGTACTAACTAGGATAAACCCACAAGAGGAACCTCTAATGTTATGGTCACTCCTACTCCATTACTTCCTTTTATGGTTGATTTGAGTCTCCCCGATTTCAACCATCTCATTAACAATCCTATTGATCTAGGTGGATGTTGGTGGCCACCCACCTATCCCATTTGGACCCCCACAACTGTCTCTTTCAGTTTTTCATTTTATGTAATTGTAGCACAATTTACTATTTTTAGCAGTTTTTCAGGTCCTGAACTTCTGGAGCTGTTTTGAGGCCCTAAACGACATTTTTTGGGAAATCTAGGACCAACATGGTTCCATGGACCAATTTTTCTCTTCACAAAGTTATAGTTCTCGGATAGATATTTCTAACGGGCTATTGTACGCATCAAACGAGATCGAGTGCCAAAGTTATGACCCCGGGAAGTTGATGTACCAATTTACACAAAACGGGGCCCAGAGTTTGTCGTTTCATCTTCTAGGGTTAGGGTTTTGGATGTTTAGGATTTTCCATTATTTCATAGCAATAAATAGGCCTTCGAGCCTCATTGTAACATAGTTCAGAGTTATGTAGCCACCACATCTCTTCTCAAAGATAAGCTACCATCGCCCTAGCTGGTTTATTTCCATTTCTATTTGTAAGCATATTTTAGTATTTTACATTAATGAAATGAAGTATTATTTCCGCTGCATATCTGTATTTATGGTTATTTATGTAATTTTTTGCATTCTTGTTTAAATCCAGATTAGTGGTATCAGAGCGGTCTGCTTTTTTCTCTATTTTTATTTGCATGTCCCCAACGAGGTTGGGATATAAGGAGTTAGGGCTTGAATTGGTCGAACCTTTGCAAGACCAGCCTCGCAAATCTTGACGGCCTCCCATGGCGGATGAAAAGAAAGACGAGGGGGCAGGAGATCCTATCAAAATCTTGCTCGAAGAAGCCCTCGAGCGACAAAGGAACGCGATGATGGATAACTTTGCCCAGATCCTTCAGCGGCTACCCAAAGGCGACGCATTGACTTCCAACAACTACTCTGGAAACACCACACTGTTTAAGGTACAAGTTAATTTTGAAATACCCATATTCGAGGGTCAGATAGATGTAGATGTCGTAGATAAATGGTTAAATATGCTAGAAGTGTATTTTTTTTGTTCATGAACTTTTGAGTCAGGAAAAGATTGTTTTCATCTTCTCAAAGCAGCCCCCCACGTCAAGGACTGATGGGAAACCTACTGCGAGCAGAAGGATGAAAGTACGGGTTCACTATTTTCAGTCGCACCCACTTGGAATTCATTCCGGGATGCCATCAAGGAGCAGTACCACCCTGTCAAAAGCTATGAGGACAAATACATAAAGTGGACCACACTGCGGCAGGGAAGGAACCAAGATGTGCCAGAGTTCACAAACATTTTTCATACCCTCCACACACAACTGGGTATCAAGGATTCTGAGTTTCATTTGGTACTCAAATACCGCGGCTACCTACAGAGGTACCAAGAAGAGATGGAGTTCCTGAACATCTCCTCGCTCGACACAGCGTACCGATATGGTGTCAAAATCAACCAAAAGTTGAAACAAAAGAAGCGAGACTTTGGATCAGCGAATCCGAAGACCAAAGGACAAAGCCAAGGCAGGGTGACCCAAGACAACCCTTCAAAGCTACAAGAAAAGAACAACACCATGAAGTCGAAGATGGACACGGGAAAGTGGTGTGATTTCCATAAGAGCCCCACTCATAACACAAGTGAGTGTCGGACCAAGCAGTTGCTGGTAGCCGAGTTGAAGGCTTCTAAATCAGATGCATGTTCTGACCCTGAGTCAGAACCTGACAAGGGGAATGGTAAAGGGAAGCAGATCATTAATGTGGAGCCCAGTGCCACTGTTGTCACCACCAAGGTCCAGAAGAATGAGCTCGAATATCTAGAGGAGGGGGAGCGTCTTTTCCACTCACAGATGTGGGTGAAGGGTTCGCCACTGCAATTCATTGTTGATAGTGGTAGCCAAAAGAACCTCATTTCAGCAGAGATCATGAAGCAGTTGGTCCTACCGACTACACCACACCCACAGCCATACAGTATTGGGTGGCTTCACCAAGGAGGAGATCTTCGAGTTCGCCAATAGTGTTGGCTTCCCAACAGCATCAAGCCCTTCACAGATGAGGTATTGTGTGATGTTACACCTCTGGATGTTTGTGATGTATTATTAGGCCAACCATACTTGTGGAGGAAACATGTTGTATATGAGTCAAGGCCTCGCGCTGTTATTATCTATTTGGGTAATTCATTATACAGGATACCGGAGGTAGCCCCACCTGCTGCCACCTCTTTGATCGTTGCTAAGAAAGGCAACAAGCTCATCTCACAGACTAGGAAATTTATTTTCTGTCTGGTTCGCTCCCAAAGTAAGGGGAAGATCGTCGCCACATCCATGACCCCCGCGAAGGGTTCCTCTACGCAGCAGCAGCAGCAGAGGGGTACAATCATGAAAGAACACTGGAACAGCTTCTCCTCACCTACAGGGCCACCACAAAAGTTTCAGGTGGGCAACAAAGTTTGGTTACATATGCAAAAAGAATGCCTTACAAGAGCCCATCAAAAGCTCAAACCACTCCGACATGGTCCTTACAGCATTACCAAGGTTGTGGGAAATAATGCTTTTGAGCACAACATTCCTCCATCCCTTCGCCTGCACCAAGTCTTCAATGTGTACCACCCTCGACCATGCTTCCCACCATTACTGGACACATCAGAGATTGCAGAACAACTCACCAGGGACCAAGTTCAACAGATGGAGGAACTCAACACAATGGGGACCATTGCTTCCTAAGGGGGGAGGAATTATCCAAGTGGATGTTGGTGGCCACCCACCTATCCCATTTGGACCCCACAACTGTCTCTTTCAGTTTTTCAGTTTCCGTAATTGTAGCACAATTTACTATTTTTAGCAGTTTTTCGGGTCCTAAACTTCCGGAGTCGTTCTAAGGCCCTAAATGACGTTTTTTGGGAAATATGGGAGCAACATGGGTCCATGGACTGATGTTGACCAATTTTTCTCTTCCCAAAGTTATAGTTCTTAGATAGATCTTTCTAATGAGCTATTGTATGTGTCAAATGGAGATCGGGTGCCAAAGTTATGACCCCGGGAAGTTGATGTACCAATTTACCCATAACGGGGCCCACAGTTTGGCGTTTCATCTTCTAGGGTTAAGTTTTTGGATTTTTAGGGTTTTTCATTGTTTCTCAACAATAAATAGGCCTTCGAGCCTCATTGTAACACATTTAAGAGGCATTTAGCCATCACATCTCTTCTCAGAGATAAGCTACCATCGTCCTAGCTGGTTTATTTCCATTTCTGTTTGTAAGCATATTTTAGTATTTTACATTAATGAAATGAAGTATTATTTCTACTGCATTTTTGTATTTATGGTTATTTCTGTAATTTGTTGCGTTCTTGTTTAAATCCAGATCACCTATTCTCCATGATCCCAATTAGACAGTTATGCCTACTAAACTCCCTTTCGACATCCCTAAGTTTGAAGGTAATCCTAGAGAAGATCCCAAAAATCATGTTCGCTCATTAGATATGTGGATTTCATCCAATTCTATCACTAAAGAATCCATCTGTCTTCATCTGTTCCAACACACTCTTATTGGATTTGCTACTAAGTGGTATATTGATCAACCTAGAGCCACTCATTCCACTTTTGCAACTCTTGCTAAATATTTTCTTGCATATTTCCAGTTACCTCTGCATTATGACACTACTAATGAACTATTGAATTCTTTCTATCAAACATCTGCCACTCACCTATCTGACCATGTTCAGGAATGGCATAGAAGGATGAGCATATGGCGAGCTCCTAAATTCGAAGACCGTGTCTATATGGACTGGTTTCTTATCCAGGTTCCAACACGTAATATGCATATCCCCACGCCCTTCAATAGATGTCAGGGCTAGCTATTTATCCACCTATTTAACCTAATGTTGCTCCATCTCCTTATTATCTCTACACACCACCTAGCGCTCCAACCCTGTCGGCACTAGTGCCCCAGCACCCCATGCCTCCTCCACCTCTACCACAGTAGAAACCTCCTCCACAAGATCAAGTGTATGCTTAAAAGAGTGCAACCAATCCCCCCAACCCCAAGAAAGGGAACAAAGGGAAAGGTAAACATAACCAAAAATCTCAATTTAATCAAGGTAGCAAGGGTCCACCACCCAATGCACCTCAAGGACACCAGTCTAACCTCGTAACTCAGCAACAGGGAAAATAACTCAAGTAAAACAAGGTTCTTCGCATGAACAAACCTTGTGCCTGTTTCTACGTATATGACCATTATACTAATGAATTTCCTATTTTACTTTAGATGCATCAAATATGGGAAGCTCAAGTAGCTTCGCCAAGAGGAATGCAACCCATAAATCCTCCTCTCCTCTTGCTTCATCTAAACCGGTTGTGCTTACTAATCCTTTTTTTCACTGAGGATATCTTGTTGCTTAACCTACACAAGGTCATGCGGCTCCCCCACTTCCACCATCTGGTCACAATGATTATCAAATCCTTATGATGAATTAGGATGAGGTAAATATTGAACAAGTCAACCTTCATATTCGATTGCACCCATATGAAAAGCAACCTGCTAATTCAATGACTAAGTCCCAACCTCAAGTTTCCAAAGAGCCTATATCATCATCAAATGGTACCTTACAGTTCCCTCCACCTAAACTAGAGGTTATTCCCAAGATCTCCAAAGTTTTGTTACGTTGAAACACTACTTCTACTAAAGATGCCCATACCTATAACATAGTAGATGACTTGGCACAATCTCCTACTACCATGTCAACGTTGGAATTCTTCTAAATGTGACCATCCCAATGAAAATCTCTACTCTCTGCTTTGGGTGTTGTGGATCCCCATTACAATCGTATGATTGTCTTTGATGTTGAGAAGTCAAAACACACTCCCCTACCTTCATCCATTGCATTTCAAATACCAGTATCCATAAGAAATTCCATTATTCAGTGGTGCATCATAGACAAAGGCATCTCCACATGTGTGATGGCTACTAGTGTTTGGAAGAGACTTGGTTCCATAGACCTGTCCCCATCCACCATCACTCTCGATTCTTGGAATGGTCATCCCTCACAACCTCTTGGCTTATATCACAACTGTTCTATCATTATTGCCAGTAAGACTGTCTCTATTAAAATTCAGGTCATTGATGCCCCATTAGATTACAATATCCTTTTGGGTCATATTTATACCTATGCTATGTTAGCTTTTGCATCTGCAGTTCAACCTAAGATGTGTTTCCCTCATATTGGAAAGATCGTCACTATTTATCAGCTAACGTACTATGATCCAAAATCTTAGACTTCACCCTAATCCACCATCTCATCGATGAATGGAAATCATATTATCTCGTCCCTCGCCAATGTCTCTCCTGGAGTATACAAATATTCCACCTTACTTGGTTCTTATTATGGTCCACCACCTACTCCTTCTAAGCCTAATTCATTGAGTGTTTGCATGCTCCAAGCATCATGGGTTGCCCACAAATGGTTTGGTATGCCTACACAGTAGCAAGCACCACGGCAAGTTGTTGTTCCAAACTCAACCTAGCCTTCTGGTATCTCTCCTAATCCTTTTCATCATGGAACCATTCCCCCAGGTCTAAACCATCTCAGAGTAGTTCCTCTAGGTTGTTACGCTTATGGTCATATACCATTCTTATCTCCACTCCAGGAGTTTATTCTACACCTATTATGGCTATATTGAGTTTAATTAACATTACCTTAGGGATCCTAGTCTAGTACATTGATCCTCCCTCAAACACTGCCCCAAATCAACTCAAACCTTACACTTCTTTCACCATAGTTCAACCTATTGTTCCTATCCCTTCCTTTTCTTAATTTCGACAGAAACCTCAATAGGAACCTACTCCTTTTGCAGAAGCATCTGGTGAGGAGGGTAAGTCCTAGAAAAGGGGAACCAAAGACAGGGCACCCCGAACAACTCCAACCCCTCCTAAGCCACCAAAGCCTACTCCTCCATGTGCTTTGTGTGATGTTGTTGGTCATGCCACCAATAATTGTCCTAAGCTCCCTCATATCAAGAATGTGGTCTCTAATACCTTCCCTGAGTCTAACATTCTTAAGGTCCATGTCACCTTACCTGAGTCAGCTATAAAGAACAGATCTTTACGCATGACTCACCTCTATGCTTTGTGTGATAATTATATCCATTATTTTCATCATTGCCCTTGTCTCTAATATTTTCATGATACACTTCAAGTGCTTCACGAATTATAGGTCACTCGTAGTGATTCCACCTGTCAATTTTGGTCCCACCCCTATGTCAGAATAAGAGGTCTCTCAACCATCCATTGTAATCCATCCCCCTCGTGTCGAGATGACGAATATTACTACTCCTATTCTCTACATGTCGTCATCCATGAGATCAATGTATCAACACTCTCTAAATGTCTCCTATTGTGATTCTATTGAACCCTGTTTGATGAACACTTCAGCCTCAACATCGGTAGATCTCACATCTACTCGTCACCTATCTCCCAACCTTGATGGTGTGTATATGAACCTTGTCTCTCGTCAATATACCTTAGGTAGCTCCTCTTCCTCATGTGGTCTCCCTTCCTCCATTGCACACCATCTTCCATTCTTATGAAGACATCATGGAATCCATGAGCACCCTTAATTATCCTTGGGATGATATGCACCATCATGCGTACTTTCTTCCACAATAAATATGCTCTAGAGTCTGAAAACTTCATCCATTGTGAGGTCGATTGCTTCAATCATCCCTTACTTCGAACCCATGAATTTGAGCCACATCCACCTTGTATGCATTACATTGTCACTAAATGTTTTGGAAAGGGGGCATCCACTTTTGAAAGTCCATGAGAAGAAATTCTCCCCAACCCTCTTAGTGCATCTGGTAATGTTGACCCTAGTACCATTATTATTCCCCATTTATAAGAACCTCTAGAGTCTCATATCACTTTATATCACTATAGGGATGATCCACTTAATCATCCCTCCATCTTACATAAAAAATCGAGTCCCTTAGAAATTGTTGTTGTTCAACCACCATGTCATTTAAGTGAGCATCAGTTCATTATATCTGAAACCACTCTTTAGTATAGTGACAGCATGTATGTGAACCCAAAATTTTAGTCCATTTGATTCATATATGCAATGCCAAACTAGATTGGAAATCCACCATCTCCTTTCTCTAACTGTATTATCCACTCTTCCCATAAGAAGAAATCCATAAAAACAAAAAATGGCAAACCACATCATCAAAATATGTTTAGAGTCCACTATTCTAAGTACATTTGGTATGCCCATATCATACTACATCTATCCATACAAAACTGGGGGGCACATATGCCCCTACATCTCCTCATAATCCTCTGCAGGATCTTGTGCCAGTAGGGCCAAATTCTTCAATCTATTTTTTGAGCACTTGGAACACAATGGTGCTCCATAAACTCAACTATCTAGGGGGCATCATTCCCACCTGATCAGTCCCCTCACCATCACATGTTGAGTGGAAATATATCATGCTTAGGGGATGATGACCCATGGCCACCTTCTCACTTGATTAACATAAGTCTCGGCCTAGACCAGAACAATATAGTTATGGTTGATTATCCTCTCATTCCTTGGATAGTTTGTCCTACCAGCCTCTCCGATGAGCCATATATACATCGCATATCGTAGATGCTTGATACCATATTTTCAAACATTCTACTCTATGTGATGCCACATTTACCATCTAGTCCCCATGTTTAACTTGGTGGCGGGATGATCCTAGACATTTTCTAGTAATTCATTCATGTATTGACCTCTTTCCTTAATACTTCATTGAGAACCATCCTTCCAAGAAGAATTAAGGCCATTTTTAGACAAGGCCATTTACCTTAAAGTCATAGATCAGAATTATGATGGTTGATTTATCTGCTACGATCTCCACAAGATTGACGGACTTCTCCTCCTCTCCAAATTCTCCAACATCTCACAATGCAAACGAATTGGATTTGGGGGAAAGAATCCCTTTTATAGGAAAAACCTTAGTTTTTTCATCGTCCATTTCGACCAAACGTAGATCTGTTTGACAAGTTGTTAGCACCATTGGAAATATCTCACTGATTTCTATAATGGGTCTCCCTTTCTTTTTGGTAATCTAACTCTTCACCAGGAAACCATTTTTTCCATGAGGTCTCACTTTTTCGCCTATTAAAATTGAATTTCTTCATTTGAGAAATCTATACTTTGGTACCACTTTACTCGCGCATTGGTTGATTCATGTGTCAATTTTTGTCATGAGTAACCATCATTTACTCATGTTTTTATGGTCCCCTCCAGGCCTCCCCCATGTGGAAGCATCATCAAATCACCCTTGTTCAAGGCATTCAATATGAGTCAACCTCGCATCTATGGAGTCTATTTCGAGTCCCCTTGAGTCGAGTTACAATATTCCATACATATTTGTGCCCCATCCATCCCGTTGTATTCATATTTGGCCTCCAATTATACTTCTCTATCTTTGAAAATCCCTCATCTGAGTAATTGACCATCCCCTTCGAAATCGAGTGAGTCGTTGCTAGGTCAACCATACATGTCATGCTATGCAAAGGGAATTCATCAGTCCACCACTCATCTCATTTCCTTTCATCATCATCCCTAGTGTGATTCCATAAGTCACTCTACTATGGAACGTCGTGTCTTTGTTAAGGACTCGTCATTGGCTTAACTCTTGCGAACCATTTTCTGTCGACTTCAGTACATTTATTCCAGAAGTGTGGTGTAGAGGGTGGTGTACCTTGGTTCCAGCTTTCAACTTCATTTGGTACCTTGGATCAAGCAAAGGGAATCATCATTTCCCTTTGACTTGGTTGTTTCTTATGTGCTTGATGCCAGCTCTTTATCGCACATTTGAGAATCGTACACTTGATGGTTCGATGATCCAAACGATTGTCCCAATGATTCCTAGGTGTGTGTGAGATTTTCCAGACCTCATGAGTGGGTGGCCCTTCAGGTAGCCCCCTACATGCCCGAATTTCTATAGATGTCGATCCAACCTCAGATGCAGTTCCACAGATGTGATGGGTTTAATTTCAGCCAATTTCAGTGCCCACAACATGCATATCTCATTCAGATGATCCATTCATATCTTTAGAGCCCTTTCCTGTTCAACACGACTTCTTTGTTTGCGATCCCCCCTCACCATCTCAGCTTGAGGGGCATTATGTATCATGGACTTAGATGTTATTGTATTCAGCCTTGGCCTATATCTTTCCAAGAACATTATGTATATGGGATTCATTGTATTATTTTCTAGCCCATTGATGCCAGCATATCATGTATCATGTACTTTGTAGCTCAGTCCCACATTGTTGGGCTCACCATTATTCTTTGTACTCAATTATCTCGGTGGGTATGGGTATGCCTCCCTTGCCTCATTTGAGATCATGTACTCCAACATAAAAGGAGACTTCTATCAGTTTAGCAGGTCTCGCCCCCTCCATCTTTGTTTGTCCTTGCATTGCTTCAGCTCTCTCTCTCTCTCTCTCTCTCTCTCTCTCTCTCCCCTTTGGTCTCTCGTAGAAGTGCAACCTACAATGTATTTCGGCCATACGATTTTCTCTTAACACTCATACATTGTGGGGCAATCTACTACACCAAAAATGATCACCTAGCCATTTTTAACTAGGTGGATAGAAATACACAATATAGGATTAATTTTACCATAATAAAATCACTTTCACCATGGGAAATAATTTAGTAAACCATTTTTATTAAATTATTTCTGATTAAAATTAAAAAGCTCTGTTAGAATAAATGAATAAATCATTATTTATTTAATTTTCTCTAGGAATAATTTTTAAATCATTGTTTGATAATTATTCTATGTCACATTTGACTAAATCACCTAGGAATAATCAAATAAGTAACCATTTATTTATTATTCTTTAATTCTATTATTGGAATAATTATTAAATAATTATATAATAATTATTTCAATTTCACACCATTCTTAATCCTCACAAAATAATTAATAAATCATTTTATTTGTTAATTACTTCTAAATAAAG
Source organism: Pinus tabuliformis (assembly GCA_031772625.1). Classification (NCBI taxonomy): domain Eukaryota; kingdom Viridiplantae; phylum Streptophyta; class Pinopsida; order Pinales; family Pinaceae; genus Pinus; species Pinus tabuliformis. The sequence continues at coordinate 91,755,905 of CM062815.1, forward strand.
ATATTTAACAATTTTGAGTATCTTTTCCCTATCAAAAAATATAATAAAGTATTCCTAATTGTTAGATTTTGATTTGGTCAATATTATTCTATTATTCTCCATTTTCGAGATTAACTCACTACTTTGTTGTAAATAGAAGGGTTTTTCATTCATTCTTCACCATGATCATTATCACCATCACCATTATCGTCTCTTTTTATCTGAGCCCCCACTTGAATTATCCACGTTGTTTTCGGTTTTTCACACATTGAGAGAGAGAATCATTATTGAAGCATCAAGGGCATCAAAGGACCCATCCCATGGAGGGGGATTTGTAGACCCTTTTGTAGATCTCCTTCACTAGGTGTTATCAATAAAGATTTATTATTCATTTTAAAAGTATTTCCATTTGGGTTATTATATTGGATATATTTCATTGTTTGTTGTTTTTGGATCACATATGTTATTTTATTGCAATTTTTTCTATTTTTATTATTGCAAATGTGAAGTGCAAGCAACCACAAATTGTTGTTAGGGTCATTTGTCACTAGTGACTTAAGTGGAATGTTTTTGATACACCTTCTAAGGAATTTCATACTAAAAATATGGACAAAGAACCTCGAGGATGGTGTTCCCCCATGGGGGAGGGATATGTAATAGCCCATACCATAATTGGCTTGATCTTTCCATGTAAATTAGCTAATGTATTTGAATTTTGAAAATTAAAATTTCTTAAGTGATGGACATGGATTCCAAGGGACTTAGGGAGGTCAATTGCTTGGGATATTTAGCTTACTTGTTGAATGAAGAAATTGGACAGAGTGGAAAACCATTGAAGGTTGGTTGCTGATATTTAAATGCACTAGAATGGTGTGTTGAAGGGGACTATTGTTGGTGATTTATGGACTGCAAAACAATGGAAAAAACCCATTTTGGCTTGGGAACCATAACAGATAGAAAATGACAGAGTTAATGCACAATATCTATGTGGGTGCAATTGGAAAAACAATAGGGGACAACCTGGGGATGGGGGAGTGACATAACGCAAAGGAGGCATATGCGCATAGTAGGGAAAAAGGAAAAAATAAAAATTCTCTGGGAACAAGAAGACAAACCCAAGATCGAAGAGGAAAAACTATATAGAGAAGAGGAATAGTGTGTGGCTATGAACTTGTGATTTTGAGACTCAGGCACATAGGAGGACACTAGAGAGGATCGTTGGTGAGCCTTAACATGTTCACGATTTTGTATCAAAGGTATATCAAACGCACTCAACAAGAAAGATAAAAAGGTTGTATTTGGGATTAAGAAGAAGAGTATTGTATCTACATACAATGTGGAATATATTGGCTTCTTTCACCACTCTAAAAAGGCTATCATACCTTTGGTTCAGCAATAGGATTGTGGGAGGAAATCTCCTTCAGGTGAGGGTAAATATTGATATACCTTAGGGGGTTGAAGGTTAGAGATGGCACTCTCTAGACTCCCTTGACATCCTGGGGTAAATATTTAGCCTTAGATTCTTGGTAAAGGAAATTTTGGATTCTCCTTTCCTTGTTTATATAATTTCGAAGTGGGCTCTCGATTCCATTCACTGGGTTGAACCATTGTTTTGCATGCCGCCAAGGTGGAAGTGAAGCTTCTTGAATCCTTAGAGTGTGTGTGTGTGTGTGATATTGGACAGTTCGAGGGTGGAGGTATTTGGCCTCTAGATTCCATGTGCATTGCTTAACTGTTGAGTAGTTGGTCAGTGGAAGTAGGAGTACCTATAGAGTCCCTGTAAAGACTACCTCAGTCCCTAAATTCTAGCTCGGGGGTGACCACTACAAGTAGCTTGGTTGAAACTTGTCTATTTTTGGGTGGAGAGTTATAGTCCCGAACTTAGTTGTCGATCTTCAATATAATTGCCTAGATAAGTTATTCTTATGCATAATATTGTATGGATTTGATTTTAAAGTGTGAATGAATGATATGATGTTGGTTTACATGACAAGCCTTGTTTCCTTTTTATACACAAGTTGAATGGTAGTTTATGGTCCATATGAGGATGTATTTATAAGCATGAACATTTCATAGGATTAATGGGCTTATGCTAACATTTTTCTGTAGAGAATTATTCACTTGTGAAAGTGATGGGATTCCACTAGTCAAATGCTTACACAATGAAGTCAATGATCATTGTGGAATGTTCTCATATTGTGATGATTGAATGTTAAAGGTTGAGAAAGCCTTGTCATGGATTCTTTTATACTTTTTGTTGATAGCTTTTTTAGTTTCATCCTTTTACTTGAATATGAGTATATGTAAGTGATGTTGAATCCCTGTTGATTAGTGTTCAACTAGTGGTGTTAATAGAGTTAAGGAAGTAGGTTTCCTATTGTTAAAGAGTTGTTCTACTCTCTATGTTCTTAGGAAGAATTTCTCTTGGAAGTGGTCCTGGTTTGGTGACTTTCCTTGGGGGAGTGCTCATCAAGTTGTCCTTAATATTTTTCTCAGGAGCTCAGCGGCCTTGAAGTGCTACTCTCGAGGCTTCAAAGACCTAAGAGAAACCTAGAATAATCATGAAGGAACCAGCCTCTCAAACTTTGAAAATAGTGAAAAATGGCTTGGAATTTTAGTTACAGGTTTGACATGTAGGTCGAGGGTCGGGAGGTTAGATAGGTGGGTTAAACCTCAATGGGTCCCTACCCTGAACTAATTCGGGCCGACAGAGCTGTTAGCAGGAGTCAGGTGTAGGCGAAGTTGGGAGGTCAGTTAGGTTGGGGGTAGGAGCTAATCTCAACCCAACATTTTATCGTGCCAAGGGAAGGGTGAACCCCAACTTAGGTTGGAAGTCGGGGTGGGCCCAAAAATGGAATTGAAAAGGCGTGTGTTGGTGGGAAGGGCCAACTTCCAACTAATTTATAGCATGCTTGAAACGTGGCTTATCAATGGTGGTAGTGGTGCCTTTAGTCACCTCCCGCATGGGCCACTAGGTGGCTACCATGTGGAGGGTAAGGTGACATGGAAGGTGAGTAAGGCCCATATTTAAGAAGGCATAACTATCAATTCGTAGGTCAGATTAAGGCAAGGTTGATATTGCTAGAATCATCTCGATGAGATCGACATAACAATGTTTTCTAATTGAAGTTTTACGAAGGTGGGGAAAAGTTAAAATTGTTATGTCTTGTTCCCATAGTTGTATTTTGGGAGTTGGATCTATATGGTAACTACCTCCTTATAACTCAAGATTGGTTATGGGATTAGGAGGGGGTGTTACAATTGGGTTAAGATTGAACTCTCCACTTCTACTCAAACCTTCAAAAGAGATCACTTGGGAAAAATAATCCAAAGGGTGGAAAAACATAGAGGACCCAAGAGGTTTCTACTAGCAAGGGTAATTAACCAAGTACATTGCATGAAATGTGCGGCATATTTTCAAATAATCGTATAATGAGAGTTAGTAGTAGTGGAATTGTACATCGGATGCACAACAGAGTGCAACATTTCAATTTTGGGGGTGATGATGGGGCCACATAATGTACATCTTCTAGACCCATCCCTAATGACATTTTGGGTAAAATTTTCATGTTTCGGCCATTTTTTGATAAACATTATGATAACGACATGAGTATTATGTGTAAATTAGGAGAACTTGAAAACTTGGTCTATCTTTAGAATATTTTGACCCTTTTGTATAGTTAAAGTGATGATTTGACAAATCTTGTGAAGATGATCATGTCTAGCAATAGGGAGAGATTTAATAGATGTTGTTCCCTCCTATCATAGAGCTCAAGCTAAGGCCACATATGCTTCATTTAAATAAAATCAATTTACTAGCACCATCATTCTGTTAATTAAGGGAGACCCTAGAAATTAAGCCCTAATTTCATTATTTTTAGGGGAGATCATATCTCCTATCAAGGAGGTTGTTCTCTATACTTTGCATAACAAGAACTTGAGGCTTTCCCTCAAGAGTTAGCAAGGTTATTTTCATTTTCTTTATTTTCATATTTAGAGCTCTACGATCAAGTGTTCAATTTCATCAACTAGTTTGATGAAATTGGTTTCTTACCCAACTATCTAGTGTTGATTTCTTAAAGATCTTTGACCACGTTAGAGACATCCCACCCAAATAAGCTCTAAGGATCCTTATGCACTATACTTATTTCATTTACATGCTTTCCTAGTTAAAATTGTTTTTAACATTCTTTCATTATTACAACATATTCAAATGATATATTTGCATGTTCCTATATAAAAGAGATTTAACGATACATTTACTTTCTTAAATAAATTTTATGTTTTTGTTCCTAAATAATTTGGACTCCTTGATAAGTATTTGGAGTTAGCGAAGCATGTTAACCTTTTAATTAGGAATCCAAAATTTCTTACAAAATATTCTTATAACCCTGCAAAGCTTCTTATATAACATCATAAAACCTTATTCTTTTCACGGATATTAATTAACCATATATGTTCCCTCATAATGGATAAACCTTATTCTTTTCGAGAATATTAATTAACCATATATGTTTCCTCATAATATATGTTGATATTAGATAATTAATGTTTATAAAAAGATTTAGTGCATAACTAGGTTTTGGATGTTTCAAGTCTAATTTCATATTTTCCTCTATTTCAATTCTTGCAATAGAATAGAATATAATGTATTTATTTTTTTTTCACTCCCTACAACTTCTAATAAGATTAGATTTCATAACATCTAATTCTGGGAGCACTTTTTCCTAAAATTAGTTTCATAACATCGATTTTCAAGTCATTCACCAATTGCTTCTTAGATTTCACATTTACTTTCTAGGAGCACTTTTGATTTCCTGAAATTAGTTTCATAACATCGATTTTCAAGTCCTTCACCAATTGCTTCCATCAGATAGATTTCCTTTTCTAAGCATTGAATAACACCTCAAAAGACGTCAGATGGTGGGTATGATTAGATGCATATAATGGAAATAGTGTAAGTATATTGCACTTATAATGCATGGAATAGCAAAATTCGTATGACCTTAGATTGATAATTAAAGTAGAAACGCCATGAAGATAGCGTTCTTTTTACATTTGTGAGGCCCATGAGCATGTGGGAATAGTCCTCAACGATGGAGAATTATTAAGTCTATATAAGAAAATTTTCTCTGTAGAGAGAACGAGGTTAGTAAACCCTTTATAAAGCAAAAAATTAGCCCTTACATAGAGAACTCTATAAACCAATTAATGGGAGAACATTCTTCTTATTAAGATAATTTTGCAAGTTTCTTAATAAGAGAATAAGTCTATACAATGATGTGTGGTGAGACGGCTCGGTTTATTGGGTGAAACCCACGAGGTCAGGGTTCAAATCACATTAAGTATATTGTCTTATTATGTTGTGTGGCTCAAGGAGCAAGCTCCCTCGTTAGCGTGAGTCTTGGCTCTTGCCAAAATCATAAGAAATTAGTATATCTGGTTTGGAGGTTATTGGAACTCTTGGCGTTATAGTGGCAACCATGAATTGATCATGGGTCTTCTTTAGATTAGATCTTGTAGTTACCGATTTACCATGTTGTAAAAAAAAAAAAAAATAAGCCCTTTATTAAAGTAATGGGATACTTATAAACTTCAACACTTTACAAAAGCTAAGAACCAAATGCTTATTGAGATAATATTTCATCCATTTTGTAAAAGGAGAAACCCTTTGAAAATCTTGTTTACAAGGTGTAGAATAGATTGTGATGGGATGTACTGTCATGCCACTCTATGATGTGAAGGCCATTGATTCGAAACTCCGACGGAAATCGAGTCATGTTAAGGGTTGGTGTGACCTAGACCGAGTGCAATTCCCAAATGATTTTAATGACCTAGATAACCCTAGATCGTAGTTTCTCAAGGCACAAATCAAACCTGATGTAATATCTCACAAACTAAAATCACTTAATAATTTTTACCTTAATCTGATAATAAAAATAAAATAATATTAAAAATATTTAGTGAAAAGATAATAAAATATTACACATTCAAAACCAAAGCCAAATAAATTATTTAAGTTTTTGTAACCTGTAGGAACGAAATTTTTAACAAAATAAAGGCTTTCTTATACAAACAAAAATATTTTATACCCAAATTACTTAGTCATAAACTTAAAAAAAAAATTACTATCATTATAAGTAAATCACAAAATATATTAAAACTAAAACCACACATTACATTATATTATATTATATGATATAACCCCATAACATATTTTATATATATATATTATAGTTAAAACAAATGTATTATTAGTCCTTATAATAAAAATAGTATGTCTACCTCTATTTATTATAGCAGACACGTTGTATTTATTGTGATAAAGATAGGTTGATGGGAAATATATTTATCAAATCCCTATAAACATCACGTTGGTTTTCATTTATTATAATAAGTATACTTGTATTTACTATGAGAAATAGAAAACATTTATTTAATCTTTATATGATTATTCATTAATGTTGTAATTAATGTTATATTTAGCAATTAAAAATATATAATTTTCTTAATTATTTAAATTAATTAAAAATATAAAATCTATTTGTTATGAAATTATTGTTTTTTGTTAGTGTGGTTTAAGAAATTATAATTTAGGGATATATTAGGTGTAAAAATCATTAAGGATTTCACTTGACTTGGGTTATATCAATATTTTGTATAGATAAAAAAATGATGTTTTTGATTGCTACAAGTGTCAAAAATTGGTAACATCATAAAATGGAATCTTCAAATTTTAATGGTGTAAGATTTTTTTAATTTTATTTGTCATTTCTGAAATAAAGACATGGGGTAGGTTGTAATCTACTTATGTCTACATGGGTCACAAGACCATTAGTATAATATCTTTAGGGGCAACCACAATTTTTGAACCTTAACAACTTTATGTGTGCATGAGTCACAGGGTCATTAATATAATCTCTCTAAATAAAGCAACATGTTTGACCACTAACTCAAAGTGTCCATATGGCTTCCAATAGGTCACCTTCATGAAAATTAAATTTTCCCAATAATGAAAAATCCATTACTTTTCAGCATTGAATCTAAACTCTTTAAACATTATAAAATTATTTTACTTATATAACAAAAATAAATCAATATAAAATATATTTATAATTAACAAAGTAATGAGATTATATATAACCTTGGTATTATTATTATCATTATAAAAAATGATTTATTTATTAATTGTTATTATTATCATTATAAAAAATGATTTATTTATTAATCAATTATAATAAAGATATATTAATATTTGATAAACTATGTGTAGATATAATATTATCTTTGTTTCTATTTATTATAATTTATTTTTCATTAATCAAAATGAGTAGATAATTCATATTATGCTAAAAAAATATAACATTGTTATTACTTAGCATAATTATAAAGAGGTTTTATAGGTGTACAAAATTTATAGTTTAAAAGATATATATAAGTAATATTTTGGCTAGTACTAAGAAAATCCAATTAATATGTAGACAAAATAAGTACAAAAACATTATATTATAGATCATATAGAATGACCCAGAGATCCACAAAACTTTGAAAACGCATTAAGTAGAGGATGGGAGAGAAACATCATCGTCTTTAGTTTTCCCTATAGGATTTGCTATGGGAGGGTCTTGCATTGGTTCATTTATGTGTAGGGGTGCTAAACAATCTTTTTCTTCATCTTTCGTTTTTGCCAAAATTGCTTGAATAATAGAGGGATCAGTTGAGTTGTTATGGGTAAACCTCGTAAAGATGGAATGGAGAGTGCACATTCAACTTCTTATTTGTTGAATTTCCTCTTTATCCCAACCATGATGTCTATATTCTCTATTGTAGAGTGTTCTTGTGCATGCGTATGGCATGTAAGGGGAAGGAGATAAACTATACTCAATAACTTTTGAATCCTATTGACACATGAGATTCAACAACTTCTCACTATAACACGTGATAGGTATCAAAGATTGTCCACGTGTTGAGTAACTTGGGTTGTAGATGAGGGTTTGAATAAAACAACGCTCCATTCATGAAGGCTTTTAAAGGGGAAAGCTAAAGAGTTGCCTGCCAAACCAAACCTATGGATGATTTTTTTCTAGGATAGGAGACCTCAAAAGCATAATGAACCGAATGAAAAGTGGGAGATGTCTGTAATTGAACACTATTCATCCTCAATTTGAAAAAGCACAGTCAAGGTTGCCATAAACAATCCTAAATAAAGAGGAGGGGTAGGAAAATAATAGGGAAACTATGAACATCCTAAGAGGGAGGGATACTTATGACTTGAGGGAAACCAATTGGGTAATGAGGGCTCTATCTTCTGACACATCAAATGCCTATCATTTGAACCGAAAAATGTCTAAGTGAATGTGAGGCAAGTAGACCCCTTGACACTATGCTAAGAGTCACCATCATTTTCCATCCCTAGCTTATCCATAGCAGCTTAAACTTGTGAAAAAGAAGCATTTGATTTGTAATTACATCATAAGCTTGAAATCAATAAGTAATTATGAGACTATGGCACTGTTTCAAGGTAGATCACTTGCCATTATTATACTTGCTTGGAAGCCAAGTGCTCAGAACATTAGGATTTGAGAGAGAATGATGGGCCACACGCCATTAGGGTACATGATGTTGTGAAGCTTAATAGAACCTTTTTTCCTTAATTGTGAGATTAGTGTAATAATCCACTTCCCTATTAGTTTCTCTTAGATATGTGATGCTCTCCAACACTTGTATAATTCTAGAAAATAATACTATTGCTTTAATCAAATGTTTTAGTGTCTAATACCATATGTCAAATTACATTTGGTGAATCCCAAACATTGAACAACAGTGTATAGAAAGAATTAGTAACTAAAACTCCCTCTAGAAAGACATAAACTTATGTGTGATTATTTAATAGAATTGTTAAACTTCAAGTGTAAATACACTTCTATTTCCTCCCAAAATTTATGTACACTTATCAACCTTATTTTTTCTTAAAAATTTTTATAATAACTATAAATTCATAATAAAAAACTCCCCAATAAAAAATTATATTTAATTTCATTTATTATAATAATTTATTACTTCTATTTATTGTAATAAAGATATTAGTATTTATGATAGATTTATGACAAACACATTTATTGAAATATTTATGATTGATTTATAACAAGCACATCTATAATAAACCAATTATAATAAAGAATATTAGTATTTATTATAAATTAACAACAAGTACTTTGTTAGGTAGTTGTAATAAAAACATTATATTACATATATTTAATACGTTAAATATTTGTATGTATTATCATAAAGACAGGTAATAATATATACATTTATGTAATCCTTGTATAAATAAAAAATTATATATTTTTTATATTCATTGAGTGTATCGGTGTATAATAGAGATAGGTTAATATCAAAACATAGTAAATAATGATTATTGTTTGTTGGCTATGTTTAAGTGGTATAAATTGAATGTTATAGAAAAGATTTACATTTTCCTTTAACGAAACATCACATGGCATGGTTATGTACGTTAATATTAAACGTATTTATTAAGCATATAAGAAACGAGTGGAGATATTAAGGCAATAAGTCCTTTCATTGGGTTGACATTCAGAAAAAGGTGTCTACGCTATAAGGACAATCAAGCTATAGCGTAGGCCATCGTAGGAGCTAGATGGGTTACGTGGTGGTAGAAATGTATCGACGGGATTGCCATTAAATTATAGGTGGCATTGATTTGTTTAGCACCATGAAAGAGGATATGAATGAACCTACATGAACTCAACCATGGGTAACTTGTTTTATATGTATATTCATCTGGATAGCATGTTGAATCTCATACATACACTATTTTATTATTTCTTAATAAAGGCTTACAATATTTTATTCAATGGCCATTATTTATTTATGTAAAAACAAAATTAAAGTATTAAAGGTGAAATATAGTGAAGAGTAATGAGATATTAACAATAGTTGTGTGAAGAGTATGAGTACGGGGAATATGGAAATCGTAAGAAATCTAAATATATTGCTTTAGGTTGTTGGTATAAGAAATAGTGGAGTAAGTTACTGTAAGTTACTTTCATCACATTAAGTTAGTGTATTTTTTGGGAGTTTGAGATATGTTCAATATAGAGAAATTTAGGGCTCTTATTTTCCATGAATTTTGATGTTTTCCTTTGAGGTGGCTTGTGAGAGAGGTTTGGATGGTTTCTCATTTTTTTTTTCTTTGGAAGGGACGGTTGAAGTTTGATGCATGCTTTTATGGTATGGGTTTAGGGAGGGTTGAAGTTTGATTCATGTTTTTATGGTATGGGTTTAGTGTACTGTAAATTTATTGAACAATTAGATTATTTGTGGAGCATGAAAGAAAGTTAAGAGCTAATTAAAATTTATTTTTTAATTTACGTATAAAAATATTAATCTGAGAAAGAAAAGGAAAAATTAATTATATTAAATATAATTTTTTTAAGTTCTAACTTTAGTATTACAAGAAAAAAAAAAACATGGAGTAAATTATCGCAATGGGGACTTCAATTTGTTAACCAATATCTAACCATGTTTACTCATAAAGAGTGTCTTAAAATTACAAAATATAGAGTCAATATATTATAGGTATTGGGGATGGGGTAGGGTGGAGAGTACGTGAATATATAGGGTAAGGGAAGGTTTATCAATATTGGAAAGTATAAAAATAGGTTTTGGTAAAAATAAGGGATATATGTTAAAAATATAGGTTATTTCTATTATAAATATCTATTGGGAAGGGGGTTCAACAAAAGGATTTTGGAAGGTTTTTATCAATATTTACTGAGATTAGGGGTATTCTTTAATATCCCATGAATGTAAGTGTTATGACACAAGTTGATTAAGTGGAGACCCCATAGTTGTCATCATTATATCCTTCGTGAATCTAGTTCTATAAAGAATCACTTATTGGAAGAGGGTAATTACATGTATGGAAAGCATTCCTCTCATGGAAAAATTACAGTTATGAAGTAACAATTTGTAGAGTTAAACATGTAGGTGATGACTAAACCTTTAAATTTTATATATTATTTTATCTCTAGAGAGTGGAAAAATACTCAATTAATTATAAGTCAATTTTTTATTATTTTAAATTACTTTTATTCAAAATTTTATTCAAAAATTTGATTTAAAATCTTGGAAAAAAAAGTAAGCTAACAAAGTGTTCTCATCTCAATAATGCTTTTCCAACAAATAAATACTCCACCATAATTTTTTACATTACTTCTCTAACCTTAATATTTACCTCATGGCTTTTTAAGTATTTTAAAATATTGATTTTATTCTTATTTCCATAATCATAATAAAAAGACTCAAAATCAATTTGCACTTTTTTTTTAACATGGTATATTTTAATATTAAAAATTATATTTGTTATTATGAAACAATGAAGAATTTATAAGTATTTTAAAATATTGATTTTATAACAAATGCCTATACGCTTAGTAAACATGATTTTATTCTTATTTCCATAATCATAATAAACATGATTTTATTTTTATTTCCATAAAAAGACTCAAAATCAAATTGTACTCTTTTTTTTAATCTAGTATATTTTAATATCAAAAATTATATTTGTTATTATGAAACAATAAAGAATTTATAAGTATTTTAAAATATTGATTTTATAACAGATGCCTATACAGTTAGTAAACATGATTTTATTCTTATTTCCATAATCATAATAAAAAGAATCCAAATCAAATTGTACTTTTTTTAACATGGTATATTTTAATATTAAAAATTATATTTGTTATTATGAAACAATGAAGAATTTACATGGTGTGTACACATGATTTTATTTTTATTTTTATAAATATAATAAAAAATTAATTAATAACTTTTTGTTAATTAAATTAAGATGAACAAATTATATTTATTTTAAATTAAGATATCATTTTACACATTAATTGTGTCGAGAGATGCTTTACATCACATATAGGGTGTAGAGGTTAGATGTTAGACATTAGATGTAAATATCTTTTAAATTTATTTTTTCTATATTGTATTTTGTTTTTATTAATAAAATTACCAACTATTTTTTAGATAAAAGAAAAACATGATATATATATCACATTAAAATATATAACATATAAATAGTAGTTCCAAATTAACATCCATTTTACCATATAAATTAAAATAATGAATTCATAACCATATTTAAATTTAATTAATAAGCACATAAAAATTTAATATGTACAATATAACAAGATTCTTAACAATGAATATTCATCATATTTTATGGTAAACATTATTAACTTCTAAATAGGCTTTCTTACAATATCATGGGCCAATACCATTGCTTATCAATACCATATACCCAAAAACCATAACACATTTTAAAATAAAAAATAAAAAATAAATAAATAAATATTTTATTTTAATTTAATTTTCTAATATTTTTTAAATTAAAACTTCATACTTACAATAAACATACAATATATCAATAAAACATTTTAACTTGTTCAAATTGCATAAAACTAAAACTAAAAATAAAATAAAATATAAATTAATAATAATTATAATTAATAATAAAATTAGTCTAGATCCATTTTTATTTTGAATCTAAATCTATTAAGTGTCTAGAGAGATCAAATCTATTGAAATGTAAACCATTTTAGCAGTGAAAAAAAATTTAATACCTAAACTTAATTTTTAAAGATTTTAATTTAAAAATAATTAATTTTCACCGATATCTAACTAGAGCAATTGAAGAAGAAAAAATATGCAAAAAAACTTTAATAAGAAAAGTGATGAAAAGATAATACAAAAGCAATGAAAAACACAATACACAAATTGGAATGAAGAAATCAATGACATTAGTAACTTGGTTTCTCAAAGTGGTTAAACTCAAAATCTGCAAGGATATCTCCCTCTCACATAACCTCTTTGTGGATGACATTCTCCTTCTCGCCATGCTCTGTAAATCTTCATGGGTCTGCCTTCATGTGATTTTCCAGAAATTCCACTCCGCATCGGGCCTCTCTATCAACAAAGATAAATCCACTTTGTTCCACAATGGAACAAACCTGGACATCGCTCAATGGATCGCTGCTCGATTTGGCATAAAATTGGCATTGATAAAGGATGGGTTTAAATATCTCGGTTTCCATTTAAAAGCAAAAGCTTATCATGCAAAGGATTGGCAATGGATGGTCGACCGTTTTTACAAGAAAATCTCATGCTGGCAGTTGCGCTTCTTGTCCTTGGCAGGCCGTTACATCTTGGTTCGCTCTATTCTCTCCCAGCTGGCGGTATATTGGAGCCACCTCTACCTTCTTCCTGCTTCCATTATAAGGAAAATGGCTTCTCTGGCGGCATCTTTTTTATGGGGCAGCAAAACACATCAGTCAAAGATCCATCTTGTTAAGCTGGATTCCATCACAAGGCCAAAGAAGCTGGGCGGTTGGGGCCTTCTGCACATGCCGACTTTTGGGAGAGCCCTGCTATGCAAATCACTTATCAGAGGTATTTTCGGGAAATGCTAGTGGAGTACTATCTTAAAACAGAAATACCTCAATCGAAAACCCCTGGCTTTTTGGTACAGAAGGCGTTCTCTTGGCATCAGTCGTGGCTCCCCCATCTGGCGGGGTTTCAGAAGGATCCAGTCTCTCTTCCTGACGAATCTGAGATGGCGTATGTACTCGGGCTCCAACATTTTCATTGCCATTGACTCCACTGTTTGTGATCTGGAATCAATGATCCCCCCGGATCTGCTTTTTTTCTTTTTCCAAAGAGGCTTGTTCACATGGGACAAATTAATTAAATCTTGGTCTTCTCAGTCCCCTGTGTGGAAGGATGCCGACAATTTATCTCTTCCTCTCCCTCTTCGTCCTTCTTGGTCTTCTGCTATAATTGGTTTGTCCAACAGAGGTATCTCTTGAACGGGCTCCATGGATGAGCTCGTCTGGTCACTTAAAAATTCATCCCACCCTATCACTGTCAGAGAACTTTACGCTGCTTTTCTCCCTCACATTTCATCTCCCTCTCCCATCTTCCCCCTCAAATTCTGGAAAGCCTCCTATCCCCTCAAGATGACTCTTTTTTCATGGCTCCTCTTCTCGGACAGGAACCTCACCTGGCAGGTTCTCCAAAGAAAGGGATGGCAGGGCCCTAGTCGATGTCCAATGTGCCTTTCAGATGCAGAAACAAACGCACACATGTTCTTCAGTTGTGCCTCAACTTCATCTATCTGGTATGAATTATCTCAGATATATGGTTTTCCTTTTCTAGTTTTTTCATCCGTACAGGAAGGTTTCAGCTGGTGGTGTGCTCAGTCCCCCTCCTAGTGCACCCTGTTCATCCTCACTTGCTGGTATCTTTGGAAATGGAGGAACGATCGTATATTTCAGAACTCCAGTCGGGCCCTTGATTCTATCCTCACCCAAATCATGGGCAATCTGCCTCCTGCAGATTAATCTCTTTTTTCGCTCTGGCTCCTCAATATACAACATATTTTTTGGTATTTCTCCCTTCAAATGCTGATGAACTTTCCTACTGGTCAGTCCTTCACTATCCTTTTGGATGGTCTGTTTCTGTTTTTGCTGCGGAGCGCCGTTTTTGGTTCATGTGGTTTTGGTTCATGCTCTCTGCCCCGGACAGGACTCATCGCCTTACTCCGGCTTTTCTCATTAAGAACAGTGACTATCCTTATATACTGCCTCAACAATTCGCTCCTATGATCTGAAGCTATCTTTCTACTGTTCTCTCACAGCTATCCTATGATCTGAAGCTATCTTTCTGCTGTTCTCACACAGCTATGTACATGTATTTTGACTCTATATTTTCTTAATATACTATCCCGATTTTCTCTCTGAAAAAACTCTCTATATAAATAAAAATATCGAAATAATGCATTAATTATCCTCTTAAAATGATTGGGAGTAGAGTTTATAAAATTACATCCTAAAATATAACACAGGAACGGAAAACTAAATACTTGAATCTTTTTCTTGAGATTGATAGCGAGAATATTTTTTCAAATCACAATCTTCATACGTGCAGTAAACGTAAAATCCTATCTTTAAAAGCAAGCTTTAATGAACGGGAAAATAATTTGATTCATTGGATAAAGGTAAGGACATTAATATGAACGGAAAATAATTTGATTCATTGGAGAAAGGTAAGGACATTAATATCAACATGCATATCGACTACTAATAGCCGTTGTTGAACCCATGAAGGGACTAATAATGGAATCCGTATATTGATTAATAAAGATGGTTGTACATTGACTACACTTTTAAGTGAACATTGTACAAATGATACAAGGCTCCCTTCAGACTAGCAATGGCTATGCACACATAATAAACAATGTGGTTGCACATTGGCTATGCCTCATGCTCCCTTTAAATAAGCAACACATCATATATTTAGACTTGTTTTGTAAGAAATAAATTCAAAGATTCATGCTTTTGGTAAGTTAACAATTAACATGGGAGGGAAATGAAAATGGTTTTGGATAGTGAGGCGGTTCATGTTAATTGGGGTTTAGATTTTTAACCCAATTAGATTTTTTTATGTTAAAGTTAAATTTAATTTGAAATAAGATTTTTGGTAAGTTAACAATTAACATGGGAGGGAAATGAAAATGGTTTTGGATAGTGAGGCGGTTCATGTTAATTGGGGTTTAGATTTTTAACCCAATTAGATTTTTTTATGTTAAAGTTAAATTTAATTTGAAATAAGATTTTAATATTATGTACTTTAATATTTATTAGGGTTATAAAGTGCTAAATAAATTTATTATTTTATTATAATTTTTTATAATATTTTTATCAAAATAATAAAAAAAATAAAATTATTTAATTGATTTAACTTAATTTTTTTTAATTTAAATATTTTATCTATTTTTAGTCAAATTAGGGGTTATTCGTTAATGGCTAGTTAGCAACTCTCTACATCTATTTATTTCATTGTTCGAATTTGGTACCTCATCTTATCCTGAAAATGAACTACACTAGCTGATTCTAAAAGCATCGATAAAAATATTTCTTATATGATTTTTTCTGAAAAATGTTATTAATAAAATTAAATTGTATATAATTATTGAATAGTTAATTAAATAAAATGATTATAATTATTAGTTAAGTAAATATTAAAGAAATTTAGTTGTAATATAATAAATATAATTGACTCGTTAATAATAAAATGGTGAAGGTAATTTAATTCCATATTTACAGTGAGTAATAAATTTGAAAAACAATTACCTTCTCAACTAACGCCATTTAAAGATAAAATGTTTTCAGTTTTTTATCAATTAAAATTATACTTTCTTGCCTCATAATCTCATGACAAGAATCCTCTATAAACCATTACCAATACTCCCACAAATAAAAAGTGTCTTATTACTTGCTCAAATATCCTTTAAATAATGTTCCTTTAATTGCATGAATCCACAGGCACAATTCCACTTTTCCTACGTGCAAATATTCTTTCTATTTTGATTCCTCTTTATTTAATAGTGTAGTTCTTATAATTATATTTTATTTCTTTGTATCTTATAATTTGTTTATTTAATGTTAAGTTTAATGCTATATATATATAATAATTGGAAAAATATATATTTATTGTTTTAGGTAACATTTTCCTAAAGTTAACATTAAGTATGTTGTTCTTTATTTGGGTGTTGAAAATGAGGCTAAATGATAGGGTGGGTAGCCTGTTACTCTGTTGTCTTTTCTTGCATTAAAGAGGGGAATGGTGTGGCCGTGACACTCTATTCACTCACATATGCCAACAAACTTAACATTCTATCACATTAAGATGACATCCTCTACTTCCACTAGGTGTTCCTGCCTTTCATGTTGTTGCTCCATGTTTTTCCACTACATACAAAATGACAACCAGTTATACCCGGTATCTTTCCACCATGGAGCTAGCTTTTCTAGCTCACTAGTTTATGGAGGTCTAGCCCCCCGGCTTGGAACCTCACCACACCCATCTTTTGACAAAGTATTGACTTTAGCACGGGAGAGGTTGCATCTATAGGAGCGTGTACATCCATAGTAGCACTTTGGAGCCTAGTGGCTTGTTAACACAAGGGTAAATTATCCTATGTCAAATATTTACAAGTTTTCTAACTTGATTTTCTCTACATGGTGGAATTCTATTTATGGTTTGGAGGGAGTCGTGTTGACATTAAAACATTTTGGATTGTTCTAGGTAATTTGGTTTATTGTCCCCACTTGAAGCTACCCCCTTAACCCACCCCCTTTGTCAAATCAACCTCAGCCCATCCCCTAGTCTGCCTAGACGCAGGGCTTAAATCTTGTCACAACTTTGTCTTAGTTCAATCTGGCTTGGTTCACTAATTTGCACCTCCTGCTAGGATTTTCCATCCTTATGCCCTATCTTATTCTAAATGTTATGCCTTGTCAGCATATGCATTATTGCCAAGGGTATGAAGGTTGTGGCCCTTCAAGCAAGCCTCGTGCTCAGACTCAAGCCAAGTCAGGCATTGCTATCTTTCATTCTACTACTTTACCTAAAATCCAAAAGGAACCCAATAGTTGGAAGCTTTAACCACCAATGGTTGCCTAACGTATTCTAACTCTATGATTAAAATTCAATTTGCTAGATAGGTTTCAGACCTTAGACACACAGGGGACGTTGCATCCAATACCTTAATTCCATCAGCCTCCATTGGAAAATGAATATGCTCCTGGATTGGGTGCTCAAAGAAAAATATGATAATTGCAATGAAATCATCACATGCCTCAATGGTAATCAAAAGAGTCCAATTCCACCAATGCTATTGCTTAGTTAACCTTAATGCACACCTAACACATATAGAAGGTCACATTTAGTGTGGCCTGAAACCTCTGGTGGGCTCAAGTGCTCAAGATCCAACTCTAGTAACATCTGTTGAGAAATGGAAACAAGAAATTTGAGTTTAATTTGCCCTTGAATTAAACTGAAAATTAAAATCGAATTCTATTCTCATAGCAACTTGTAAATACTTAATTAAGTTTAATTGACTTAATTTGCTTAGGAATTTCAAGTTGGAAGTCTTTTTGTAGCCATTTATATGTTCTCCCTAAATTTTAGGGGTCCAGGATGAGTTTATTTAAGTTGTAATTAGATAGTTCAGTTTGACTAATATATGGACAATTAAACTAGTTCTAACTATTCGTGGAACTAGTAGAGGTCTAGTAGTGAGTTGGTGCACTGGTGCATCCTCAGTGCTACTCCATCTAACTCAAGATTCCCTCATGAGAAACTCATGCATATCAGTTCATAGAAAGACCTAGTTGGGACTAAAGTGCAGCGACAATGTACTATCAGTTGTAGAGTGACCTGAGTTATACAAATCATGCACGCAATTAGGAAGAGGACCTAGTTTGGAATTCATAGTTTTGAGGAAGGATTTCCCACATTAAATATGGGTTGATTCTCTCAGGAATTGCGCAAGGAAATAGGGGTTCAACAAGCAGCAAAAATTGGCTAAGTGCTGGTCAATGCGTGCTCGTGAGGGAGAGAGTTGATCATACTTGTGCATAATTGTTCTTGTGAGAACAAGATTTGTATTATCACTCAGATTTTTGATTAATGCAATAGATAGTCAAGATTTTAAGTAGTGTCTTTCCCCAAAGAAACAATTGTGTTATGTGTCCTTGATTATCTTCCTTTTATTGATTATTGTTTTAGCGATCTATTGGTTTCCATTGTTTAAAGACTAGAGTAGATTCTTGTCTTATGTTTTGTACATTACATGAGTGAATCTATAGGAAAATATATGTGGTATCAGAGTTGAAGACAATATACTAGAGGATATTTCGAAGTTTGGAGTTTTGAGTTTCAAGTGAAATTCAAATTTGTGATACATACTTCAAGATCAATAGATGAAGTTCTATGGTTTGCAGCTTGATATGCCTTGGAAGGAAACTCGAATTATATAGCATGGAAGGACATAATGGAGGTTGTGCTGGAGGATAATGGCTTGAAGGAATTCGTTGATCAAGACATTCCTAAGCTAGCAACATCAGATGTATAGAATCTGGCGAATGGAAGAAGTGTGTGGCGAAGGCAAGGTGGATAATCCTTGAGGGAGTTTGAGACCAGATTGTATTGAGTCTCCATGGAAAGGAAACTCCATATGCTATGTGGAAATAATTGACGAACCTATTCCAAAACATTAGTGACCATAGGAAGTTGGAACTAAAAGACAAATTCAAAAAGTCAAGATGGAGAAAGGCAAGACTATTCCAAAATACTTGACCAAGATAAGTCACTATTGTGATGAGCTTGGAAGTGTTGGAATAACTGTTTCCAAGGGTGATATGGTGAGCCTAGCTCTCCTAGGCCTTCCCAAGAGTTGGAATAACTATCAAGACTCTGTAAATGGGAGGGAGAAGCTACCAGATTGGGAACGACTATGGTTAAATTTGATGCAGGAGGAGATCAGAAGGAACACTAGAGATGTTTCCTCATTAAATACTGATGATGAGGAAAAATGTGCCTTAGCAAGTAAGGCAAGGAAAAGGAAAGGGAAGGTGTCCCATTCCAAATCGGATTCTTGCCACGGAGGTAAGAAGAAATATGATGAAAGTTAAGTGCTTTCATTGTCACGAGATGGGCCATTTTTCTATAAATTGTCCGCTCATGAAGTCCAAGAAGAAGCCCTTAGGAGGAGCGGTAGGTGAGGCATTGGCCTCTCAATTCGAAATGGACTTTACTCTCATTGCATGCATGGTGTCATCAATGATGCGTAGTGTATGGTACCTTTATAGTGGAGCTTCATTCCACATGACTGGTGACAAGGAGTTGTTCAATGACTTGGAGGAGAAAGATCTCTAGATGCATACAGAGATGGGTGATGATGGGAGATATAGTGCTACTAGATTGGGAATAATTACTTTTCAGAGGGAGAAGGGTGCTCCTGTCACCTTGAGGTATGTTATGTACGTGCTTGGGTTGAAGAAGAACTTAGTATTGGTGGCCATGCTTGAGGATAGAGACTATGATGTGATATTATCAAAAGGAAATACATTCCTTCAAAACATAGCCATGGGTCAAGTAAAGAAGGTAGGGATTCGAGTTAAGAATCTCTATAAGCTGGAGGTAGAGGATTTTGCTGCCTTGAGCACAAAATCAGAGAAGATGCAGCGTTGAGATGTTGGCAAGTTGTGACATAAGTGATTGGGCCACTTACATCATGAGGCTTTGAAAATCATGTAGCAGATCTCTACTGGTCTTCCCAAAGGTATGCTAAAGCAAGTTGATACATGAAAGGGGTGTACTTTGGGAATATAAACCAAGGATTCCTTTCACAACAAAGACAGTTGAGTAGAGTTGATTCTAGATCGAGTCCATTCAAATGTGTGTGGACCATTCTCGATAACATCCATAGCCAAACATAGGTATTATGTTAAATTTGCTGACTATTTTTCTCGTAAATGTTGGATATTTTTCATGCAGAAGAAGAATCAAACTTTCATAAAGTTTTGTGAATTTAAAGAATTAGCTGAGAAAGATTTTGGCAATAAGGTTAAAGCTCTAAGGAGTATAATGGTGGTGAGTATGTCTCAAATGAGTTTAAGAACTTCTGTTTAGCAGAAGGGATTAAATGGGAGTTGACAACACGCCATAAACCGCAGTAGAATGGGGTGGTTGAGAGGAAGAACAATGGCATTATAGGGGAAGGGCAGGTGATGTTACATGATTAGGGCCTGCGACTACACTTGTGGGATGAGGCATGCAACACAATGGTTTATTTGCATAACCGTAGCCAACATGGGATTCTTGGGATGAAGACACCAAAAAAGGCTTATTCCATTAAGAGACCAGATGTTGGTCACTTCAGGATTTTTGGGTCATTGGTATATTTCCATGTGACCAAAGATGCACAGAAGAAGCTTGAGCTAAAAATAGAGTTGGGGATATTTGTGGGGTACAATGATACACCTTACAACTATCGGGTGTACTTACCCACCAACGGGATGATAGTGGTTAGTAGGGATGTCAAATTCGATGAGGAGAAGGCCATGCGAGTTTCCCTTGAGAGGGAGCTTGAGGTACATGCGGTTGAGGATATTTTAGCTCCTAAGGTTGAGGAGACTTAGATTGATGTCGAGCAGCTACATGGATAGGACCCGGCACTGCAGACATCCACTTAGGCAAAGTCTTCCAGAGATGGGAGAAAGTGCACTAGAGAGGTTGACAGGTTATTGCATGATGCATGGGAGAATGTGGGAGCACCCACATCTCAATGCAAGTAGAGGAGGTCACCTGAGAGGTATAATGGATACATGGCTCTTATTAGAAGATGTGTTGAGACAAAGCCATCTTCCTTTGAGGAGGCAGTGCAGTAGTCAGTTTGGGTTGATTCCATGGTGGAGGAGTATGACTCCATAGTTCATAATAGTGTTTGGGATGTGGTCCAGAGACCTGAGGACAAGTGAGTGGTGAGCTCCCGATGGATTTACAAGGTAAAGCAAGTTTTAGATGGTAGTGTGGAGAAGCATAGGGCTAGGTTTATGGCCCGTATATTTTCATAGGTAGATGGGATTGACTGTGATGACACCTTTTCTTATG
This sequence comes from Pinus tabuliformis, assembly GCA_031772625.1. Taxonomy (NCBI): domain Eukaryota; kingdom Viridiplantae; phylum Streptophyta; class Pinopsida; order Pinales; family Pinaceae; genus Pinus; species Pinus tabuliformis. The sequence goes on from CM062815.1 coordinate 91,777,430, forward strand.
TTGCAATGTAATCATCGATAAGATCTATTTTGGCACTATCATCGCAGATGGGTGGGAAGATCCATCAGATGGATGTAAATATAACCTTCCTTAATGGAACGATTGAGGAAGAGGTGTACATAGAGTAGCCGGAAGGTTTTGAGACCTTTGACCGTGAGTCACATGTGTGTCGGCTCAAGAGGGCATTGTATGGGCTGAAGCAAGCACACCGTGCTTGGCACACCAAGATTGATAGCTACTTCACTAGGTTGGGCTTCACTAAGAGTGAAGTGGATGCGAACCTATACCACATAATGGTGGAAGGAAAATTGTTGATCATAGTTTTGTATTTTGACGATTTGATTGTGACAGGTGATGATCAACCGATCAAGTCTTGCAAGGAGGACCTTGCAAGAGAGTTTGAGATGAAGGAAATGGGGATCATGAATCACTTTCTAGGCATGGAAGTATGGCAGGGTGATGGGGAATTGTTTGTGTCTCAGGGAAATTATGCCAATGAGATGCTCAGGAGGTTTTGCATGGAGAGCAGAAAACCCATGGAGACTCCTCTTGTAGGTAACTGGAGGAAGGAGGGTGCTACTTTAGGGGAAGTAGTGGAAGCTACTATTTATAGGAAGCTTGTGGGTTCACTCATGTATTTGGTGAACACATGACTGGATATGCATTATGCAGTTAACCAACTTAGTCAAGTGATGGTTAGGACTACCAAGTTGTATTGGAAGGCAGAAAAGCATATGTTGAGATACCTCAAGGGCACTACTCAGTATGGATTGTGGTATAGATGGATAGAGGGAGTGAATCTTCAAGGCTTCACTGATGCAGATTGGGTAGGGAGTCCATCTGAAAGGAAGAGCACATGAGGAGGGATCTTTAGTATTGGGTCAGCAACAGTTTCTTGGTACAACAGGAAATAAAGATCGATTGCACTTAGTTCAGTAGAGGTGGATTACATGGTTGTAAGTCAGGCAATATGCGAGGTCATCTAGATGAAGAAGATTCATGTTGGTTTGTTTGGTAAGCAAATGGATCCAACTGTGATTTATTGCGATAATTAGAGTTATATCAAACTCTCTGAAAATCTAGTTTTTCATGATCGATCCAAGCATATTGATATCTGATACCATAATCTTAGAGATTATGTATTGAGGTAGATTATGTTGTTGGAGTATGTTCTCACAAAGAAGCAAGATGCAGACATTTTGAAAAACGCTTTGTCAATATGTAAATTCGAGTTTCACAGAGACAGGATCAGGGTAGCTGATAATCCATTTCTTGTTGAGAGGGAGTGTTGATAACTGGCAACAAGAAATTCCAGTTTAATTTTTCATTGAATTAAACTGAGAATTAAAATCGAATTCTATTCTCATAGAAACTTGTAAATAGTTAATTAAGTTTAATTAACTTAATTAGCTTAGGAATTTTGAGTTTGGAGTCTTTCTGTAGTCATGTATATGTTCTCCCTAAATTTTAGGTGTCCAAGATGAGTTTATTTGAGTTGTAATTAGATAACTCATTTTGACTGAGTTGTGGACACGTAAACTAGTTCTAATTGTTTGTGGAACTAGTAGAGGTCTAGTAGTGAGTTGATGCATTGGTGCATCCTCAGTGCTACTCCAGCTAACTAAAGATTCCCTCATGAGAAACTCATGAATTTCAGTTCATAGAAAGACCCAGTTGAGACTAGAGTGCAGGGACAATGTACTATTAGTTGTAGAGTGATTCGAGTTGTACAGATCATGCATGCAATCAGGAAGAGAACCTAGTTTGGATTACGCAATTTTGAGGAAGGTTTTCCCACATTAAATATGGGTTGATTCTCTCAGGTTTTGTGGAAGGAAATAGGTGCTCAACGGGCAACAAAAATTGGCTAAGTGTGGGTCAGTGCGGGCTTGTGAAGCATAGAGTTGATCATACTTGTGAAAAATTGTTCTTGTGAGAACAAGCTTTGTATTATCACTCAAATTTATGAGTAATGCAATATATAGTCAGGTTTTTGAGTAGTGGCTTTCCCTAGAGAAAAAAATTGTGTTATGTGTCTTTGATTATCTTCCTCTTGTTGATTATTGTCTTAGCGATCTATTGGTTTCCGTTGTTTAAAAAGTAGAGTAGATTCTTGTCTTGTGTTTTGTACATTACATGAGCTATGAATCTACAGGAAAATCTACACATCTTCTGACAAATAGTGTTCGTCCAGTCTTCTTGGCTCATGTTTTGGTTTTAGAATATATATTTTTTTTAGTTAAATGTATGGCTAGTTGTACTTGTTAAATGGCATGTCAAAATTTTGATACTATTTTTAGACAATTACATAGAAGTAGACTAACTAGAGTTTTTATGGATTAGATACAAATCATCTTCCCTCATTGTCATTGGTCTAGTTTTTCCCATGGAAGACCGCAGTAGGAAAAACTAGGAATTTCGTATGACAATAGTTTAGATGTAATAAAAAACCTTAATTAAAAAATGAAAAATCATTAACATGTTGCACATTTTACTTTATTCACACATCTTCCATACAACCGCACTATGTTGTAACTATTATAGGTGCCACCACAATTGGTATAAACAATTCCTATCATAACTTTGGGGAAATGCAAGTACAACTTTAGCCACTTTCCCAACATTAGCATTAGGCTTAAGGCATATCAACCTATGTTCTTAAGGCCTATCAACCTATTTTGGGCTCTATGGACATAGGTTTCATCTGGATATATAGGTATTTCATTTGGTACACTTACTTATATACCTTATGCACCTCAAAAGGCTAGCATAAACTCACTTCATGGCTCCAACTACGCACTCAACTTTGAGAATTAAAATTCCAACATCACAACTCTACCTCTGATTATATTTCTCGCCATCTTCTCGGACCTTATGCATTAATAACTTTGAGCTCTTTTGGATGGTATTATGTTCCATCAAGGATTAGGAAAGGAAAAAAAAATGTTGGCATAGGTTTATTGATTGAATTTGTCCTCAACCCATAAGGTGTTACTTTCTAGAGATTGTGCTCAGTATATATTCTCACTCAAACCTCTAGGACTATAGGTGTTTCTATAAAGATCCACCCCACATCCCACGGATTAGGAATTAGTTATAATCATATTATAGCTTCATTATGCATAGAAATAATCACACACTAACTATCACATGTCACCATGAAAACACAACATTATCATAACATCATCATCATTATCATGACATCCAAAATAAGAAAAAAATCGATGTAATTACATAATGTTATCACATCATGAAATATCACCATCAAAAGATCAAATGCAATTACAACATGTCATCATAAAAGTCACACTAATATAAATATAACGGAAGCATGTTAAATATGGCATGCGTTCATAATTCTGCATAACATCATGATAATCATCCCAATAGATATGATATGTGGACAAAATAAAATGTCATTACCACTCTTTTCTTGATGAATTAAAAAAACCAAAATCACTATCATATAAAAAAATGATCACTATATCACAATTAATATCATGGAAAGACCATCAAAACAACCATCTAATACATGGATTTTCTCTTGATAAGTTTTTAAATCTATTCTAACTTTAAAAATGGTCACCATGAAATATGATGGATGCTACATGCTATAGTTATTGTGTTGGCCATATTTTAACTATAATTTATTATCTTACAACAAAAAGAATGATGAAGTTATGGGGTACATCTAGTCAACGTATCAATTGTATGCTATATCAATTTATACATTTTCCTCATTCATGTGCACCACTATGACTTTTAAGTAAGCCCCAATTATCTAGAGCCATAATATCCTAGACATATATTCGTATTCCGATGGTGGTATTCAACAATAACCTATTAATGATATTAATTTTATGCCTTAAATCATTGAAATCAAATTCCAATTTTCATGTTTATCATGATATTAATAAGTGCGTCTACCATTAACCCGTTATCTATTTGCCTTGTCTTGTAGGACTCTAGACCAGTTAATAATTATCGAGGGTCTAATGTCAGTTCCGATCTATGTTTAAAATCATTGTAAGTACCAATCTACCTAATATTACATAAAGAGTTTGTAGATTGGGTCATTATTATATTAGGTTTCCTATTGTTCTGCAACCACTTGGACCCATTAGTGATTACACCCTGGTCATGTATTCCTGAGAAGCATTATAATTTTAGAATTAGAATTTATAATTTTATTCCATGGCCTAGATCTTAGTTCTCTTAATAATCACTATATATTTGGAGATGCTTCAAACTTTTGATTGCCATGCTCATCAACTTGACATGGTTACTTCCCACTTATTATACATGGTGGAAAATAAAGACAACTACTAGAAACTCTAATAATGCTACATGACATACATAACCAAGCTCAAGTAGGATAATCTCCTTGATTTTAAAATTTATTGGATATGTATAAGAAACCTATTATATCATATAAGTCCGAATATGTTGATTTATACACACCTTGAAGATGAGGTGGTAACCACCTCATGTCATATTATAGTATACCTAGTGGGGTAATATGAGGGACCTAGGGAATTACCCAATGGCAATAATAATTTATGTATTTATGTATTATTATGTATGACAACCATTTCAATTAAATAGGGCATGTGTACTAGTGTGAACACAAATAATGTAAAAAATCATACTCGGATGTTCATGATTTTCTAAAATGTTCCTTCTTTATAATGTTTCTAGGAGGCATGTAGTATTATAAATAATTATAAGTAATGTATGAGAGGCATGGAAAAGAGCATTCTATTTGGTAAAAAAAAATATTGCTTGAGGAGTTCTTCCTCCCTTAAGTAATAGTTTATGGTGTTACCTTATCCCAAGGGGGACACACACACACCTTTCTTTTGTTTGAATGATTCCTTGTTGAAGGTAAGAATTTATCTCATACTATATTTCAAATCTACTGGACACACACACACACCTTTGTTTTGTTTGAATGATTCCTTGTTGTAGGTAAGAATTTATCTCATACTATATTTCAAATCTATTGTGGTACATAACATTTGGTATCAAATCAATTTCGTAGGTCAAGAAAAAAAGATGATTTTTCTTTTTCTTTTTGTAGATTTTTGAAGGGAAAAACAGGGGTGGAAAATTTGAATTTAATTTCTCAAATTTTTTGGCCATAATTTTAGGAAAGAAACTAAAGATGTAATATCCTCTAAAAAAGACCCAAGTTTAAAAGGAAAAATCACTTGAAATAGATTTTTGGAAGTGGAGATATTGTTGATTTCAAATAAGCTATTTCAAAGTTTTTTTGGAAATGGCCACACAATTTGTAGATAAGACATCTTTCAATGGAAAACCAAAACCAAAATAGTGCCATTAGCTGAAAAGTTGGCTTTTCATTTTGTAATTGGGGCCATAATAAAATATTAGAGAAGTATGACTACAATTATGCCCATTTTCAATGAAGTCCTTGAAAAGTAGGTAATTTATCAAACCACAATTCTATTTTTGGATTATGGCAAGCATGGTGTATTTTATGAGAAAAAATGATGATCGAAGTAATGAAATTTTATCAAATAAATAATAAATAAATGACCAATGCTTTGGAGAATTTACCTTCCAAGTAATTTAGTAGTTGATGTGCCATCTAGTGCAATTTGCATAACTATGTTAGGATGATGACACTCTACGATCAAGAATCTAAAAAATTATTTTTACATAGGTGGTCATATGTTGTGAAGAAGTATAAGAAGATCAATATGTATTTATTTTCGTGTAGAAACTCTATATTATAGTTTCATTGATGTATTTAGCAAGATGAAGTAATTATTTTTGTAAACCTTAGTACCACACATAATTTCATTACTCTTAGTTTGGTTAAAAGACAACAATTACCAACAAAAAAATATTCAAAGAACATAAGTTGAGGGTGAAAATGTTAAATTTTTTAAATATTTGAAGCTCACCATTGATGAATATGTTGAACAAACTGTTGTTGTTGATACCAAATGGTTTACATCATTCATATTATACATAAGTAACCAAGTATGTAGAAAAGGGTGTTCTCGTCGAAATGAGAATTCAAAAAGTGAAATGGTGGTTTCAAACCCATAATTTAGGAAGTCTATCATATTTTTCCATTGTATTTGCACATGATATTTCAAAACTGAAATAAAAAGGGAAATTAATTGTTTAGTTAATGAATTGACGTTATTTTTTTAATTAACATGTATTTTCATGAAGGTTTATGATAATATGTAAAAGAAGAAAACATTTGAAGGAAATATTGTGTGAGAGAAAATGTAATTTGTGGAGTGAATAAGCCATCTAAGAATTTTTTCCATAACATTTTTCTTAGGTTGTTTCAAATTGTGAAATTTTGAGCATATTGAGGAGAGATTGAGGGGAGCAGATAATTAAAATTTTTAATCTTAGTTACATATATTTTTGAAGATATCTACTATGGAAGTTAGGGTTTTCAAATGTTCTTGAAATCGATCTCGAATGTGCCATCTTCGGATTTTCACTATATCTTATTTTCTAGGATGTTTAAAAGCATGAAATTTTGAGGAAACAAAGGGGCAATATTTGGAAAAATGCAGTAGAAATTTCATGATATTGGTTCATTATAATTCTTAAGATACGTTTTATCAAAATTAGGGTTATTGAATGCTCTTGAAATTAGTTTCAAATAGGCTAGTTTGGCATTTTACTCTAACTTATTTCTGGGATGTTTTATAGTATGAAATTTTTAGCTAATGGGGATCTCTAGCACATATGGTCAAAATTTCAAAAAATGGTTCATTATACTTTATGAGATATTCCTTGTGGAACTTAGGCCTCTTGAATGCTCCTCAAATCACTATTTTAAAGGTTATTTCAACATTTTTGCTATAACATATTTTATGGAATGTTTCATACCATAAATTTTTTAGGAGATAGTGGTGTGGTCTCTAGTTCCATGTGACAAAATTTTGAATGTTGATTCTTAACACTTTATGGGATATGTCATGTCGAAGTTAGTGTTGTTGAATTCTCTTAAAATCAGTTTCAAATAGGTTACTTTGGCATTTTCTCTATAATGTTTTTTCCAAGATGTTTTTTATTGTGAAATTTTCAAATATATATGGAGACATATAGTAGTAATTCAGGTAAAAATTTTAGAATTTGTTTCTCTATTCTTTTAGGGATATGCCTATAGAAGCTAAGGTTTTTAAATGGTCCTAAAATCAATTTCAAACAAGTTAGCTTGAAATTTTTGTTGTAACTCCTTTTTTGGGACTTTTCAAACTATGAATTTTTTATAGATCTAAGGAGGCATACATAAGTGGCTCAGTAAAAAAATTATAAATGTATTTGCAAAATTGGATATGTGGCATGCTATACAAGTTCATTCTTGGGAATATGCCAAAAATATCAATATCTGGGAGAGTTACCATAAATTCCTTTTGGAGATTCAAATTTTGGTTAAACCTAGTGAAGGATGAAGTAGTGAGAAGAACTAAAGAAGGAAAAATCAACATGTATACCTGGTGAAGGTAGAAGCAATGATTATATCTAGTGAAGGAAGAAGTAGAAAGAAAATTTTGTGAAAGTATTGTGAATATTATCATATTTTGAAGAAGTTACGTGCAATAAGGAAGATTTGTATATGAGGGTTGTCGCTCAAACAAAAGGATTGGTGTGTGCTGCTAACTTGGTCCTTAGTGTTCAGGATCAATGTCTCCAATAAATTGATGACTAAAAGTATTTGTAATCATGGAGTTTGTTGCCTCTAATAAGTTAGTGCCTATGAATATTTTTAGCAGTGGGGATCAATGTCTCTAATAGATTAGTGTCTACAAAGATATGTAAGAGTAGGTTGGTTCCTACCATCCTTTGTACTAGTGGGGATTGGTGTATCCAATAGGTTGGTGCCTACAAATATTTGTAATAAGGATTTGTTACCTGCAAAGAATTATAAACATAATTTTCATGGTTTTCTCTTGAAAGGGTTCCATGTTCTGTAGCTAATAAATCTCATATGTGATTGATAGAATATGTGTTGCAATATGATTTTCATGTTATACATATGAATGCTATTGAATTTTTTCTTGACTATCCTTGAATAGAATCAATCGGTAAAATTAATATAAATATCCAACATATATTTATGAAGATTTGGTAGAAGAAGATGAAAATCATGCTACAAGATGCCTTTCGGTAAATATTAAGGGCCACAAGGGCCTTATGCATACGCCTTTATAGGGAACACAATTAAAATACTTCATGACCACTTAGTGGATGAGCCGAAGTTTGAATCAAAAGAAGATCATATATAAGAAACTACAGAAAATTTGAAGGCATGGATCAAGAATAAGAAGAGGCAAAGGAAGTACATGTTGAAGAGTCCACGCAAGATAAGTTAAGAGCCAAGGTTGATTCATATCTTCATCCACACATCTCAAAGAAACATTAGTCATTAAAGCAAGCATGTCAACATTAACAAGCTTATTATGAAGCAAAAAGGAACCATAAGGGTAACCAATTGAGAGACACACGAAAGCATCACAACAATGCATGTTGCAAGCACACAACAAATAATGATCAGATTCCATATCAACATGGCAAGGAAGTAGTTGGGCCCCATGCTCACATGTCATAAGGATGGATCAATTAAAACACTTGGTGCTAGTTGGCTACATTGCTTAGCCAATCATACTATATCATTTCCTCCCATTTTTCAAGGATGAAACATGAGAAGGGGATTGTAACTTACTATATATAGAAGGATAATAAAGGGTACCTAATGAAGTACCTAATATAAATAATAATATGTATGTATTTATGTATTGGAGTTGAACAACATTTTGATTTTTTTTTTATAAAATAATTTAAGTCTCTCTCTATCTCTCACACACACAAACACACACATTCTTTCATTTTACGGTTATTTTTCCATTCCAATTAAATTAATTTTATTTAGATTTAATCATAACCTTAAAAGTAAAAAAAAACATCATTAATGTTTCTCATCAAATTTCAATTAGTTCACGGACAAGAAAGAAAATGCATCAACTATTCAAAATTTATGACCAATGGGGGTCAATTTTGGAAATGATTCTTACATACGAGAGTTTGATTAAACTAGATTTTATAAGCAAACATTTTAATTTGCATATTCATATTGGATATCCACAAACAAGTGGTGTTTTAATATTATGGATAGGGATATCCAAGTATAAACTTCATTTTCATATGAATATCATTATTATATCTAGTATTGGGAGCATTCATGAGTTTGCTCCTCATTTTCACCCAAATTCTAGACACTTGAATGCCTTTTTTCACAAAAACTAACAAAACAACCAAAGTAAATAATTTAAATTTGGTTTAAAACATATCGACATTTAGAACAAAGTGATATATGTGTTCTTTAAATGTTCTAGATGTCCTCATTTTGAATATCCAGAAATTGATGACACGCATGGACATGTACATGCATTTCTTTATTAGATTTCACGCAAAAATAATTAGGATAGAATAATGGAATATATATTAGATACCTTTTCACACTATCATTTATGTTATATCGAGATCTAGGCCTTGTGTTAATTTTGTTTCTCGTTAGATCTTGAATTCCTTGATATGAAATTTATTTTCAATGCTTTCCCATTGATTTTATATCCTGATCTAAAGTTCATGACAATCACATTGTTTGTATGATATTAGATATACTTTCTCTGATTATATTGTACTTGATATCTAGATCTGAATCACTTGAGGAATTATTTACACAACAATTTTGAATTTTGAATTATTTTTAAATTTATACTTTTAATAGGCCTCTAGTTTTTTTTTTTGTAAGCTTAGGTGGGACCTTCTCATTTTCGAGTTTTTACATATCCGTTATTCACCCCATTTCCAGGGAGGGTAGCACAAGAATCGAACCCAAGATCTCCTGTTCGGTGAGACTTCATTTCCACGGCCTCTAGTTATATTAAAAGTGTTATTTTACTAAACCTTCTAGATTCTTAGATAATGGATACTTTTTACCCCACATATTACATTCGTATCCAATTCATAACAAAAATATCACACCTATTTAATTTTGGATACATTTGAGTGTTGAATATTTATTAAGAATAATATACATGTTTAAATGCAATAGTGTGAATTTAATCCTGGCCTTGTATTAATTTTCAAGTATAGTTGTTGGTGGGCTCCAGTATTGTAGCAATAATGCTACAACTCCTGGGGCTTCCTATCTCTAATTTTATCAACTCGGTAGTTCGTACAAACTTGGAAGCGACGGTGCTGTATGCACAAGTACTAGCTCTTGTCGCAGCTGTCACTTGGTCAGCTGGCACAAGTCCGCTAGGGCTCAAGCCAACTTCTATATGCTCTCAGAAGAAGCTTTCTAAATGATGGACGAAGGCTATCTCAAGGGAAATTGATCTACTTTGCAAAAATGAACTGAAAGCCAACCAAAACATGAAACCCTAGTAAACCCTAATTTGACTAGTTTGACCTCTATGATGCAATAGTGAAAGTGCAAATGTCTAAAAAGGATGCCATTACTTCTAATGATGTGAAATGCATGAACTCAAACTACTTCCATTGAAAAGAACATTGTTTTTGTATTTTTGCTTAAGTGGTTGGAGTGATTATGGTTTTGTTTCTTATTAGGGTTTGGCTGTGCAGAGGTGGTGCGAAGGGAGAGAAAGCTTGGGAAAGGTCAGGAGGGCTAGGAGAGGTCCCAGAGGATCCCTAGCATCAGTCCACAGAAGTCTACAACGTTCAGGTGCTCGGCAACCAAGTTTGCAGGCTTCTACAGGATGTCTGCAGGGGATCCTACAGGAAACTAAGGAATTCTACAGGAAGGCTGCTAACTTCTACAGGATGTGCTGTAGTGGGAGTTTTGGGTGATGGAAGGGTGGAGGAGTGGTATGAGTGGATGGGTAAGGTGAAGGAGGAGCTTGTGATGACTCAGGGGCAGAGAAACAGGATGGAGAAAGAGTGCACGAAGTTGGTTGGTGGATAGAAGGATGACAGCAATGAAAGGTAAAAAAGATGAAGCTACGTGGGCAATGGAAGAGTTGGAAGGTGAACGAGCTGAACAGAGGTCGAGTAGGTGGCTTGAGGCGAGGTTAGGAAGAAGAAGAAGGAAGTGGAATGATATTGAGCAGTGTAAATAAAACAAATTGCTTATGTCTTGCACCAAAACGAGAATCCATTAACCTGTGCTACCTGTGCTATTAAATCAATAAACAGTGATGTAAATCATGAAGAAAAGTCGTGCATGGAATTGTAATGAAGAAGTATGGCTCAAGAGCAAAATGCATGGAAGGATCCATGATTAAAACGACTGTGTTGCAGCTTGCATAAAAGTGGAAAAAGACTGCGTTTTTTTTTGGTGGTTGGTATAGACTGCACCCCAATCCCTAAACAGAGATGGAAGTGAAGGCACTAACAACCTTTTCTTGGAGCTCCAGTGGATTACAAACCTCCTATTCTGATCTAAGCAACTGAAAGTGATTTAACCATAAGCTAATCCTACTCAATCTTATTAAAGAAATCAAATCAGCAGACTGTGTTCTTGAAATGCATATCAAAACAAGGAAACAAAGTGCTGGAAAGAAAGGCAAATAACACTACAAGAAGAGGAGATCTATTGCTCTTAGGTTGGGCCCTAACCTGAGAGCTATAGCTCCCTTAAAAGCTCAGAATTAGATCCAAATCTGCTTGCCTTTATTCATAATCAAAAGTCTAATGTCATGCCAAAACTGGCTTACAAAAACAAACACCGAGCTGTGCTCAGAAATTACAATATCAATCCAAAAGTTCAAAAAGCTCTTAACAAAGGTTACAGCCTTCATATTTATACAAAATGAAGATCAAGCTGGCTTCCTCCATTCGTGGAGCTTGGCTGTCCAACTGAAAGTCAAACTGCTTTAAAACTGCTGATCCTGTAGAACGTGTTGGCTGCCTTTAAGCTTGGTGGGGAGAGTTGTTGGAGCTCAGAGTTAAGGTGAAAATCACGAGGAAGGTCATCAAGACCGTGGACAACCTCCCTATGAACCCGCAATGTCACCTTTGCTGTCTCCTTGTCTCCTTTTGCGTGATCTTTTGCTCTCTTTAATGCCAAAAACCTGAAATCATCATGTATTAGCCACATAGATATAATGTCTGCCCTTCTTCCTACAAACAACACGAATATACTAATAAATTAATGCATAAGTGATAAAAGATGAATGGTTGAGCAAGGTAAGTAGGCCAATATGAGCCCAAATTGTACCAAAAATTGGGGCTCATCATCACCCCCCAGCTAAAATATTTTCTCATCCTTGAGCAACTTAATCCAAATCTTCATCCTTCATTGCTTTTGTTGCTTCCCTTACATCCCAAGGCTCTGTGGTAGTGTCCTCCTTGCTGATATGAAACCCTCCTGTTCACCTCTTCCCATTGTTCACTGTCGTCCTCCTCTGTATTGCCTTCAGTCAACCCTAGCAGTAGTGGTGGGCTGAGTTTAAGGCCAATCCAGCTGGCCTGGAGGCTTTGCATGGATTTCTTGTAAAGGTCTACCCTTGCCAAAGCTTCCCTCATTCGAATTGGGGTATGGTACTCTCAGATTTTCAAACTGTGTGCCAAGGTATTCCATCTGCGTGTACATGCTTGGGCAGCACTTTCTCCTAACAATCTTTCCATGTCTTCAAAGTGAGCTATGGCTTGGGCCTGTTGGTCCATAAATCTCAAGGAAGCTGTGGGATCAGTAGACAACTGTTGGTGTGCTGAGATGAGTGTAACCGGATCCTCTGGTTCTGCTCGAATGAACAGTGGCTCGCTCAATTCTCGGTTCATGACCGATTTTGCTTCAGCTGCTCTTTGATCCTCATGGTTCAACCATGAAGCGAACGCCATCAATTGCATATCACCCAAGGCAATATTGGGATCCCAGGAGACTTCATTAGGCAAAGCCAAATTGTGGAGGTAGAACTCTGCTAATTTGGCTTTGTCTTCTGACGAACTAGTACTGCACAATTCAGAAAATTGTTGTGGGTTTTGGATCTGAGAAATACCTCTTTGTGCCAAGGTATTTATTTGGAACTGCAACCATTGATCTTTTAAGTACAATCCATAGGATTTTGCAGGTTGTCTGCACTGTATTGCCTCCATGGCCCAGCTGGCCATGCAGGCCAATTGTGCTTCCTTTTGTTGCAGCTGTTCTTTTAGGGCTTGCACTTCAATTTGTGCCTGCTGTTCTGCTTCCTGTAGAAGTGTCATTGGCTCTTCAAGACCAGTGGTCAGCTCCTTTTTGCCTTGTTGTTCTTCTGTGGTGTCTTTGGAGGATGTACCTGCCCCTGCCCTTAGTTCCTGTAGCTGCAATCTCAGCTTCTGATTTTCTTCCTGTAGAAGCACACATTGGAAATTAGCCACATGTTTAGCCATGGTGAATTCACTCCTGACCTCCTTGAGTTGCTCTTGTAAAGGGCCTATGTCCGCCACACCCTTTGACTTGGCGATCTGCATCCATGTGTGGGAACGGACTCTTTCCTCCTCTAATGCAAAAAATAGGGGTACAGTAAATTTCTGCGGTATGATTTTGCCCGCCTCTAAAAAGGTGTAGTATGAACTCAGACTAGGCTGAGGGCTGGGCTCTGGTATATGTACTTCTTCTGCCTCTTCAGGTGGCTCTACCTCACCCTCCTTTGGTGGTGACGAGGGTCCTTCTCCTTCCCTCTTCTCCGTTTCCTGTAGCCGGGCCATAGTGTCCTGTAGAACATTTTCAGCTTCCTGTAGCCGAGTTTTTTCAGTCAACAGGTCTAACCTTTCTTGCCACGTATTTTTATTTGGACTCCCCTTCTTGTAGGTGACTGTTATCCTTGAGGGGGAATTTTCCTTGGGAGAAGCAGGGGTATCTTCGATGACAATCGGGCTGCTGGACGGAGGCTGTGGCTTGCCCGTCTTTATCCTAACACTTCTTCGAGCCTTAAAGTATAGAGGGGTCTCCCTCTTCCTCTTTTCTTTTGGCTTAGGTGGCGTGCTGAGGCCAGCTAATACAGCTGCTGCCTCCCTGGCCAGAATGTCCACCTTCTTCTCCTTGGGTTTCACCTTTTCAGGGCTTCCTGTAGAAGCCCCTGTTTTGGTAATTTTCGGGCTTCCTGTAGAAGACCCTTTTGCCAATTTCGGGCTTCCTGTAGAAGACCCTTTCTCTGTTTTCGGGCTTCCTGTAGAAGCCTGTTTCTGCTTTCCTGTAGACACGGGTGTCACCACCTTTGCTTGCTTTGCTGCATGGGTTTTGCTTTTAGGTTTGGTGGCAGGTGCTGATGAGGTACTTGGGCTGATGTGGACCACCTCAGCTTTGTCCGTTCTGCTCTTCAACCTCTTTTCTCTTGCTGACAAGATGGGTGTGTCACCTTTTTCTTTGTCATCCTTTTCCTCATGCTTCTTCTTTTGTTCTTTCTTCTGCACTGTGGTCGGGGTCTTCTGGCCTTTTTCTTTCTTTCCCTCGGCCACTGCTTCTTTTTCCTCACTGCTGGAGGAACCCGTTTCTTCAATCAACATTTTTATGTCTCCATCTCTTGTCAAATTCCGGAATGATTCCCATGAGAGGGGAACCTTATATGAATGAAGCGCATCCTCCACAAGAAGTTTGATCAACCCATGGTGGGCTACCTGATCTGGTATGCCCTCTTTTAATTTTGTGGCACACTCAATTAGGGACTGTAGCAGGAAATAAGGAATGCTCAGTTTCTCTTCTACAGGAAGATCAACCCGGTGCCTCAATTCAGTGAGCAACCGAAAGTGATATGCGTACACGATGCTAAAACGGCCTTCACAGGTTATATATTTCATGATTTGCAAGCTAACTTCATTCCATGGTGGCAGCAAGCTGGTTCTTCGCACCCCATTTTTGTCCTCCGAGAATTCCTCCTCCGGTGGAAAGAATTCTTTCTTGGCCTGCTGGCTCAACTTCCTTTCTTCCTTATCCCATGGCAAACCCATCGGAAGCTCAGTAATTCGACTGATATATTGCGGGGTGAGCTTGAGGCTTAGACCCCTGAAGTTCACTGTGGCCAGTGTCTTGGATTTCGGCTTCAGAGCCTGCAAAAATTCTTCTGCCACTTCATCATCGTACCCCTGCAATTTGTCACAAAAAGATATCCATTGAACCCGTGTGAAGAGCTCCACCACTTCCTGGTTTTCCCTTAACTTGGTGGAATCAGTGGGTTCTCGTCTAATAAACCCACCCGGCATGATAAAAACAGCTTCCTTAACCAGAGGTGGTGATTGTGGAAGAAATTTGGTTTACTGAGACAGAGCGTAGAATGTCATGCACATAATCCACAAAACTTATCCCTGAGGAACTTAACACAGTTTAATTACTCGACATCCTGTAGAATGACAGTATAGGCACAACAGACAACAATTTCACCGTTTTTCTATGACCAGACTGTGGACGACAATTCTGCCACCTTTAATAACCAGTTGCATGAAGAGTTCAGGGTTACCTTTTTAATTGGCCACCTTTTTACGTGAGGCACCCGCTTTCCTGTAGAAACTGCGTTCCTGTAGGATGACAGTGTTCCTGTAGAATGACAGCGTTCCTGTAGAATGCAGCGCGCGATTTTCGGGAGAGACTGCAGTCGGTCTGCGCCTTGGGTGTGCTTCTCAATCGTTCTGATAGCCAAAGGCTCGGCGTATCGAACTGCAGAAGGATCAGGATAGCCGCTCGAGTTCAAAACGGTGGTTGATAAATGCATGAGTGCAATCTAGCCGATTAGATTTTGAATTCGGCGGAATCCGTGGCGCGGGGGGTGAGCTGTCCCCGCCGGACCATTGGGTGACGTCATCCCATCATTCAACTGCGCGTTCACTTGCTGCTGCATCAATTCCCGCAGATCTGCCGCCGCCTCTTCTGTTAAACTCGTTTTTTTCGACGGGATTGCTCTCACGTGCGTGCTGCTATTCTTTTTGTCATGGCCGCCACCCTCGCATCCAACTAGACCATTAACTGGCCGACGTGGCCGGCCAAATGGCCATACGGCCGCTCAACCCATTCACCTTTACACTTAACAATCAATCAAAGTAACATTCATGCAATCTGATGGAAGGAAGGGTCGAGACACTTACCTGTGCGGTTGCACACGATGTTTCGGTTCTTTGGACGCTGATGAGTGGATTTACCTGTTGCTGGCGAACTTACACAGGCCCGGAGGTCCATGTTCACAAACTGCCGACGATGGATGGGATGCTTTAGTTGCATGCACCCACGTTTCATTGCATATGGCATGCGCTGTGAATGGTATCCACTCTAGCAGGCTTAACTGTTACAGGACTCCCGCGGGATGTCTTGGAACAGTTTTTCCTCCTTGGGTGCATGCTGCACGACGATGGATGGCCTCACGGTCACGCTCCCGGAGCTTCTGGATGACTAGGATGCACATGGTGTGAGATCTCTAGCGTTTTTTCCATTTACAATTTGCTTTTTCTCGAGACTCATCGATCTGCTTTGCTGGTGCAGGTAACTTTGTTGCATGTCAACAAGGATGGTGGAACAAGATAACAGCAATGTGCAAGGGTGACAACAGTGGCTTGCATGCATCCAAACCGATCCTTAGCCGTTAGATCTCCTCATGAAATGAATTATGGCCCGTTCTGAGCTTCTACAGGAAGTTTCCTGTAGAAATACAGAGCTTCCTGTAGAAAGGTTGTGTTCCTGTAGAGAGTCTGCACCTTCCTGTAGAAAATCTGCATCTTCCTGTAGAAACTCTGCATCTTCCTGTAGAAAATCTGCGTCTTCCTGTAGAAGACTCAAGCTGTAATAAAATTGCACATACCTTGGAGAAAATGAGTATTCCTGGGGGGAGGTGCTGGTGAGGTGTCCTGACTGCATGATGAGGACCCTTGACTTTGAGTTGAGAGGCTTCCTCTCCTCCATAGAACACCTGCATGCAATTTTACATAATGAATCTGTTGACCTTGTTTTTTCTTTTTTTTCTCTTTTTTCCTTTTTTTTTGAAAGATAACAGGGGTGCCTCAATGAGGTTTTCACCCTTGCCATCTGCCTTAAGTGCCTCAAAGAGGTTTTCACTCAAGGATCTTTTTCCAATCTCCTTTTTTTTTGAAAGACAATAGGGGCGCCTCAATGAGGTTTTCACCCCTACCACCTGCCTTGGGCGCCTCAGAAAGGTTTTCACCCAAGGATCTTTATTATTTATTTATTTATTTTATTTTTTATTTTTTTAGATTCTTCAGGGTATGCCCAAAGCAGAGGCAGAACCCTTCTCTATGACCAACACTGCCTTCTCCATAGTTTTGATGAACTCTTGTCTTGAGGGAGGCTTCCTGTAGATCTTTAATCGATGCCCATTGACAAGCATGGGGATGGCTTCCTCATCAATGGTCCAAATAAGAACAGATCCATTGTCATGACATTTTTCCACTGAATATGGCCCTAGCCATCTGGTTCTCAGCTTCCCCTTGAAATCTTTGTATCTGGAGTCATACAACAAAGCCAAATCTCCCGGCTGAAATTGCTTGTCATGGAGATGTTGGTCATGCCAAACCTTTCTCTGAAGTTGAACCACTTCTGAGTGAAGGAGGGCTTGCATTCAGTACTCATCCAGTCCATTCAGCTGCAATAACCTTTCTTGTTGTGCATGGCTGAGATCTAGGTCCAGCTGAGCTGCCATCCTCAAAGTGTTGTATTCAAACTCAATGGACAACAAAGCTTTCTTCCCATAGACCAGCTCATAAGGTGTGAAGCCGGTAGTGGTCTTCCAAGTGGTGTTGTAAGCCCATGTGGCTTCAACCAGGCGATCTGCCCAGTCCTTTCTGCTGTTGCTCACCACCTTAGTCAAGATCCCTTCTAATGCTTTATTGGTGACTTCCACCTGCCCATTTGCTTGAGGGTGATAGGGGGTGGAAGTCCTATGCTTGATCTTGTAATGAGCTAGTAGATCTTCAACCAGGTTGGAGGTGAACTGGCTCCCTTGATCAGTGACCAGCTCTCTTGGATAACCAAACTTATAGAAGATGTTTTCTCTTAGGAACTCGGCCACCTTTTCTTCTGTTGCTGCTTTGATTGCTTTAGTCTCTGCCCACTTTGTCAGGTAGTCAGTGCACACAATGATGTAAGACCTTTGCCTCGAAGGAGGGTTGATTGGGCCCACAAAGTCCATACCCCACTTCTCAAATGGCTCAAGAGTCACCTGAGGTTGGAGAGGCATCTCATCCCTTTGGGTCGGTTTCCCCATTCTTTGGCATTGGTCACACTGGCTGACATATCTTCTGACATCTTGATGAAGTGTGGGCCAATAGTAGCCTGCCTGCAAGATCTTGAAGGCAGTTCTCTTTGCTGCAAAATGTCCTCCACAAGGCCCATCATGACAAGTGAGGAGGATATCAAAGACTTCCTCCTCCCTTACACAACGCCTTAAGATCTGATCGGGGCCAAGCTTGAACAGGTTGCCCCCGATCCAAGTAAATGAGGCACTTTTTCTGATGATTCTGCTCTTCTCTCTTGAAGATAGGTGCGGAGGGAACTGTGCTGAAACAAGGTAGTTTGCTATATCAGCAAACCATGGAGAGAGTACTGAAATAGCAAACAAATGTTCATCGGGCATCTGGTCATCCACTGTTCCATCCTCATCTGCAGACAAATCCAATCTAGATAAAAAGTCAGCAACAACATTTTCTCTACCTGGTTTGTCAACAATGGTCAAATCAAACTGCTGCAATAAAAGTAACCATCTAATAATATGAGCATTCACATCTGGTTTATTCATTAAATATCTAATTGCAGAATGGTCTGTATGTACAAAGGTTTGATAGCCAGTAATATAATGTCGCAACTTGTTCAGTGCATGGACCACAGCCAAGAATTCTTTCTCGGTTACAGTGTAATTCAGCTCAGCTTTGGACAAGTTTTTGCTAACAAAGTAAATGGCATATGGAAGTTTTTGCTCAACTTGTCCTAAAGCTGCACCTATGGCTTTGTTCGAGGCATCAGTGCGGATGTGGAAAGGTAGGGCCCAGTTTGGACCTCTCAGGATTGGGGCTGACACCAACTTGTCCTTCAATTCATTTAAAGCCCTCTGATAATCGTCAGTCCATTTAAACTCCACATCTTTTGCCAACAGGCCAAACAATGGCGAGGCTAGCTTGCTGAAGTCTTTAATGAATCTCTGGTAATATCCTGCTAATCCCAAGAAACTCCGAACATCCCTTACCTTTTGAGGAGGTGGAACCTTCTTGATAAGAGCAATTTTGTTAGGATCCACCTGCAACCCTTGGCAAGAAATGGTATGGCCTAGCACCGCCCCTTCAGTCATTAGGAATTCACATTTTTCAGGGCTAAGGGACAAGTTCATCTCAATGCATTTGGTTAGGACTTTTCCCAGATTGGACAATGCTTCCTGGAAGTTGGCCCCATAAGGAGTAAAGTCATCCATATAGATTTCCACTGCATCATGGACCAGCTCCGAGAAGATGCTCAAAACAGCTCTCTGGAAGGTAGCAGGAGCATTGCATGGCCCAAAGGGAAGGACTCGGTAGGCAAAGGTGCCCCAAGGACAAGTGAAGGTGGTCTTATCTTGGTCTTCTGGGCTGATTTGGATTTGGTTGTACCCGCTAAACCCATCCAGGAAAGAGAAGAACTTCTTTCCTGCCAGTCCATCCAACACTTGATCTATGAAAGGTAGAGGGAAATGGTCTTTCTTGGTATCTTTGTTCAGTTCTCGGTAGTCCACACAGATTCTCCATTTCCCATTTTTCTTGGGAGCCAACACCAGGGTGTTATAGACATTTTTGTGCCTTACAACATGAAGCATGAAATGTCGATAATCTGAGGGATCCAAAGTCCCTAAACATGTTGTTCCTACCCCTAGAGGAACAAGGTCAGCAAACCACAGCACTGAAAATCAGTTCTCCACCTGAAAACACTCAAAAACAAGCTATTTCTGGATCATGTCAGCTGCTCCACTGAGCATCTGCGCTGAATGTCAACTGCTCCACTCTGTACCTGCGCTGAATGTCAAAAGCAATGAAGGCTACCTGCGCTGGGCGAGATTGGCCAAGTGGCACAGTCATTCTGCAAGGTGTCAAATGCCCAGGAAGCTTCCAAAATGACACTTGGATCAGGGAATTCGCCTTGTGATGAGTAAGAGGATCTAGATCTCCAAGTGGAAGCAAGAAACTCCAAGTGGACTCAAGAACTGAAGTATAACTGAAGTGGGAGAGGACACTAGTCACCTTCATGCCAGCCTCAAGCTGACTCATCCTTTCTCCAAAACTCCTATATATAGAGCTCTCTCATGAGGTCTAGGGGGGCTGGAATCTTGTGAATGTAAGGAAGTGCTGTTGGTTTGAGTATAGAACTATTGGGTGATTGCTTTGAAGGAGGTGAAGAGGAGATTTCTTTCTGCTGGGAGGTGTTGCTGGATTGGGCCTCTTATGGTTGTAACACTCTCGGAACTTTACTTCTTCCATTAATAAAGCATTTGAGGTTCTTCTATATGCATGTGTCTCTGTGGCGTATTGATGCTTGTATATTTGATTTATTCTAATCCTTGAATCAATTATGGGTGTATGCTTCTTGTAGTTTCCCTTTCTTGTGCTTTTGCAGGATCTTTGTCTAGCTAGGCCAGTGAAAGAGCAAGGAGCTGGGAGCAAGCAGCGAAGAGAGAAGATTGGATCAAACATTAGCGGAAGACAACGGTTAGTGGATATCTTTCTCCCCTCTCTTACATCTCATAAAGAAGTAATCTTGAATAGCTTTGCATTCGGTTGTTGCTGAGGTACTATCACCCTTAGAGTGGGATAGGGTCATTCCGTATTGGATACTTTTCCCAACAACAAATTGGCGACTCCACTGGGGATCGTATCTTGTTGGTTGTTTGTGTTTTTGCTATTCATTTCATAAACAAAGGGAGTACCAAATCGAACTGTATTTGGATCCTTCAAATACAAAGTAGAGGGCAGCTACTCTAGCTCAGTTTCTGGGCAAGTTTATGATTTGAAGAGCTGATCCACAAAGACTCTAATAAGCTCTTAGTGATAGCTTTTTATCCTCCTTGTCATCCCTTAGTGTGTCCTTGACTGATAGCTTCTGATTTGAGCCAAAACTGTGAATTTTTGAGCAATCTGTGACCCGGAAACCAAGAGAAACGAAAGTTTCGTTCTTCAGTGCAGGCTGTACAAAGGCTGTCTTCATTTCAACGCAGTTCCCGAAGGGGCTACCTGCGCTGAAGGTCAAACAGACAGTGTCCCACCTGCGCTGGACCAGTCTTGCTTTGTGCTACTGGGGTTTCCTACTGTTTCTTGCCCTATTTTCACTCTTGTTTTGCTGCCTGTTACCAGTCAATGTGCCTATCTGAAACCAACTTTCCTTGCCACTATTCCGCCTCGGTTGTATAAAGAAACTATGTTTGTTCTTTGTGTATTTCTTATATCATTTACAGTTTCCCATAACGAAAGTGAACTAGTCTTGCTGTGACCTCTTAGATCTAGACCTGTGATAAAGTGTCGTTTTGATCTTAAGAGTTAGTTTGTTTGCTGTTCATAGCTGATTGAGTTTTTGCTTTCGTCATTTGGTTTGAGTTTATATATTTCTAGTGTCGAAACAAGTAAATCTTAAGGTGTCTTTTGATTTTGGACAAGCTTGTTTGCTTTCACTTGAAATTGAATTCAAAATTATACAACAGCTTTCTTTTTGCATTACGCCAACATTAAGAAAGAGAAAAGAAATACTTGCATTGTGCATGTGCATTATGATAGCTTGCATGTTGATTTAGGAAAAAAGTGCATTAGTGTGTGCTCTATGATCTGTGTGAAAAGATGTTATCTTTCTTTTCCCTCAGTAGTTAAGATTTTCAAAGTTGAAAGATTGAAAAGCTTGCTTATCATCTTAGACTGCATTTAGGAGTGTTACCATACATCTCGTGGTGATCCATAAAGGAAAACTGCTAAACAAGATCAACCTTAAAATAAATTGAGTTTACATAACAACGCATTGAAGCATAACGCAAACACATAGAGGTCTAAGCTCGAGACGTGTTCCGGCGTCGTTAAACGTGATATCTTAGCGTTGAGTGGTTGGGTGATTCCTCCATGGTGAAGCGATAAGTATCAATATGGACTTGTGCTCCCACGTACCGTCGCGTATATATTGGGAGACCCCTATAGGAATAAAGCCTTTATCCAATAGGAAACCGTGTCGACCGCCCTACTGATCGCAATGCAGTGAACACAGCATTCACGAAGATCGACCACTCGTACCGTAAAACGTATTCTGTGGTTTTGCGAAAAGTTTGGCACACCCTCTGCCTAGAACTCCAGAGCAGTTTCTTTTGGCCTTTTTCAAACTCTATAACTGAAAAAGTCCATCCGAGCATTTGTCACTTCGGGCTCGTTAAAACATCGAAGGAGACTAGAGTCATCTTTAGCTTTTTCTCGACTCTTAAAAAGTGAAAAAGCAAGTTGTGTCTAAGCGTCATTATAAAATTTATTTTAAACGGAACATAATCACCTCCTATTCCCGCGTTGATCTTAGGTTGAGAACATGGAACGCCCCAACCAAGGAATTCCACATGATGGAAATCCTAGTCCATTCTCCTCTTGGGGAGAAGTTGGTGTGCCCCACATGGCCACATTGTCGCTTACAGGACTGACAATTGGCCTGCCTATTTGGCTATTCTCAACTAATGTAGTTCAGACCACCATGGTTCCTGAACAGTCGAGTCAACAGTTAGATCAGTCTAGAGCTGCCCACCAGCCTTCTACTTCTTATAACTCTTCCTCCAATCCTTCATCTTCGCAGGGTAGAGCCGGCAAAAGCCAAGCTCCCATGGAGAAGAAGGAGAAGAAGAAGAAAGAGAAGAAGAAGAAAGAGCCTAAGGCGACTGGGGGCAAGCAAAAGACATCTGACAAAAATCCACACACAGCACAGACCGGGCCTAAATCGCCATGTGTCATATGTAGAGGAGACCACTTCCATAGAGATTGTCCCTGTATTCCCCGGATACTAAGGGACTGGTCCCCTCGTTTGCACAATTCGGGGGCATCAACCTCTGATAGCCATGTTGATTGCTTACCGTCAACCAGTGAAAGTGAAGGTTCAAGACAAAGAGGGGGAGCAAGATCCCCCTGCAGACTGTGTGAAGGCGATCACGCCATCCACCGTTGTCCCTTCTTAGACGAAGCAAAGAGAGTTTTGGAAGATCGCCCGGTTTCACTGTTGAGACTTCCTCCTGGATACAAAAAACTCGTGCCAAGTCCTTCGTTGGTTGAAAATACAGCTGGCCCGCTCAAGTGGTCAGCTGAAGCGTCAGTCATTGAAAATGAACCTACTGAACCTAGACCAGACGAAAGTCTAAAGGTCGATACGGCAGTTGACCCGGTTCTTCCTTCAGAGGTTTCATCCTCAAATGACACCGTCACTGAAGATTCATCTTCAAATGACACCCTCACTGAAGAGAATAAGGATGACACCATCCAGATTCTTTTCATCAACACCGACTCTGATGAGCATCAGGGCAATGCGCCCATTCCTTTATCGCAGGAAGGAACATCGTCAGGGTCACATCCGGTCGTATATTCGGTCCCACCACAAAGAAACCTGGTTGTGTCCTTTGATTGGAACCAACTAGGCAGACCCCGGTTACCAGCCAGTATACCGTTCAGAATCATAGTCCAAATCTACAGAATGGTAATGGCTGGAACTATCATTGATGAAGGGGCATTTGTGAGTATCCTTTCCTCTATTGCTTGGAAAGCACTGGGTTCCCCGGCGCTTTTGCCTGAGATGAGAAATCTCTCGGGTTTTGATAAAGGAACCAGTCGACCGTTAGGGATCCTCCCCAATGTGCCTGTCACATTGAAAGGGAAGACCGTTCAAATGAACGTGATGGTCGTCCAAGGACCCTTGGATTATAACCTACTCCTTGGACGAGACTATATATATTGCATGGGAGCTATAGTCTCCTCACTCTTTAGAGTAATGTGTTTTCCACACGAAGGAAGAATGGTCAAGCTCGTAGACCAACTTTCATTTCCGGGATCACGCATTGCAAATAGTCACATACCAACCCTCAATGGTCTATTCACCCAAGAAATGCCTCCACCCCCAGTCCTCCTTCCCGATGAGTGCGAGTGATTCGGAAAGGTGGGACTGGAACCCAGGGGGCATGCATCCTGGTCTGCTTTGGGCAGAGAAAACCTTGGGTATAGAGTAGATTTCCACGGGAGAATATGACTAGTCCGTACCCCGTCCGTCTAGGAAGAGGGGTTGTTCTGGAATAAGATTCTTTTGTCAAAGTTATGTGAGTGAAATAATCTGTTTTTCACCCACCTTTGTCTACTTCGGTAGACATCGCCGAAGAAGTGTTCAGTTTGGAAGATTAACAGAACAATATTTGGGTAACCTGAAAGAGGTAAGCCTCACCCTTTAAAACAAATTTTTTATCGGATAAGTAGGGGCAGCCTTGAAATTGTATTTTATACCTGGGGGCATGCAAACCTTTTGGAGTGCAAGCAAAGAGCGGTTATTTATCTGTTTTTTTTGGATTAGTCGTTTCCTAACTTGCGTAAAGAAAGGATGTGGGGCAAAGGTCAAGATTCACCAAATTAGGAGCATAGCTTCGTGAGATAAAGCTCCATAAAAAATAGCTATCTCACAGGAGACATTCTTATCTTACGATTGGTATAATCGAGCAGTTTTACCGCGGAATTTATGCTCGTTAAAAAATAGAAAAGCGAGATCCGAGCAGTTTTAATGCGGAATTCATGCTCGTTAAAAAATAAACATAAGCATTGAGCAGTGTTTTGGCGCATTCAAGCTCTTTAAAAAATGAACCCAGTACCGGTAAATAACCATCTGTGATCGTAAATTTATTAGCCATAAAAAGCCTTGGTCGTGTTTACACCTGACACCTCCATTTCATTTGGCCAATCGTTCACCTCCATATGATTGTTTACCCATTTTGAGGAACAGCTGCGAAGAGTGATTTCACTTAGCCATCCTTGTGACACTGCCGTGATTGGAAAATTGCAACCTGTACCTGGAATCTGTTGCTATCCCTGTTTATCACTCGTTCCTCAAAAGACGAGTCTTCTTTGAGCTCTTTTCATCTGACTCGTAAAATATGAAAAGTTTGCCGAGTTTTGGCCTTCCAGCTCGTTAAAGTGACCGGAAGAGCTATCCCTCCTCTAGATTTTAATCTTTTTGGACCTGAGGGATTATTGCACAAAAAGGTCGAGCGCTTGTTTTATTCGGCTCGTTAAAATTATCGAAAACTCATCCCTTCTGTATTGTTTTATACTTTTTCGGACTTAAGGGATTAGATGACGAAAAAGGAATTTTGGAGTTAACTTTCTGTACCTTTTCAGACTCTCTAAAAATGAAAAGGACCGAGTTTTCCTTGTCGTTAGACTCGTTAAAATGATTAAATAGCGACACACTTGTCTTTAGACGAGAACGAGTTTCCCTATCGCTAGGCTCGTTAAAATATAGCGATGGGCTTGCCCGAAGGGTAGGTTATAGAACAAGCATATGTTATCCTCCTCAAGCTTGACAAAAATAAAGAGGTACTGGTCAGAAATGACTGGGGAAAAATTGGGAGAACCTCAAAGCTTTAATGGTAGCAAGTCGCTCTTGAACATGACACTTTGTTTTCCGTATCACATTGGGTTGGGTTGTTTCATTCACCGGTCTCGTCACCATGGTCCTCGCCAAACCATCCACATTTGGGGTAATGCTACCGATCCATCACATCAGTGTCGTTATATGTTCAAGAGATGTGTTCAGAAAGAGTCAACCGTGTCCCATCCACTGCCATACATTATCTTTCATCCACCCATGATCACCACCCTGAATCATATTTCACAGATTGTTTTCACCTCCACTAAAATCATTAGCTCCGTTCCGTGTCATTGATGTGGGATTCATTAAGGCCCTCCTTTGACGGATCGCTTCTTGTCGACTTCAGCTCATTATCCAAGAAGTTGATCTAGGAACAAACCCCCCCAGTACTTTGAAGCTTGCATGCCTCAATGGCAAGTTTCTCACTTCCGGCGACAGGTATACATCAATGACCTTCGACCAGAAGATTTTGCGTGGTGTTCGACGCCAAGTCCTTTATTCACACCACGTGAATTGTACTGCAGTACCTTGAGGATCATTGTCATTATTGGTGATTCCTCTCGCGCTTGTTAACGGTTTACATTATTGACCGGTAATCAAGCGATGTCTTTCCATGTTCGACTTCAGCGCAATTCTCACATGGATCGACTTGTACTTAGAGTGAAGATCGAACGAGTTTGAAGACCCCAGATCTAGTTTCATCCATCCGGGCTGCGATATATATTCAGGAAATATAAAGACATTTGATATGTACATCATTGCAGCAGATGATCATCCTACTCAAAGGATGATATTTTCAGCAGAGGATTATCAGTCTACCATCAGACGATCATCTGTTCTATGTACCAAAATGAATTTATAAAGCTGAGCATGGGAATGCCTGCCTCAGCTAGATCATGAAAGCAGAATGAAAAATAATGTATTGTATTGTATTTTATTACAGGGCACCTCTCAGCGATTGAATGAACTTCGGATCCTCCTGATAAAGCATTTCACCCGATAAACGACCTCATACTTTAGGGGGCAACTGTTATAGACATTTTTGTGCCTTACAGCATGAAGCATGAAATGTCGATAATCTGAGGGATCCAAAGTCCCTAAACATGTTGTTCCTACCCCTAGAGGAACAAGGTCAGCAAACCACAGCACTGAAAATCATTTCTCCACCTGAAAACACTCGAAAACAAGCTATTTCTGGATCATGTCAGCTGCTCCACTGAGCATCTACGCTGAATGTCAACTGCTCCACTCTGTACCTGCGCTGAATGTCAAAAGCAATGAAGGCTACCTGCGCTGGGCGAGATTGGCCAAGTGGCATAGTCATTCTGCAAGGTGTCAAATGCCCAGGAAGCTTCCAAAATGACACTTGGATCAGGGAATTCGCCTTGTGATGAGTAAGAGGATCTAGATCTCCAAGTGGAAGCAAGAAACTCCAAGTGGACTCAAGAACTGAAGTATAACTGAAGTGGGAGAGGACACTAGTCAGCTTCATGCTAGCCTCAAGCTGACTCATCCTTTCTCCAAAACTCCTATATATAGAGCTCTCTCATGAGGTCTAGGGGGGCTGGAATCTTGTGAATGTAAGGAAGTGCTGTTGGTTTGAGTATAGAACTATTGGGTGATTGATTTGAAGGAGGTGAAGAGGAGATTTCTTTCTGCTGGGAGGTGTTGCTGGATTGGGCCTCTTATGGTTGTAACACTCTCGGAACTTTACTTCTTCCATTAATAAAGCATTTGAGGTTCTTCTATATGCATGTGTCTCTGTGGCGTATTGATGCTTGTATATTTGATTTATTCTAATCCTTGAATCAATTATGGGTGTATGCTTCTTGTAGTTTCCCTTTCTTGTGCTTTTGCAGGATCTTTGTGTAGCTGGGCCAGTGAAAGAGCAAGGAGCTGGGAGCAAGCAGCGAAGAGAGAAGATTGGATCAAACATTAGCGGAAGACAACGGTTAGTGGATCTCTTTCTCCCCTCTCTTACATCTCATAAAGAAGTAATCTTGAATAGCTTTGCATTCGGTTGTTGCTGAGGTACTATCACCCTTAGAGTGGGATAGGGTCATTCCGTATTGGATACTTTTCCCAACAACACAGGGGGGACACCCATTCACTATCTGAGATGGGGTAGATGAATCCGGCATCCAACAGTTTTTGCAATTCTTCCTTGACAATGTCCTTAAGGGCTGGATTCATTCTCCTCTGGGGTTGCCTAACCGGCTTACAATCCTCTTTGATGTATATGTGATGGGTACAGACCGAAGGATGGACTCCTTTCATTTCCTTATAGCTCCAAGCAAAAGCATCTAGGTGACTGGCCAACAGGCTACACAGCTCCTTTTCCTGGGAAGGAGATAGGGAGGAGCTGATCTTTAACATTCTCTCGGGGCCGAACTCCACAGTCTTGACTCTGGGAGTGACAGGGTTGGTTGTACAAAGATCCACTAAGGTGCTAGCTTGGGCATCCTCCACCAATTTCTCTAAGGATAGTGCACTGGAAGGTGGATTCTGGATCAGGGTCTCGATCAAGTCATCCTCGGTTGGGGGGTCTCTTCGAGTGGTATCTAAGGTGCACAGAGGTGCTGAGTACACCTCGTCTTCCTCTCCTTCCTCTAACCAGAGTGGTAAGTCATGCTCTAAGGAGGGTTGGGCAGGAGGGTATAGGACTAGCTGTTTGGACATAGGACCATTTTTGATGGTCATATTTCCTGCGCGGCAACTTATGTAAGCATCTGCTGTGGCTAACCAAGGCCTTCCCAAAATGAGAGGATATCCAGTAAGCTTTGCCTTGGGTTGCAGAACCAAGAAATCTGCAGGGTATTCCCAAGAGTCGATAGAGACCAAGACATCCTCCACAATCCCTTCAGGAGTCACAGTGGAGCAATCTGCTAATTGCAGTACTGTCGAGGTCTTCCTCAAGGAACCCTGAAGATTGAGTTTGAGCATGGTGTCCCTGGTCATCACATTAATGGTAGCCCCCAGATCAATCAAGGTGTGAGGTATGATGGTGCCATTGATGTGGACATCTACTACAGGTCTTCCAGGATCTAGGTACTTTGGGCAGATGACTTGTCCTAACATAAGGTCAGACAGTTGTCCTATGACATTGATGGTTGAAGCATCTTTCTTCCGCCTGCCTGGGTGCTTGAAACACTTTTCCTTAACCAGTTTGTTGTATATTGGCACATCCTTGATGGCTTGGAGAAGTGGTATTTTTACACACAACTGCTTGAGCTCACCCAGAAGCTCATCCTCCTCTGGGTTGGGTTGTGTGGTGGCTGTCAGTCTCTCAGGAAAGGGTGGAATAGCCTTTGGTTCACTTTCCTATTTATCTTCCTCATCCTCTGGGGGAGGAGGTTGGCGATCTGGTAGAGTCTTTCCAGATCGAAGATTGATCTCCTGAATCTCCACAGCATAGGTAGGGCATGAGGTTTCCCCAGTGTATACCTGCTGGGCCTGTCTATTGTTGGGGTTTGGGTTCGGTTGAGCAGGCATTTGAGGTTTCCTTGGAGGAGCAGGAGGTAATGGCTGAGGTTGAACCGGTGGTGGAGGCAAAATGGCGGGAGGAGTATTGTACTGGGGCCTCCACCCGACTGAGGTGCATTCCACTGAGGCTGTGGCTGGGCATGTGACTGATATGAATGAGAAGTAGGTTGAGTAGGGTACTGAGGTGGATAAGACCATGGAGGAGGCATGGACCAGGAAGGATGAGCAGGGGGACCCCAAGAAGGCATAGGAGTCGATTGGTTGGGGCTGTAATAAGCTTGAGGTGCCCCTTGCATTCCCTGTTGATAAGGTCTAGATCCTTGTGGCCTCCTTTGGTTGAGGTAATAGAGAGGTTCAGTGGGAGCTTCTGTCCCTTGGTACATGGCTTTAAACCCAGGTAAGGTTGGACACTGATTTGTGGGATGGTCCTCCTCACAAACGAAACATACTTCGACCGAATGCAATGGGCATTCGTTCTTAGGGTGTCTCCTTGTGCACCTAGGGCAGAAGACAGCCAAGGCTCTCTCAGCTTCTTCTTTCTTCTGCTGGATCCTGAAGGTGTCCAGCTGCATGGCAATGGTCTGTCTCACCTCACTCTTAAGATCTTCTAATTGATTTGCAAGCTCATGTTTGGAGAAAGGGACACTAGTTGAGAGGAGGTTTCCTCTACCTCGTTTCCGAGCTGCCCTGGAGTGATTTCTAAACACAGTCTTGATGTCCTCATAAGGCAGTTGGTAAATGTCCCCCCCAGCTAACATGTGAAGGGTATCTAAGAGGTCTTCAGGGACTCCTCGGAGCAGGACCAACTTGAGGGATTCAGGGTCAAGTGTGCACCTGGCCCGCTTATAGCTAAGTTGGAACCTCTCCTCATAATCCTCTAAGGACTCATCATTTCCCATGGCCATCCGAAAGATTTCTCCCTTGGTTTCCTTAGACCTACAATAATCCCTGTACTTGGTATTGAAAGCTTGCTGCATCTGAGCCCAAGTGGTGATACTATTCCCAGGTAAGCCCATGAACCAGCATCATGCTGCATCCTTAAGAGTTGAAGGGAAGAGTTTCAGCTTTTGCTCATCTTCAGTATAGTCATAGGTTCTACAAAGGACAGCAAACTCAAACAGGAAGGTATCAGGATCTTCAGTAGTTAGTCCATGGAAGTGAGGTAAGGCAGAGGGGCTAATGTTCTTCATTTTCATCTCTCCATTGGTCTCTCGGATGGGGAAGGCACCTTCTATTCTCTCATCCTCTCTTCTATTGTCAGCCATAGCTTCAGATGGAGTGGTCTCTAACTCTTCTTCTTCTATAGGTTCTTTGTATATCTCGGGATGTTCACCTATAGGTTCTTCTGGATCACTGTCACCAAAGAAGAGAGAAGGGTGACTCAGTGATGTGGTGGGGGTGTTGGGTAGGAATTTGCCTGATTTATCTCGGTTTCTACGAGGCATGAAATGGAAAAGACTTTCTTTTTTTGATTGCTTTTGCTTTTTTCTTTGGTACCTGAAAAACTGAAACAGATCGACAACTAACTATAAAGATGCAGAATTAAACTGAAAGCAGGAAAGAACTAATCTACTTTGCTCAAATGAAATTGTAGGAATGGAAACACTAGTCTACGCTTGCAGAAATGAAATGCTAGTCTATGAAAGCAGGAAATGCTAATCTATGAAAGTAGGAAATGATAATCTATGAAAGCAGGAAATGCTAATCTATGAAAGCAGGAAATGTCTATGCTACTTTTGCAGAATGGAAATGAAATAAACTACTTAGCGGAAGGCAAGAGTAAGAAAATAGAAGAAAAGCAACAATTACTAATACTCTGACGTTTCCCCGGCAACGGCGCCAAAAAGATGGTGGGCTCCAGTATTGTAGCAATAATGCTACAACTCCTAGGGCTTCCTATCTCTAATTTTATCAACCCGGTAGTTCGTACAAACTTGGAAGCGACGGTGCTGTATGCACAAGTACTAGCTCTTGTCGCAGCTGTCACTTGGTCAGCTGGCACAAGTCCGCTAGGGCTCAAGCCAACTTCTATATGCTCTCAGAAGAAGCTTTCTAAATGATGGACGAAGGCTATATCAAGGGAAATTGATCTACTTTGCAAAAATGAACTGAAAGCCAACCAAAACATGAAACCCTAGTAAACCCTAATTTGACTAGTTTGACCTCTATGATGCAATAGTGAAAGTGCAAATGTCTAAAAAGGATGCCATTACTTCTAATGATGTGAAATGCATGAACTCAAACTACTTCCATTGAAAAGAACATTGTTTTTGTATTTTTGCTTAAGTGGATGGAGTGATTATGGTTTTGTTTCTTATTAGGGTTTGGCTGTGCAGAGGTGGTGCGAAGGGAGAGAAAGCTTGGGAAAGGTCAGGAGGGCTAGGAGAGGTCCCAGAGGATCCCTAGCATCAGTCCACAGAAGTCTACAACGTTCAGGTGCTCGGCAACCAAGTTTGCAGGCTTCTACAGGATGTCTGCAGGGGATCCTACAGGAAACTAAGGAATTCTACAGGAAGGCTGCTAACTTCTATAGGATGTGCTGTAGTGGGAGTTTTGGGTGATGGAAGGGTGGAGGAGTGGTATGAGTGGATGGGTAAGGTGAAGGAGGAGCTTGTGATGACTCAGGGGCAGAGAAACAGGATGGAGAAAGAGTGCACGAAGTTGGTTGGTGGATAGAAGGATGGCAGCAACGAAAGGTCAAAAAGATGAAGCTACGTGGGCAATGGAAGAGTTGGAAGGTGAACGAGCTGAATAGAGGTCGAGTAGGTTGCTTGAGGCGAGGTTAGGAAGAAGAAGAAGGAAGTGGAATGATATTGAGCAGTGTAAATAAAACAAATTGCTTATGTCTTGCACCAAAACGAGGATCCATTAACCTGTGCTACCTGTGCTATTAAATCAATAAAAAGTGATGTAAATCATGAAGAAAAGTCGTGCATGGAATTGTAATGAAGAAGTATGGCTCAAGAGCAAAATGCATGGAAGGATCCATGATTAAAACGACTGTGTTGCAGCTTGCATAAAAGTGGAAAAAGACTGCGTTTTTTTTTGGTGGTTGGTATAGACTGCACCCCAATCCCTAAATAGAGATGGCAGTGAAGGCACTAACAACCTTTTCTTGGAGCTCCAGTGGATTACAAACCTCCTATTCTGATCTAAGCAACTGAAAGTGATTTAACCATAAGCTAATCCTACTCAATCTTATTAAAGAAATCAAATCAGCAGACTGTGTTCTTGAAATGCATATCAAAACAAGGAAACAAAGTGCTGGAAAGAAAGGAAAATAACACTACAAGAAGAGGAGATCTATTGCTCTCAGGTTAGGCCCTAACTTGAGAGCTATAGCTCCCTTAAAAGCTCAGAATTAGATCCAAATCTGCTTGCCTTTATTCATAATCAAAAGTCTAATGTCATGCCAAAACTGGCTTACAAAAACAAACACCGAGCTGTGCTCAGAAATTACAATATCAATCCAAAAGTTCAAAAAGCTCCTAACAAAGGCTACGGCCTTCATATTTATACAAAATGAAGATCAAGCTGGCTTCCTCCATTCGTGGAGCTTGGCTGTCCAACTGAAAGTCAAACTGCTGTAAAACTGCTGATCCTGTAGAACGTGTTGGCTGCCTTTAAGCTCGGTGGGGAGAGCTGTTGGAGCTCGGAGTTAAGGTGAAAATCACGAGGAAGGTCATCAAGACCGTGGACAACCTCCCTATGAACCCGCAATGTCACCTTTGCTGTCTCCTTGTCTCCTTTTGCGTGATCTTTTGCTCTCTTTAATGCCAAAAACCTGAAATCATCATGTATTAGCCACATAGATATAATGTCTGCCCTTCTTCCTACAAACAACACGAATATACTAAGAAATGAATGCATAAGTGATAAAAGATGAATGGTTGAGCAAGGTAAGTAGGCCAATATGAGCCCAAATTGTACCAAAAATTGGGGCTCATCAGTTGTTTTTTTAATTTTGTGTTTAATTTACCCCACATGAAGTAAATGAAATTGATTCACACTGTTTCAAAAATCATTAAGCTCTATGCCTAAGTATCTTTCATAAGAATTGTCATTTTTCTATCTTAATCAACCTTATGAATCTCTAGAACAAGTTAACATCTATTTCTAAAAGTAAATTTATGGTAATTCTCTCTGGTAAGAATTTTCTCTTGTTTTCTCCACATTATCAACCAAGATTATTTGAATTGCAATAACGATTTCCATAATTTTTAGTTGAATATTACATTTTTATAATAATCATGCCTAGAAGAGGAAAGATGAAACAACTTAAAACCCTTGAGATTAAGCAAAATGGAAGAAAATAAGGAGTGAAGACCTTGAGGAAAACATATTTAGTGAAAGCATAACCTAAATACAACTTTTTATTTAGCCACCATGTTATCCCAAAATTTCGTACACCTCTTTTATAGATGATAGAAGGATAGTAGCATGTTAGAAACAAGTTCAAACGTTAGTAAAAAATGGAAGAAATTGGAGTTTCATCCAATACACAACTTTTTGAATTCTTGTGTGGCATTGTGTCTATGTTCTTCAATAAACTTGTGCAACTACAAGAATCTTGGAAAAACAGTTGAGCGACAGAAATGTTCATGACTAAGGCTTCCCAGTTAATAGATTTGATTACGTTCGGTCTCACATGCTAAGTTTCTCACATTATGGTTGAGGAAACTTCGACCCTAGCTCAAAGTTTTCCACTAAAATTACATATTAGTGATTGTGGAAGGTTTTACATGCAAAACTTATCCACTCAGGTCTATAAAAAGAGGAGCCAAGCCATTTAAAACAATATAAGACATTTAGAGCAAATTTTTGTTGGCATTTTTATGTTGAAGGAAGGAGGATTCAGAGAGAGAGAGAGAAGGTTTGTCCCTCGTGAGATATTGAGCTACTATGCTAGTAGCCTTTTTACAATGAGGTGAAGTTACAATAGATTCTACAAACAATGGACTTAGTTCTTATCGTTCCATTGGTTGGCTAGTGAACTCACTTAGTGTCTACCCACCACATATTATTCAAGGGCCAAATGATTCTCCCCTATTCGACAAGAGTCTAATAGTGACTAATCTTGGGATCTCTATCTTATGTTATAGATGACAGATGTGGGAATAAACCATACTTGTATCAGACTTTGGTGGATGTTGGTACACACTGAAGTCTTTGTCGTTATAATCAAATTTTCACAATGTATGTGAGTGCCATTCATATGGATAAATAGAGGTCCCATAAATGGTGATTTGTCGAAAGGTAATAGTGACTATGATTGTGTGGACAAGACATGTAGGTGCCTAGGAATTCTTTTATTTTCCCTGTTGCATGAATGAGTACATTTGAAGTACCTCACATTGGTTTTTAGCATCTTTACTGCACCATTTTGCATAAGTTTTTCTTTTCATTTTAGAAACATGTGTATTAGTTACGAAAATAAACTACATCTACCTCAATTCTCCCTACAGTCAATCTAATTATCACCATTACAGACCCTGGCGCATTACACCGGTCCCAGAAACTTCAGAATCTACCTCCCTTAGAATGGGGAGTTTCTCCTCTTCCCACCCATAAAAGGCAACCAAATAGATACCACCTCGGGTATTAGCAGTTGGATCCTATTTGATAATATCTTGGCTACTTAGATGCATTCAAGGGACTCGTTCTTAGTTACCTTCCATCTCTACCTTAGTGTCGACACCTATGGGAGCACCCTTTCTCACCAATATGGTTAGACAACAAAATCCTCTTGGTCCCACCACATTTTTCTTTATGGTGCATTTTAACCTTCCATACTTGACTAAATTCATCAATGATCCTAATCGTTATGACACAAATTGGCACCCCCATGCAGGCCAAGATTCCCATAGTTATCCCAAAATTCGAGTACGAACCCAGGGAAGACTCTACTAATCATGTGATGTAATTTGATTTATGGTGTTCATACAACACTTACATAGAAGATTATGCTCACCTTTTCTTATTCTAACATAACTTGACCACTGACTCCACAAAATGGTATGTTGATAAAATTACCGCCAATAACTCTACTTTCAATTCATTAGAACTAGAGTTTCTTAACTATTACTACTAATTTCCTATTTTCCATGATCTTGGGAGTGAATTCTCTTGAATTTCTGCCAGACTATTTCTTTCCACATTTTTGACAACATTCATGAATGGAAGGGAAGTTGTAACCTCTATAAAATCAAACTCTATGACTAATTCCTGCTTGATTGGTTTTTGAAATCTCTCATCTCTCCGATTTCCAAAGATGTTGCTTCAACCATGCTGACTACTCAAGCCAAGATCATTACCAAATCTCAATAGTATGACCTCATTTACTCTCAATTAGGATATTTATATACTTTCCTTCTTGATGCACCTCGACATCGTACCCTTGAGTCAACTACACTGAAGAAGCGCATGTAGCTGATGGTCTCATCGACTAAGTCTCAAAACCCATGACTTATATTGGTTCATAAGGATAGACTTCCATAACACACCAATGTTGTGCTCCACTACATCAACCACATGTCACTTCCACCTCAGTTGCACCTCATACTCAGGGAGAGTCATGCACCGAAAATACTTTCATTAGTACATCTAACCTATATTACCCTTTCCCATGACCTCCTCAACCTATTGTGCAACACCATATAGGATTTAACTTTGTTTGACCAAGTCCCTAGGCGCAGGCTCCGTCCTTTGAGCATGTAAAATTTTTAAACCCCACAAATTATTAGAACCAAGTGCATAATTGTAATAAAATCCAATACAGACAACTAACAACTTTCAAAAGATCTTATTCCTCCCACAACTAACCATCGCTAGGGACAAGGATGAGGACAAGGCCAGTCATTCCAGAAGACCATTTTTCCTTGCATTATTTGTGGGTCAATGGATCATTACACACACCATTTACCTCAGATAGTAGAAATATGATAACAACATGAAGCATAGAAACACCAAGAAGATTCCACCTAGGGTTAGTCTCAACCCTCTATCATTGTCTTACATAACTCATTTCCATCCTAGTGAAATGTTCAACATAAAGATGCACAATTCGAATCTCAACCTATGGATCTCTCATACCAGAATATTTCTATGTAATCATATCAGTTCTTATTACAAACTCAGAGTCAAAACTACCCACCCCCTTCAGCTCCATCTAAGACAGAAGTTCACATTCCTTAAATGAATGTCCCTTTGTAAATCTTGCACCTATCCCACACCTCCAATTCCTATAATTCCTATTGGATAGGCTACACTTAGCCCTCATGCTAGGGTTGCTGAGAAATATAGTGTAGTAGATGACTTACCACAGTCACCTGTTGCCATGTATTCCCTTGAAGTTCTTCAATCTTGCCCCACCAAGTGTAAGGAATTTTTCAACACCCTTGGTGTGATTGACCCAAGTGATTCATGCCTTATGACATCTGATTTAGATAATTCTAAATGGAAACTTACATCTGTATTTTTTTTTAGTTTCCAATCACTATCTGCAACATCATCATCCATCATTGCATCGTAGATGAAAGTGCATCTACATGCATCATGTCCATGCATGTTTCGAAGAAATTAGCTTCTAATAAAATAAATTCTTCTAACATCCCATTACATGCATATGATGGATGACCATCCAAATCCCACGGGGTGTATCACAATGCCCTAGTAGAATTGGTAGGGAAGAAAGTCCTAGTAGACATTGAGGTTATTGATGCTCCTTCAGACTACAATATATTTCTAGGATGAAGATTCATTTACGCCATGAAGGTGGTAGATTCCTCTGTATTTCGCATTATTATTTTTCCCCTTTATGGGCATGTTATCACTATTTATCAACTCACTTATTATGAGCCTCATTCCTCCACCAATGTTGAAAACACCTTACCTACAGTTGGGAAACCATTGACTTATTTGCCTATATAGGATGTTGGAATCATATTTTTTAAATAATCTTATTTACTTGGAGTGTTCCCCAATGCTCCTCCTTATATACCATTAAATACTCAATAGTCTATCTACACGGTCTTAACATCTAATTATCCCTCAACCATTGAAGAGACTCCCTTTGTTCCAGAATATTTTGTAATGGTTTTGACTTCCACAACTAGTCCTTTGTTTGGCACCAATGAGCCACCCATCCTTCAAGTGCCTCTTATATTTCCCATACCAAGTAAAGTAGAACATCCTATAATGGAAACTCTTATGCTCCCTGGTCTCACCCTTAACATCCATCCGGCACATGTCATGACCGAACAATCCCCCTAAGCCATACATGCATATGATCCTTAATCATATCAAGACATTGTTGTCAAACTTACAACCTTCTATCCCTTTCTCACTTGAACCTCCTTCCATGACCCCTATAATAACCTAAAGAAGGAATCAAGGAAATGATCCCCAAGGCATGGACCCACATATGAACAATGGAGGTACCCAAACACCATAGTGCCTATGTATCAATACTCCTTGTTCATATATTATTTGTGGTGTCATTGGAGACAACAAAAATAATTGGCTTGAGCTATCAAAATTTTTGGATGCCCTCAATTTACCGCCCATTCCACCTCGTCCACACCCAAAATAATGCACATGACTTCACGAGTAATTTACTAACCACCACTGTTCCATTATGGTGTTTATGGTCATTACACTCATCCCTATCTAGATATCCATCATTACCAAGATGCTCTTCTTAGTCTCAACAAATATACAATGTCCTTTCCCCAAACCTATAGTCCCAAAGAGACCCCTGAGGAAAGCAATGTTATCATTCAAATCCTTTATCTTTCATCTAGCTAAAAAGATGAGAAGATTCAAATAAATGATGCACTATCCAACTCCATCATCCCTCCTTTGAGTACTCTACTTCTCCCACTAAAAATGCTACCCGAATCACCAATATAAACTTAGATTCCCTCGCATACTACTAGCACTACATTAGCATCCTCTAGTAGTGGACTATTCTGATCCAAGAAGAATTAGAATAAGCCTAAATAATGGATTTCCCACATGTAAGGACCTCATACTCATTTGCATATTCTTTTTCCTTGTCTTAGATGATGTTGAGATGGACATCCACTAGAGCGATGCCTTATGCGACAAGCAATAACTATCATCCCTTGCTCATCTTACTGACACATACCATAATAAATTTCACATTTTTCATGACCCCCATGAGGGTAAGAACATATATCATATCGCCCATGAGGTCAAGAACCCTTGCCGTGCAACTAAGGAAACTATCGCATTTGAGCAACGCCACATATAAGTCCTCATAGATAGTATTGCACTATTTGTGATAGTGTGAACCATACCATATTAATATGTGAAGCTCCATTCCAAATGGGTCACAAATTACAATAAGATAACTATTTCCAATGAGGAAGAATGATACCCCTCTACTCATCCAATGATGAGCCAGAAAAAAATGGTGTTCCCCCACTGACAATCTCTTTTACATCTCCTTTGAAAGGTTTAAAGAGACTTCCATCTTCAAGAAACTCATGATATCATCTAAGGTAGACTCTTCTCATCATTCCTTGTACCATGATGGGAGGCATGTCACTACCTCCTCTTAATCTTTTCCACCTGAAAATACTACACCATCAACACTTGATCGCTAGAAATCTCCCATAGAGCATTGTTACTCATTATGTTCCAGTGACAATGATGATTACTATGACATATTTTATCTATCAATCGTTGATCTAGTATCACTTTTATAAGAAGACGAAGCATCCCAGGTCTCCCTCTCAAACAACCTCCACTGAAAATGATCTTCACGTCTAATGAAGATATTCTGGAAGCTCTTAACACACTTGATTATCCATGGGATGACACACATCATCTTTCCATGTTCTTACAAACCCCAATCACCCACACTAAACCTTCCAAATGTTATTACACATGGAAGTTAAGGATTTCCTTCTATCTAGCCATGTTGATGGTTTATAAATCTAATGTCATCACTTGACTCTTTTGAGGAGGAAAATCTATTGAATTGGAAGGTTAAGGTGGTTAGCAAAATTATCAAAACAATGCTCCCACATATTTGTTAGTATAATTTTTTTGGAGAAGCGTACCAAAATCCTAACGACAGAAAGTGGTTTCCAATATGCTCCGTAAACCTACAAAACAAACAATGAATACCTTGCAACAAATAACATGAAAATTTAAAATAACATATAACTTAAAATGATATATTAAGAACCCAATGTAAAAAGCAAAAATTTATTTTTACTATAAAAAATCAGAATGATTGATGAGGAGAATGTTCAAACTTGGATCTACAAATCCCCCTCTGTGGGATGGGTCCTTTGTAACCATATGCTTCAGCTAAATATTCAGTATTCTCTCTCTCAAAATATGTGCTATGGGTAAAAGGAAGTGGTGATGGTAGCTTGAATTAAAAAATGGGAGCTCAAATATCATAGGACGATAATGACGACGATGAAAATGGTCATGGTGAAAAATGAGGAGAAAACCCCTCTATTTATAATAAAATATTAGGGTAGATCTAGATTTAAAACAATAAAAAAATGTTGGACTAAATCAAGATCTAGCTGTTAGGAATATCTTATTATATTTTTAGAAATGTAAAGATTATTTGCAATGATCAAATATTTTTATTTAGAAAGTGGTTAAAGTAATTAACAAAAAAAAAAATTATTACTTTATGGTGATTAAGTCAAATATGAATTATAAATAATTATTAAATAATGATTTAATAATTATTTCATGAGAGAAACGTAGAATAATAAACAAACTATTATTTAATTATTCCTAAGTGGTTAATTAAAAAATGGTTAGAAATAATGATTAAATAATT
This sequence comes from Pinus tabuliformis, assembly GCA_031772625.1. Classification (NCBI taxonomy): domain Eukaryota; kingdom Viridiplantae; phylum Streptophyta; class Pinopsida; order Pinales; family Pinaceae; genus Pinus; species Pinus tabuliformis. Next base: position 91,817,332 of record CM062815.1, read on the forward strand.
ATTTCAAGAGAATAATAAATAAATAATGATTTTATTTAATTATTCTCATGTGGTTTTTTGGATTTTAATGAGAAATAATTTAGGAAAATGGCTCACTAAATCATTTCCTAAGGTGAAAATGGGTTTTAGTGTATTAAAACCCATTCTACATGGTGTATTTCGATCAACCTTGTAGGAAATGGCTAGGTTATCATTTTTTGGGTGATAATAGTACTATTGATAAACACTACTCCAATTAGCATCGCATCTTTTTCTCTATTCTAGGGATCTACAGAACCACAATTCACACAACCTTGGATTTCACCCCATTCCATTTTATTCATGGCATTGAAGCGACCTTGCCCATAGAATATGAAATACCAACACTAAGGCTCGTGGTTGAGCACCTTCCTGATGCGTCCCCCATTGAGAAATGGTTACTTACCTTGAAAAATTTGGATGAAAACTAAACTACTTCGCTATAGAAAAAGAAAGCCATGAAATGTTGTTTTAAAGCTCAATATGACCATCATGTTCATCCCCGTGTTTTCTATGAAGACGACCTTGTTCTCCCCTATCATAAACCAACTTCACAAATTGGAATCAGTAAGTTTGAACCCAAATGGCATAGTCCCTATAGCATCCACAAGTGTCTCCCCAAGGGGGAATATGTCCTAGGTAGATATGATGGAATATTTATGCCCCACCTATCAAATGGGTTTTATTTGAAATGTTTCTTCCCCTAAAGATCACAGGGTTCAATCCCATCTATGTGTTGGAGGAATGTTTTGAATGTTTGGGATTGTGTGCATAGATGGGGTAGTAGAGCACAACATGTAGAAGTGTCACACATATGAGATAAGAATTTGTGGCAATAGTAAGTATGGTGAATTGCATAGACAACAAGGGAACCTATCACAAAGGAGAAACATGGCGAGAAAAGACCTAGTTTGAACCAAATATTTGCTCAAAATATCCACTAGTAAATCATGGTAAATCACAAAACATTTTCAGGTAATTTGTTTTCACCAAAAATATGTTGTGTAATTCTATTAACGTAATCATGGATAAATCATAGAGAGCCAATTCAGCTAGGGGTTCATTCTTTTGTTTGTTTTGGAGACATCTTAGTTAGGTCTTGATGTATAGATAAAATTCATTTTTTGGTATGGGGATTTATATCCCCCTTTATTTTTCTTTGCTACTTTGTTTGCTGAATTCTATTATGTCTAGTATACTATGTGCAATTTAAGTGTAGTGAACGGAGTTGTTGGGTGTCATGGAATTGGATATTTTGAGAAAATGACATCCAATAGAATCCCATCCCCTTCTTAGTTACAAAAATGTAGTTCTTGCAGTGCCCCTTGGGTGCTTTGAGTGATACCTCGATTGTTAAACAGGAATTGGTGCAAGGGCCACTACCATTAGGAAGCCACATGGAACATCCCGGGCGAAAAGTAGAAATCCAAGTTCTAATAAATGGCTATGTTGCTAGGATTCAGATTTAGGAGTAAATGGGATGTGGAATCATACTGTAGAGGAAATTGGTGGGTGGTTCAGAACTAAACTGCGTGAATTTTCTAAAGGGAAAATCAAGAACCATAAGGTTAGTGTTGAAAAATGGCTAGAGAGATACATGTTTTTTGAAGATATTTATGAATTTTTCTTCTATAAATTTCCTTAATTACTTGCAGGGTGGATTCGAAGGTTGAACGATCAAAACCCACACTAGAAATTGGATAAGCATAAGACTTGAACTCTTGAACAAGTTCGAAGACTTGCATTAGTAGATATCCAAATCACCATTAGAGGAAATTTCATCCTAAAAATGCTTAGGAAATTTCCATGTCATAATCTGTAAAACAATCAAAATCCTTTAAATTTAGAAAGGGGTACATGTAGATATTTTTTAGGGAAAAGAATAAAAACTACTTTTTTTTAATTGTATTTTTGGCTTATCTCCTTATAGGTTTGCTCAAATTTCAAGTGTAGACACTCGTTGGATTATGAATTAAATTCCACATCAGATGAGTGCCCATTATGCATACTTTTGAGAATATCCACATTGAAAAAAATTGAAAGTGTTTTGATACATAAAAAACATGTTGAACACTCTTTTTAAATGTACCTTCAATTTTTATCAATTGGACCTTCTCAAGAGTATGCATATTGGGTACTGGTGGGATGTGGAATTTAATCTTGCATCCAACCAATGTCTACACTTGAAATTTGAGAAAAAATATAAGGAGATAAGCCAAAAAATACAATTAAAAAAGGAGATTCTTTCTTTTCCCTCTGAAATTCATAACTCTTATTTTATTATCTTAATTATTATTTTATTATTTTTCCTTACAAGGCCACTTTCAGGTTGAAATTTCCTATGATGATTGGCTATCGATTTTTGGATGGAAATTGTAATTGGAGGGTATATCACATAATTTTCCATCCAGACTATTGTTTCCTATATAGCTATTGAATGCAAGTTGTGGTGAGATCTAGAAGGATGCTTTATCCGGGAATTTTTTACATTGTGAAAATTCTATTGTGTGACAAAGGCATATAGAAGGTGGAGTCTAGTGCCATGCGTGGCTAGACACCATGTGTGCTCAGGGTGAGCTAGAGGATGGTGGTGGTGTAATTTGAAGAAGTAGGGTCAGGATACAGAACAAAAAGGAATTAAAGAATGAAGTTGTGAGAAGCCCGAAACAATATGGTGGAATGGGTATGCCAACTAAAGTATCACAAGAGAAGAGAAGCATTATGGAGTTAGAGGAGTGATTTTTGTGAAGTGGTAGGAGGTTTTGAGGAGGTAGTGTTAGAGGAGAGAGGTCTAAATCAATGTTAAAAATAGAGAATAGGATAGAAAAGAAGAAAATGGGAGGACATAAGAGGAGTGGTGGATATTGGAGAATCCCTGAGTGAGAATGCACTAGCATACAACACCCAGAAGGAGAAGAAGGTGAGTTGCCACAGCCTGAACCAAGAACTACAGAGATCACACATCCCAAGAAACCTTCTTAGAGTACGCCCAATGTCGAACCCACCACCCTACATGCACCTATTGACATAGTGGTTAGTTATCTTAGTAGCGTGATGCATATTGTAGTTAGTAAAGGAAGTGGATAGAGTCAATCTAGTAGTCAAAGCTAGATGAGTTAGATAGGAAGGAGTAGTTCACAAAAAATAGAAGTTACATTTTGGGGAACATCATTAGGATGTGTTATGCAAAGGAGAATGAATGACACTCTAGAGCATTTTGTGTTTCTTAGTGTTGGTAATGAGGACCCTTAACAACACATATTTGTTTGTGAAACAATTTGGGATGCTTACAATGTGCAGGATAAGAATACGAAAATTATACAACTAGAAACTACCTTTAGGGTCCATGCACTAGCATGGTACATGAAGTACAAGAGTAGTTATCTTCCAACACAGTCGAGGAAATTGAAAGACATCAAGCAAGCATTATTGAGAGAGTTTCACAGACCTAAGTTTGCATCTCAGTGCATGACCAAGTTGAAGGAGATTAAATAGAGACTGGATGAGTCTATTTAGGACTATGACCAATGGTCTAAAGTACTTATAGGGAAGCTATATTTTGAGTTCCTTGATGAGTAGCACAAGGAATGGTTTATTGCAAGAGCACTACCTCACATTCGGGTACCATTGACCCAACAATACATACACACTAATTCAAAATTTATAGAGAGAGTGTTAATGTTAGAAGCGTCTCTGACAGTTGCAGTGGTGGGAGATAATTCTGGGACAACAATACTTCAGTGGCATATGGTTGTGCTCACCAGATAGTTTAAAGGCCTGGTGAATGGAAATGATATTGCACTGATCTCTAGTGCACAATCTGTCACGTGAAAGGGCACCACAGGAATGAATTCCCGATGCTAAGAGACTATATGGTGATTGGTGTTGCCAAACCAATGTCACATAGAAGAGGCTTGTGGTGTGAAATATGTAGAGCATGGGGTCATATTCCCACAAATTTCCATATGATAAGTATGAATCTTCTGCAAGAACCTTATTTTGTGATTTCTCCAAATCGGTTGGTCATGACATCCACCATTATAGGGATTTTCATATGATATGTGACCAAACTATGGATGTGTATAAAGTACAAGAGGGTTAAGATGAGTTGGCACAGAACTACACCAAGCTTGATAGTGGTCAAAGTGTAATGGGAAGAGCACCTAGACAATTTGTGAGATGCAGACGATGATGAGGATCTTTTGGATGAGGGAGAGGGCCAATTTCTTCTTATAATTATAGCAAGCTTGGACATCTTGCTAGAGACTATCCCAATCCATGTTTTAGATGAAAATATTATCAATATTTAGACCATGCAATGGAAGATTTCCTATATTTGATAGCAAATATTTGGGAAAGGAAGGGGAAGAACCTACAAAAGGTGACAATAGAACCATGGAAATATTAGTCACAGATAAACTTTGTAATGAATGTAGGAACCAAGACTAGTGTAGAGGCCACCAATTAGGTTGGTGCTAGTCAGTAGTGATTGCTCAAAGTTGTAGACCCACCCCTGATATTCAATTCTCAGAGAAAGAAGGACACATGCAAATAAGTGCACAAGGAATTGGTTGCGAAAGATTTGATTGATCTTTGAGGATAGCCCTGTTTATGATACACATCAAATATTTAATAAGACAACTAACAAATGTTCATAAGTAGGGGATAAATAAATTCTATCAATTTTGAAAACTTTCTTGGACTTGATGTAGGATGATGGGGCCCTACAAATTTTTTTCATAATGATTGACCAGTGTGAAAAGGATTCAGTGAAGGAAGGAATGTAGATAGCTAGGCACATAGTTAATCACGTCAGAAGAAGAGAACCAACAGAGAATTCAGGTTTGGTGTGCATGTATGAGCCTATGAAATGAATAATTGATTTTGTATTTCAGTTTTTGTGTTTGCATTTTTCCTAAGAAGACATCGGAGATGATGGGGAGGCTTAAGTTGACTTGGTTCCCTATTCAGCTCAGATTGGCCAACTAGTACAAGTTTTTTCTTATTGGTAGGTTATTCAAAATGAAGGTAGATATTAATTGATCTAGGTGGATATTGGAGGCTACCCACGATTGTTTCTTTCAGATTCCTTAATTGTAGCACAATTTACTAATTTTGGCAGTTTGTTAGGTCCTGAACTTCCATAGTCATTTTGAGGCCCTAAATGACATTTTTTGGAAAACGGGAAAACCCATAGCCTATGGCAAGTGTTTATGGTTGAAATTTGTGGTTCTCATATAGATATGTATAACTAGGAATTGTATGCATTAAATGAAGATAGTATGCCAAAATTGAGATCCTGGGAAGTTGGTGTACCAACTAATCCCATCGGGGCCCATAAAGATTTCACACTTCATCTCCTAGGGTTAGGTTTTTCCCTTGTTTCTCAATAATAAAAAGGATTTTGAGCCTCATTATAGCACAATTCAGAAGGCATGTATCCATCACATCTCTTCTCATAGATAAGCTACCATTGCTCGAGCTAGTCTATTTCCATTATGCATGTAAACAATTTGAGTATTTTTTATTAATCAATTGAAGTTCAATTTATGTTGTAGCTATGTGTTTTTGTTAAAGTATATATTTCATTTTGTTCCTACATAAATATATATCAATGGTATTAGAGTGGTCTTCTCTTTCTATGTTCTTTTGTGCATGTACCAAACAAGGTCAGGGTATAAGGAGTTAGGGCTTGAATTGGTTGAAACTTTGCAAGACCGACCTCGCTAATCCAGATGACCTCCCATGGCGGAAGAAAATAAATATGAGGGAGAAGGAAATTCTTTTAAAATATTGCTCGAAGAATTCCTCGAGAGACAAAGGAAGAAGATGATGGATAACTTGTTCTATATCCTTCAGTGGGTATAAACAGGCGAGGCATCTTCATCCGACAACCACCTCAGAGGCGACACTCCCTTTAAGATACAAGTGAACTTTGAAATTCCTATATTTGAAAGCTATATAGATTCCCATGTCATAGATAAATGGTTAAATCTATTGAAAGGATATTTTTCAATTCATGACATTTCCAATAGCGAAAATATTACTTTTTCACTCCTCAAAGCTACCCCCCATGTCAAAGACTAGTGGGAAACCTACTATGAGCAGAGGTATTAGAGGGAACCCTCACTGTTTACAGTGGCACCCACTTGTAATTCTTTCCAAGATGCCATAAAGGAACAATATTACCCTCTCAAGAGAAATGAATATCAATATATAAAATGGACCACACTACGACAGGGAAGGGACCAAGACGTGCTAGAGTTCAAAAATATTTTTCATACCCTTTGCACGAAGTTGGGTATCGAGGATTCTGAGCAGCATATGGTACTCAAGTACCGTGGTTGTATACAAAAATACATCCAAGACAAGATGGAGTTCCTAGAAATATCCTTGCTTAGTTCCGCATACCAATATGTTGTCAAGATTGAGAAAAAATTTAAACAAAATAAGAAAGATTTTGGATCTACAAATTTTAAGCAAGAAAAGGTGCCCCCAAACCGTAGAACAATGGAAAAATCCAAGGCGAGGTGACTGAGGAAAACCCATATAACCCACAAGTGAAGAATAACACCACGAAGACAAAGAAGGACACAACGAAGTGGTGCAAGTTCCAAAATATCCCCACTCACAACATAAGTGAGTGTCGTGTGCCAAGTAGTCACTAGTGGCCTGGCTAAAGGCTTCGAAGTCAGATGCATGTTCCGACTATGAGTTAGACGCTGCCTTCACCAAGGTATAGAAGATTGAGCTTGAAGACCAAAATGAAGTGGAGTGTCTCTTCCACTCACAGATATGGGTGAAGGGGTCATCGTTGTTATTCAATGTAGACAACATGATCCAAAAGAACTTCATCTCAGTAGAAGTCATTAAGCGGTTGTGCCTACCGACCACGCTTATTAGGTCCCTATAATAATAGTGTAGTCCCCTTATTTTTATTGTTAATGTATCCCCCATATTTTTTTTGTTGTGCTCCATAGAATCCCACTATTGTTATTGTTGTGCCCTTGAATTACTATTGTTATGTAGGCTCTAATTATATTATGACCCCTTAGACTCCTATATATAGTAACAAACTCTTTTCATTTGTATCATCCAAGAATTGTTCATCTATCTAATGTAAAGGAGGTTCCCCCCTTGAAGAGGATAATTTTTAATTCATTTATCTATCTTTTCTTCCGTTTTGTGAGTTGGTTGCATAACACTTGGTATTAGAGCTTTGGATTCTAGGGTTTCTCTTATTTAAGCCAATCATCTTGGAATTTTCACTATAATATTTTTTATACAAAGTTGTAGAACCTGGAATTGCAAACATACGGGGCCAAAATCTTGTTAAACTTTGTGTAGTAATTTCATATCTTGGTTCGCTATAGTTTCTGGGATATGGTCTGAAGAAGTTGGGGTTTTCACTGGCTCTAGAATTCAATCTCAAACAAGTGACCTGAGGAAGAAGTCATAACTTTATTTCTAAGAATTGGATTTGAATTTTGTAAAAAGTGACCAAAAATGAATATACTTTAGTTTTTCATATATCATTTTTAGTCCAAAGGTCGAAACAGTGACATGTGGCACGCCATACAAGTTTTCTCTACTAAACCATTCCATGATTAGGACATCGGTGGGAGATTGGGAATATCATTATCTTGAAGAACCAAATTTTGGTATGACTTATGGAATTGTAGGGAAGACACAGAGGGATACCATAGGACCTAATTTTATATCTTGGAGAGCCCAAATTATAGAGATACAATAGTTTCAATATCTAGCTCCAAAAAACAAGGAAAAATGTGTGTATTTTTATTTTTATTTTTTTGCATAACTTTTGTTTAAGAAATTAGTTTGAAGTGATTCAAATGGCATAGTGAAGCATATATATCATTGTTTGGTTCTAAAGTTATTAAAAAAAAATGATGGATACACCTAGTAAGAAACCAAAAATATCTACTATGGCCCATGAAGAAGAGGAAGGATTGCAACATGATATATCAAAATTACGAGACCAAGTGAAAAAAAATTTGTTCTCGCTAAGACTAACCAAAATGAACTAGAAGCTAAGATGGATGGTTTAGAGACAAAAATGAAAGGCAACATGGAAGGTTTGAAGGATGATTTAAAAGAATACATGGAAGCTAGGATGAATGGTTTGAAGAATGGTTTAAAAGCAGACATGGAAGGTTTGAAGGAAGGTTTGAAAAAGTTGTTACAAGAAATCCTTCCTAATGGTGACAAGGTACTCCATGAAAATAATTATGAGGACAAAAGGAATATAAATTATTATTCTAGACACTCCAGTGCGGGGTTTAAGAACCACCACATTCCAAAGACCGATATGAGGAAGTTTGATGGCAAGGATCCGGTAACATGGATATTACAGATGGAGCAATATTTTCATCTACATGATGTGAAACAAACAAAAAAGGTACACATTTCATCTTTATTTATAACCTAGTACATTTGTATGGTATCTATGAATTTGTTCTTGTAAACCACTCTTCACTTGGTCAACTTTTACGAAGGGAATGATAGCACATTATGAGGATACAAAGAGAAACACCCTCTTTATCCAATTGATAAATATCAAACAAAATGGTTCAATGGAGGAGCACATTGAGGACTTCCAAAAATTCAATATCAGGGTAATTAATATTCTGGAGGAGCATAGGATTCATGTATTCATAGATAATTTAAAGGATATCATCCAACATGATGTTTTCATTTGGGAACCTGATTCATTGAAGAAGGCATTCAAGGTGGCAAGAAAAGTTGAAAGAAAAACTATGGCAACAAGGAAGCATACCACTAACAACTATAAAGATGGAAGTGTTGTTGCTTCCAACATTCCACAACCTACAAGGTTGACACCATAATAATTGGAAGAAAAAAGAGCAAAAAGGCTTTGTTACAATTGTGATAGAAAATACACTAAAAGTCATAAGTGTGTTGAGGAGAAATTATTTTACATAGATTGTGAAGACGAGGAATAAAAGGAACAATAAATATCAAAATAGGAGGATATACACCAAGAACTAACCCCAGAGAAATAAGAAATGAATTTGACCATATATTGTAATGCATTGGGAAGAATTACCACTCCTCAAACTCTCAATATAGAAGGATATATCAAGAATAAAAAGGTAATAATGTTGGTTGATTCAGGTAGTACCCATAATTTTCTTCATTGTAAGATATCCAAGGAATTTAATTGCTTCCTATATCCAACACCAAATATCAAGCTAACCATGGGAGAATATGTATTTAATAGTCCATTGCTTTCCATTCCAATGGGTGGTGATGATGTTGTACTAGTAGGCCAATGGTTACAATCTTTTGGGACGATAACTTTTAATTTTCAAGAACTTTTCTTGAATTTTTTTGGGAATGAAAGGAAGTTGAATTAAGGGGTATCATAGGGAAACCATGAAATATAAACACCTCTAATGGCATGACAAATCTTCTAAATAAAGAACAAGGTGGTGTGATTGCCCAATTATGCTCACTAGAGTTTCAAACATCAAAATCCTCTATTTCTCCAGATCTCCAAGAAGTATTGGACAATCATTCCAAGGTATTTGAGACTCAAAAAGGCCTCCCACCTATTTGTGATCACGATCATGCTATTCATTTGATTCCAGGAAGTGTTCCTCCAAACATCATGCCTTATGGATATCCCTATGCCCAAAAGAGTGAAATTGAACGTATGGTTACATAAATGATAGTGGCTGGTATAATTCAACCTAATCAAAGTTATTTCTCTATTTGAGTAGTATTGGTGCACAATAAGGATGGATCATGGTGGATATGTCTAGATGATAGGGAACTCAACAAGCTCACTATTAATGATAAATTTCCCATTCCTGTCATTGATGAATTGTTGGATGAATTACATGGAACAATTTACTTCACCAAGCTAGATCTTCGTTCATGATATCATCGAATTATAATGAAGACCGAAGATATTATGAAATCAACATTCAGAACTCATGAGGGTCATTATGAATTTTTGGTCATGTCTTTTGGCCTTACTAATGCACCTTCCACATTTCAAGGTTTGATGAATTCCATTTTAAAACCCTTCCCTAAATATTTTTTGTTAGTATTTTTTGATGATATACTAATCTACAACAAGTCTTGGAAGGATCATGTTCAACATATTAACAGGGCGTTCAAACTATTGGGGGAGAAAAAATTATACGCAAAACCTCCAAATGTTTCTTTGGAGCACAAGAGGTGGAATATTTGGGTCATATTGTATCTCATGAGAGTGTTAAGGTAGACCTTAACAAAATTAAATCCATCAAGGAATGGAAAATCCACACAACCATAAAGAATCTTCGAGGTTTTCTTGGGTTGACAGAACTATAGCAAGTTTGTTAAGAATTATGGGAGAATAACAATGCCTCTAACAAAATTACTGAAGTAAGATGCATTTTCTTGGACTCCAAAAGAAACTAAGGCCTTTTAATATATTAAAGAGGAAATTTACCAAACACCGATCTTAGCTATGCTATACTTCACAAAAACCTTTATTATGGAATGTGATGCCTCAGGAAATGGAACTGGTGTTGTTTTAATGCAAGAAGGAAGGCCCATTGATTTTGAAAGTTGTCCAATCAAAGGAAAGTATTTACACAAACCTATTTATGAGGAGGAAATGTTGGCAATACTAATGCACTAAAGAAATGGAAACCTTACCTAATGGGAAGACACTTAAAGTAAAAACAAATCATGATAATGTTAAATACTTTTTGGAACAAAGATTATCTTCATAATAGTAGAAAAAATGGGTCACAAAGATGTTGGGATATGACTTTGAAATCATCTACAAAAAGGGAAGTAAAATGTTGTTGCATATGCACTCACAAGAAAGGATGAGGATGTGGAAAAATTTCTTTGTGCCATTTATAATATCCAACCTGATTGGATGACCGAAGCACAGGATGGAGGAAGAATGATGAAGAGGTGTGGACACTCATTCAAAAGTTGTAGCAAGACCCTAGTACATCTGATACATTTATTTGAAAAAATGATTCATTAAGGTATGAATATCACTTATATATTTGTAATAATTCCCAACTCAAACATAATATTCTTTTGGAATTGCACACCTCCCCATTAGGAGGGAACCCAATATTTTTAAAAACTTATCAGAGAATCAAGAAGATTTTTTTTAGAGGGCCTTAAATTTGATATTCAGAAGTTTATGGCACAATGTTTGGTTTGCAAAAAACATAAAGTTGAGACAATAAAGACCCTGGTTCTGCTACAACCTTTATCCTTTCCAAGTTAGCGTTGGGAGGAGATCTCAATGGATTTTATCATATGCTTACCCAAGTCTAAAGGAAAGAGTGTCATCATGGTGATAGTTGATAGAATTACTAGGTATGTACACTTTAGTGCATTATCTCATCCTTTTAAAGTTAGTACAATTGCTACTACATTTATGGAAACAATTCAAAAGATACATGGAAACAGAAAGATTGTTGTAAGTGAGAGCGATCCCATATTCACTAGAAATTTTTGGACGAAATTATTTTATTTTCTTGGTACTCAATTAGCTCATATCTCATCTTATTATCCCCAATTTGATGAGAAAAATGAGATAGTGAACAAATATTTGGAAGGATATGTTTGTTTCTTTGTATATGATAAAAAACACAATGGGTGAAGTAGTTACCTCTGGCTAAATGGTTGTATAACACTTTCTTCCATGCTGCAGCAACAATGACCCCATTTATGGTGCTTTATGGATATCACCCACCGTCCATCACATCATCTTTAAGAGAAAATTATAATATTCAAGTAGTGGAATATCACATCGAGAAACAACAAGAAGTTTTCCAACTCTTAAAGGATAACCTCACTCTGGCACATAATCGAATGAAACAAGAAGCATATCAGCATTGCAGTGAAAGATGTTTTAACATAGGTGACTGGGTATTTTTACGACTACCACCGTAAAAGCAAATGTACCTCAAGCAAGCTAAGAAGGATAATAAATTATCACCCAAGTACTATGGTCCTTACAAGGTGTTGCAAAAGATTGGTACTGTGGCATACAAATTGGAGCTTCCTGCATCTTCTCGAGTACACCCAGTTTTCAATGTTTCATGCTTAAAGAAGGTTATCAGTGACAAACTCCTAGTTCAAACACTTTTTCCAGGACTCGATGAGGAAGGAAAAATTATATTGGATCCTGAAGTGGTCACGGAAACAAGAACCGAAAATATGGAATTGATAATTTCCAGAGTATCTCATTAAGTGGAAGAAATTACCCTTTGAATCTTCCACATGGGAGGATTAAAATTTTATACAAAAGCATCCATAACTACTCAAGAGTTGAGAACAAAATTTTTTTTGAAGGAGAGGGGCATGTTAGGTCCCTATAATAATAGTGTTATCCCCTTATTTTTGTTGTTAATGTAGCACCCATATTGTTATTAGTATGCCCCATTGAAGCCCACTATTGCTATTGTTGTGCCTATTAGGATTCCAAGAAACTCTCCTAGGTTGTAACTCGGAGATACCTGGTAACATATAAATTCAAATTATTGTTGCAAATGGATGAATGGAAGGAATGATGCTTGCCCAAGCCAGATAACCACTTCTAATTTGTTTCACTTCAAACAAGCATGAACACCCCCCAGACTACAAGGCTTTAGACCACCAACTACTCATAGTTTAAGGATTGGGTGAATATGGAGAATACTGACTACACCAGCAGATGCACAAGACCATGTGATGGCCGGCTACAACCAGTAAAGAAGTCTGCAAATGTAATCTACTAATACACAGACAGGATGATAGCTCTCTGGCACTAGATGAAGAGAAACCTGAATAACTTATGAAATGATACATGCAAGTATTTAACACAGAGATAGGATGACAACTACTCTAATCCTAAATATCAAGAGTTCAAGCAGACAACATATCAGGCACAACTTGGAACAGAAGGGAAATGGAAAGTGAGAAATTAACAGCAAAAGAAGCTTGTATTAGCTGAGAATGAAGATAAGACGCTACAAGTGTCAAAATAGTCACAGTCTCCAGAAGTTGAACCTTACATCAAAACATCAACCATCAACCCTAATTACATCTTGTTTTTGGGTATATATAGAGTTTCATTACAAAGGCACTTGGCCATTTTAGGTATGGAGGGGTCATAATTGACCACCAACTGCATTTAACTACCTGATGGAGTCTCTGAGTGTGTTTTCTTGTTTCAGTGGATGAATCTGATCTTTTTAGGTGCTCTGCTGTCCTCTTAGGCACCTAGAGTGTTCGTACCAATGAAGTTCAATAACTGCTAAACGCAGTTACATGCTCACGCTCCGTCATTTTCCTCCTCGGCCACACTGTTTGTTAAATATGGTTGTTCAGGAGCAACTGCAACTGGTATTGGTGAGATGGTTGCCTTCGTCCTTCGGGCACACGGAATGGTCAAGGGATGTGGACTGCATGGGGAGTGGACGATTTGGGAGGGGGAGAAAGATCGGCCGTCGGATTGGGAAAATAGATGGCATAGATGGCTTGTGGAGTATATCGGAAGAAGCGGGAGCAGGATGAACGTGGATCGTTGGATCTCAGGCGGATAGATCCAAAGGTGATCGGGCGGCAAAGGCGTGCGATGATTATTGGGCAGGAACGGAAGGTTAAGAGGTAAGCGGTTTTGATCGCACTGCCTTTGGGTGTTGGGTGGTAAAAGGGTGAGGGTGCGTGATCCCATTTAGCGCATGACACGTAGCGGGTCAGGAGAGAGAAAAACCGTTCTCCATCACGCGCTAATGTTCGATCGGGTTACGGGCGCGAGGGAAGCGAATGCCATCAGATCTCTTCGAGGGTGATCGGACGGTTAAGAAAAGGGCGTGCCAGTCACTTTACTGGGCACGACGGGAGCCGTTGGATTGGCGGGAAGAAATCAACAGTTGTGATTAAAGGTGATGATTTCATAAGGGCACAAAGTCGTATGAGTGCAATTTTATGGGGTTTTGACTTTAGCGCTCGGGGCTGGCAACCAAAGGGGTTTTGTTGGGTTTTAAAAGGAAAATAAAGGAAATGGATATGAAGGGAGAATGAGCGAGGTGAGGGAAGGAAGGGAGAATGACCACCACGAGCTTCCTTGAAGCACAACCGAACAGACCAAGCTCATTTCTGACCTTCAAAAATCAAAGATATGTAGCAAAGCTAACACTGGCTCCTTCTGGGGATGAGATCCTCCCTGTGAGATCTCAAGAACTGCAGACCATCGCCTTTCCTGTGAAAACCAGATTAGCAAAATTTCCTAGTGTTCCATTGGGCATGGAGTCTAATTGAGCCTACACTAAAACTGATAAAACAACATATTTACAACTTTAAGGCCTGAAGACCTTAAACAACATAAATTTTCAAAAATCGCCCATTAATTGGGCCATCAAAAACTATCTCTCTTTCCATACTTTGTAGCATGAAAGTATTGTTCCCTTGGATCTGAGTGATGACGAAAGGTCCAGTCCACAGAGCATCAAACTTCCCATGGTTTCCTTTCTTCTCTTTCAGTGCATCCCACTTAAGAACCAAGTCTCCAACCTGAAAACTATCTATCTTTGCCTTCCTGTCGAAGGCTTCCTTGATTCTCCTTTGATGTGCTGTAGACTTTTCAACCAGTTGTTCTCTGATTTGATGCACTTCTGCCAAATCACTAATCATTTTTTCCATGTCCTCTTTATCATTCTGCTCTTCTTGCAAGAACTTTGCCATAGGGAGGGTTAACTGGATTGGGAATACAGCCTCAGTGCCATATACCAGCTTTAATGGAGAATTCCCTGTGGATTTCTTGGTGGTCACTCTGTCAGCCCACAGTGCATACTTGAGCTTAGAATCGCAATTATTTTTGTTGTCTTCCAACAGCTTTCTAATTATTCTTATCAGGCTCTTGTTGGACGATTCTGCTAGACCATTGCCTTGAGGGTAGTATGAGGTGGAATGAACTAGCTTAATGCCCATTGAGTCACACATGTCCACCAACTCTTTTGCCCTGAAGGCTGCTGCATTGTCTGTAACGAATTTATGTGGATATTCAAACCTAGTAAAGATATTATCTATCAAGAACTTCATGACCACATGGTGATCAGCCTTTTTGGTAGGGATGACCTTAATCCACTTAGTGAAGTAATCAGTGGCTACTAAGATCCACCTGTGCTGGCCACTGGAATGTGGATTGATTTGCTGAAAATGACCACTAGCATGAATAGGCTTCAAAGGCAAGGACCTCAACTGTTGTTTTCCCTCAAACCTTTGGCACCTGTCACAAGATTTAACAAATGAAAAGACATTAGAAAACAAAGTGGGCCAGTAATACCCAGCCCTAAGGATCTTGTGTGTTGTGGTTTTCCAGTAGTTATGTCCTCCACAAATGCTAGAATGAAACTGATGCATGACCTCCACTGATTGTTCTTTGTCTAGACACCTTAAAAGGATTCCAGATGGGTCCCTCCAACAGAGCAAGTTTTCATGAATTCAATACTTGGCTACACTAAGCTTAATGGTTCTGGCTTGGCTTGAACTCAAGCTTGGAGGGACTTCTGGCTTCAACAAAAATTGGATTATTGTAGAATACCATTTACAAGAAGCTAGATTTCTTGCCACTGATTGGCTCTGCCCTGATTCAACTATTCCTTCTATCTGTCCATCCTCCGAAATTATGGTTATGAGATTCATGTCCAGCATCCTATAATTTTCTTCAGCCATCAGTTTGGCAAGGCCCTGACCTCTCACTAGCCTGGTGGGCTTTAGCTCTATGTTGAATTCAATAAGCTTTTCAATCCATCTAGCCCTTCTTCCATCAACATCTGGCTGTGTTAGGACATCTTTAACTGAAGCAGAGGGCACATATGCAATCACCTTGGAGTGCAGGATGTATATTCTAAAGCTTTTAAGGATTTGATAAGAGCATATGCTTGTTTTTCTATAATGTTATACCTCAGTTCAGCATCCTTTAAGGTTTTGCTAAAGAATGCCACTGGATTTTCTGAACCTTCATCATCTTTTTGCAATAGAATTGCTGCAAGGGTGTCATCTGAGGCAAATGAAAATATATGGAACTCCTTGCCATAATCTGGGCTGATCAAAGTAGGAGCTTCCATAATGGCACTCTTGATGGATTCAAAAGATCTTCTTGCTGCACCAGTCCATTTGATTTATGACGCTTTTTCAACATGGAGGTGATGTGTTTTACAGGTTCTGCAAAATTTGGAATAAACCTCCTTAGAAAATTTATCTAGCCCATAAAGGATTGAATATCCTTCTTTGATCTCGATACAGATAAGGTCTATATTTCTCTCACTCTTTCTAGGTCAAATTTAACACCTGTAGCAGAGACAATGTGTCCTAACAGCTTGCCCTCTTCCAAATCAAACTGTGATTTTTTAGGATTGATTGATATCCCAAACCTTCTGCATTCCAGAAATACCTTCTTCAAGTGTTGCAAATGATCTTGATGGCTGCTGGAGTATACTGTTATATCATCAAGGTAGATAAGGACAAACTTATCCTTCTCTCCCACAAATGCTATATCCATAACTCTCTGAAAGGTCGCTCCAGCATTCATCAACCCAAAAGGCATCTTGGAGTACATGAAAGTGCCTCAAGGAGTGGTGAATGCAGTCTTCTCTTGATCATCTAGATGCACAACAACTTGATTATACCCTGAAAATCCATCCAGAAAAGACATCACCTTGGCTCCTGAGACTTTCTGCAGCAAATGCTCCATTTTGGGTAGAGGATAGTTGTCTTTCTTAGAGCATTTGTTTAAGTTTCTGAAATCGACGCAGAGCTTGATTTCTCCACTTTTCTTCCTCACCACTACCAAGTTGGCTACCCATTTTGAATATCTGAGAGGGACTATGATTTTGGCAGCCAACAACTTCTTGATCTCTTTTTCAATCAGAGGAAGGAGCAAAGGATTTATGGGTCTCAGCTTCTACTTGAAAGGGATGGTGTCTTTTTCCAAAGGGATCTTATGCTGAATGATATTTTTATCATACATTTTGAGGTCACTATATTCCTAGGCAAAGACATCAGCAAATTGCTTCATTAAGGTGCAGTATTTAGAACTTTGGGCAACAGACAAATGGGTGGACAAATTTATATATTTTGGATGATTTGGACACCCTATGTTATGCTTATAGACTGCAGATTGATTTTCTTTTTGGGCAGCCTTATAAGGCACATCATTTTGGTCAAACAGCCTTTCTAAGGGAACTAGGCCTTTAGGCATATAGTTGTTGGGCAACTAGACAATGCTATCTTGGCCAATTCTGTTCTTTAGCTGGGGCCGGGGGCATTCTTCCAAGGCTTCATTTTCTTGGTCAATTTGCATTTCAGAGAATTCATCAATGACTTGAAGAAACCTATTTACTTCATCATCATCTTCAAAAACTTTCAAATGCTGGAAATTATCAGGCAAGGATGGTCTATATTTTATCTGAACATCATAAACCAATCTGGGGGGCATGGGAGGGATAAAAATACTAGCAAACACAACCAGGGAATCAACGAACTGATTTTTGACTCTAGGGATATATGAGATAAAAAAATTGTCAAACGAATCTTTGAGTCTACATACCTCATCTCTATATGCTTTCAGCCTCGGTGCTTTGCTTGAAACATTTTGTTCACTTGCTGAATGATGAGATCAACATCTCCAAACACCTTTATGCTTCTGATCCCTCTTTCTTTAGCCGTGTTAAGGCCCAATATCAGAGCCTCATACTCTACTATATTGTTGCTGACTTGAAAAGTCAGCTTGAAAGACAGATGGGTGCTTTCTTGTTTTGGAGATATCAGCACCACCCCTGCCCCTATAGTTTCCCTTAAACATGCTCCATGAAAGAACATCTCCCAAACCTAACTTTCTGGCTCTCCCACAGCCTGGACTACTAGTTTCCCGAGCTGCAACGAGGCCTTCTGGGATTCTTCAATTTTGAGAATACATGCTCCAAAATCGATGTCCACAGCATATATGGGATGATTAGAAGGATTCTTCTCATCACTGATGATGTAGGCTAGCTGTGTTTCTCTGTACAATCTCCTGCTTTCCCCTGCAAAAACTGGGACAGTGGCATAAGAGAAATCATTTTGTAATGTTCCACCCAGCCTTTTAATCCACCCTTTAGAAAGTAGCATACCAAACTTAGGGAGGACATCTACTACCACAATATCCATCATCATGCTCTTCATGGGCAGTTGGGTTAGGGTAATAGCCAAGTCTTTGATTAATCCCAGACATTTTACCTTTCTTGAATCAAAGGAGAATAGATCATGATAAGGTTTGGTAATATCAAAGCCTAAATCCTCCATGACAACTTTTGGCATCAGATTATGGCTGGCACCGGTGTCCAACAGGCAGTTATGGAGGGTTTTGTCATGAATGGTCAAGGAGACATAAAAGGATGGGGAGCTATTATCAGAGGATTCAGTCACTGGGCTTAACACAATTGTAGGTTTATCATCTTGCAAATTTACATAGTCATGAGAAGCTTGTGAGGCTCTTAGCTCAAGGGCATCAAGGATATACTTTCTAAATACCTCACTCTTTGCAAGTTCTATCAGAGGCACATATATTTTTAACTTCTGGACTTCTGATTCAAAACTAAAAGGGGAGGGGAACTTTTCAAGGCCTCTTACCTCTTGAGCTAGAGCTTTGGGGATGATTGGATCAGCTGATGGCTTTTTTTGTTTGCTGGTCTGCTGCTCTGTGGGGGCGATAGCTCTTTGGGCAGGGCTCTCCTTGACATTACTCGTTCCTAACCTCAAATTATATCTTCGTTGTTCATCAACCTACAGAACAACTTCTCTATCTCACTCTTGACTGGTCTGGTCTTGGTGTAATGATTCTTTGTAGGCAGCGAATGTCAAGAAGGCAACATTTCCCTTATCTTCAGGGCAGTGAATCTCATCCTCTTCATTGAACTGTTCCTCCTCCATGACTACATTCTAAAAAGGAGTCTTAACTCTTTGTTCTTCACCGGTCTCCTTTCCTCTCTAAATAATCTGGAATTGATCATTTTCTCTTCTGAAGGAACTCGAATTTCTAGGAACAAATGAATTAGGCAGCCTTGCCTTTCCATAACTTTATTCAACCTTCAGCTTAGACACCTCAGCAGCCAGTGACTCTATCATTTTAGTCATTTTATCTAATTTGGGCTCTGAAGATGAATAAGAGGTGGAAGCTTCACCTCTTTGCTTTCTCCTGTTAGCATGACCCTTGAGTTTTTCTGCAGCCATGATATTAGATTCTACCTCTAGGGATGCATCCTGCAGTTCGGCTAGCATGGCACATCTTCTTTCTCTCAACAGTAGGCAAAAGTTAGAGTCAAAGGCATTAGCATAGGTGAGTTTGGCAGATGTTGGGGGTAGGATTTACTTCAGCTGGTATCTTGCTATACATACGATTAAACCTTTTATTAAAGTCAGATAATGATTCCTCATTTTCTCTCTTGAGGTTTCCAAACTCAGTATGGTAGTATAGAAGGTCTTTCTTATCTCCCCAATTCTTTAAAAACACATCATCTAATGCTTCAATGTCTACTATGGACCTAGGGGTCAACTCTCTAAACCACTTTCTAGCCTCACCATCAAGGCTCTGGACAAACACTCTCATCCACACATCATCCTCACTGATATCAAGGTTATCAACATAATTATAGAAAGATTCAAGGTGCTCTTCAGCTATTATTCCTTCTGTACCAGTGAATTTAGGCATGTATTTCTGGTATTCTCCTGCAGGCATGGCATTCAAAGGAATAGGAACGACGAGGGGTCCATACCTAGCAGCGATGATTCTTTCCATCTTAGTGGGGGCTTGTGGGCCTGCCATGATTGGGGTAGGTGGAAGGATACTGGCAGTTTGAAAGGTAGGGAGCTGTGAAATGAACGACAGAGACAACGGAATATGATGGACTATGTGGGAGATTCTCTTTGGACTGAGAGCCAAAGGGGAGCTTAATGAACAGGGAGCTTTATGAATCTATGAGGGTATTTCTTCACTAACAATGCTGGGCTCTAACTCTTCAAACTGTACATGCTTAGTTACAAGCTTCTCTTGGAGAGATACATAAGATTGTTTAGGCTTACCTGATCCTGGTACTCATTTCTGTGATGTTTTTCTTTGCTTGACAATCTTCTCAAGGTCACGCACTGGGTTAGCTGGTGGTTTCTGAGGATTTCACCGGGTATGCGTCACAAATTGAGCCAGAACTTTAATGTGGAGTCACCAAAGGTTGGTCCTCTAGTAGAGTTGCGAGATAGATGATTACAACCAGAAATGTGTCTAGAATTTATCTATCATCAAAGCTAGATCTATGTCATTCTCCCAGGGAAGTTGAGCTCCAATCTCCTCTCCCCGGCAACGACGCCAATTATGTTAGGATTCCAAGAAACTCTCCTAGGTTGTAACTCGGAGATGCCTGGTAACATATAAATTCAACTTATTGTTGCAAATGGATGAATGGAAGGAATGATGCTTGCCCAAGCCATATAACCACTTCTAATTTGTTTTACTTCAGACATGTATGAACACCCCCCAGACTACAAGGCTTTAGACCACCAACTACTCACAGTTTAAGGATTGGGTGAATATGGAGAATACTGACCACACCAACAGATGCACAAGACCATGTGATGGTCGGCTACAACCAATAAAGAAGTTTGCAAATCTAATCTACTAATGCACAGACAGGATGACAACTCTCTTGCACTAGATGAAGAGAAACCTGAATAACTTATGCAATGATACATACAAGTCTTTAACACAGAGATAGGATGACAGCTACTCTAATGCTAAATATCAAGAGTTCAAGCATACAACATATCAGGCACAGCTTGGAACAGAAGGGAAATGGAAAGTGAGAAATTAATAACAAAAGAAGCTTGTATTAGCTGAAAATGAAGACGAGATGCTGCAAGTGTCAAAATAGTCACAGTCTCCAGAAGTTGAACCTTACATCAAAACATCAACCATCAACCTTGATTACATCTTGTTTTTGGGTATATATAGAGTTTCATTACAAAGGCACTTGGCCATTTTAGGTATGGTGGGGTCATAATTGACCACCAACTGCATTTAACTACCTGATGGAGTCTCTGAGTGTGTTTTCTTGTTTCAGTGGATAAATCTGATCTTTTCAGGTGCTCTGATATCCTCTCAAGCAGCTAGAGTGTTCGTATCAACGAAGTTCCATAACTGCTAAATGCAGTTACATGCTCACGCTCTGTCCTTTTCCTCCTCAGCCATACTGTTTATTAAATATGGTTGTTGAGGAGCAACTGCAACTGGTATTGGTGAGCCATTCTCCTTCATCCTTCTGGCATACAGAATGGTCAAGGGACATGGACTGCATGGCGAGTGGATGATTCGAGAGGGGGAGAAAGATCGGCCATCGGATCGGGAAAATAGACAGCGGAGATGGCTTGGCAGAGGATATCAGAAGAAGCGGGAGTGGGATGAACGTGGACCGTTGGATCTCAGGCAGACAGATCCAAAGGTGATCAGGCGGTGAAGGCACATGGCGATTATCGGTTGGGAAAGGAAGGTTAAGTGGTAAGTGGTTTTGATCGCATCGGCTTTGGGCGTTGGGCGGTAAAAGAGTGAGGGTACACGATCCCATTCAGTGCACGACAAGAAGTGGCAGACGAGAGAGAAAAACCGTTCTCCATTGCGCGCTAATGTTCGGTAGGGTTATGGCCGCAGGGGAAGCGAATGCCATCAGATCTATTCAGGGGTGATCGGATGGTTAAGAAAAGGGTGCGCTGGTTGCTTTATCGGGCGCGACGGGAGCCGTTGGATCAGCGGGAAGAAATTGAAGATTGTGATTAAAGGCGATGATTTCATAAGGGCACAAAGTTGTATGAGCACGGTTTTATGGGGTTTTGGCTTTGGCGCTCGAGGCTGGCAACAAAAGGGGTTTTGTTGGGTTTTAGAAGGAAAAAAAAGGAAATGGATATGAAGGGAGAATGAGCTGGGTGAGGGAAGGAAGGGAGAATGACCACCACAAGCTTCCTTGAAGCACAACCAAACAGACAATGGCTCCTTTTGGGGACGAGATCCTCCCTGTGAGGTCTCAAGAACTACAAACCATTGCCTTTCCTGTGAAAACCAGATTAGCAAAATTTCCTAATGTTCCATTGGGCATGGAGTCTAGTTGAGCCTACACTAAAACTGATAAAACAACATATTTACAACTTTAAGGCATGAAGACCTTAAACAACATAAATTTTCAAAAATCGCCCATTAACTGGGCCATAAAAAAATGTCTCTCTTTCCATACTTTGCAGCATGAAGTATTTTTCCCTTGGATCTGAGTGATGATGAAAGGTCCAGTCCACAAAGCATGAAACTTCCCATGGTTTCCTTTCTTCTCTTTTAGTGCATCCCACTTAAGAACCAAGTCTCCAAACTAAAAACTATCTGTCTTTGCCTTCCTATTGAAGGCTTCCCTGATTCTCCTTTGATGTGTTGCAGACTTTTCAACCAGCTGTTCTCTGATTTGATGCACTTCTGCCAAATCACTAATCCTTTTTTCCATGTCCTCTTTTTCATTCTGCTATTCTTGCAAGAACTTTGCCACAGGGAGGGTTAACTGGATTGGGAATACAGCCTCAGTGCCATATACCAGCTTGAATGGAGAATTCCCTATGGATTTCTTGGTGGTCACTCTATCAGCCCACAGTGCATACTTGAGCTTAGAATCCCAATTCTTTTTGTTGTCTTCCAATAGCTTTTTAATTATCCTTATCAGGCTCTTGTTGGATGATTCTGCTAGACCATTGGCTTGAGGGTAGTACGAGGTGGAATGAACTATCTTAATGCCCATTGAGTCACACATGTCCACCAACTCTTTTGCCCTGAAGGCTGCTACATTGTCTGTAACTAATTTATACGGATAGCCAAACCTGGTAAAGATATTCTTTGTCAAGAACTTCATGAGCACATGGTGATCAACCTTTCTGGTAGGGATGGCCTCAATCCACTTAGTGAAGTAATCAGTGGCTACTAAGATCCACCTGTGTTGGCCATTGGAATGTGGATTGATTTCTCCTATGAAATCCAAGCCCCACTGCTGAAAAGGAACATTGGCATGAATAGGCTTCAAAGGAAAGGACCTCAACTGCTGCTTTCCATCAAACCTTTGGCAACTGTCACAAGATTTAACAAATGAAAAGACATCAGAAAGCAAAGTGGGCCAGTAATACCTAGCCTTGAGGATCTTGTGTGCTGTGGTTTTCTAGTAGTGATGTCCTCCACAAATGCTGGAATGGAATTGATGCATGACCTCCACGGATTGTTCTTTGTCAAGACACCTTAAAAGGATTCCAGATGGGTCCCTCCAGTAGAGAAAGTTTTCATGAATTCAATACTTGGCTGCTCTAAGCTTAATGGTTCTGGCTTGGCTTGAACTCAAGCCCGGAGGGACTTCTAGCTTCATCAAAAATTGGATTATTGTAGAATACCATTCACGAGAAGCTATATTTCTTGCCACTGATTGGCTCTGCCCTGATTCAGTTGTTCCTTCTGTCTGTCCATCCTCTGAAATTGTGGTTATGAGATTCATGTCCAGCATCCTACAATTTTCTTCAGCCATCAGTTTGGCAAGGCCCTGACCTCTGACCAGCTTGGTGGGCTTCAGCTCTATGTTGAATTCAATCAGCTTTGCAATCCATTTAGCCCTTCTTCCATCAACATCTGGTTGTGTTAGGACATATTTAACTAAAGCAGAGGGCACATATGCAATTACCTTGGAGTGCAGGATGTATATTATGAAAGATTTTAAGGATTTGCTAAGAGCATAGGCCTGTTTTTCTATAATGTCATACCTCAGTTCAGCACCCCTTAAGGTTTTGCTAAAGAATGCGACTGGATGTTCTGAACCTTCATCATCTTATTGCAACAAAACTGCTGCAAGGGTGTCATCTGAGGCAAATGAAAATATATGGAACTCCTTGCCATAATCTGGGCTGTTCAAAGTTGGAGCTTCCATAATGACACTCTTGATGGATTCAAAAGATCTTCTTACTGCATTAGTCCATTTGATTTCTGACACCTTTTTCAACATGGAGGTGATGTGTTTTACAAGTTCTGCAAAATTTGGAATAAACCTCCTTACAAAATTTATCTTGCCCAGAAAGGATTGAATATCCTTCTTTGATGTCAGGACAGACAAGGTTTGTATTGCTCTCACTCTTTCTGGTTCAATTTTGACACTTGTAGCAGAGACAATGTGTCCTAACAGCTTGCCCTCTTCTAAAGCAAACTGTGATTTTTTAGGATTGACTAATATCCCAAACCTTCTGCATTTCAGAAATACCTTCTTCAAGTGTTGCAAATGATCTTGATGGCTGCTGGAGTATACTGTTATATCATCAAGGTAGATAAGGACAAACTTATCCTTCTCTCCCAGAAATGCTATATCCATAACTCTCTGAAAGGTCGCTCTAGAATTCATCAACCCAAAAGGCATCTTGAAGTACATGAAAGTGCCCCAAGGAGTGGTGAATGCATGTTCTCTTGATCGTCTGGATGCACAAAAACTGATTATACCCTGAAAATCCATCCAGGAAAGACATCACCTTGGCTCTTGAGACTTTCTGCAGCAAATGCTCCATTTTTGGTAGAGGATAGTTGTCTTTTTTAGAGCATTTGTTTAAGTTTATGAAATCGACGTAGAGCATGATTTCTCCACTTTTCTTCCTCACCACTACCAAGTTGGCTACCCATTTTTAATATCCGAGAGGGACTATGATTTTGTTAGCCAACAACTTCTTGATCTCTTTTTCAATCAGAGGAAGGAGCAAAGGATTTATGGGTCTCAGCTTTTGCTTGAAAGGGATGGTTTCTTTTTCCAAGGGGATCTTATGTTGAATGATCTTTGTATCATACGTTTTGAGGTCACTATATTCCCAGGCAAAGACATTAGCAAATTGCTTCATCAAGGTGCAGTATTCAGAACTTTGGGCAACAGACAAATGGGTGGACATATTTATATATTTTGGATGATCTGGACTCCTTATGTTATGCTTACGGACTGCAGATTGATCATCTTTTTGGGCAGCCTTATAACGCACATCATCCTGGTCAAACAACCTTTCTAAGGCAACTAAGCCTTTAGGTATATAATTGCTGGGCAACTGGACAATGCTATCTCGACCAATTCTGTTCTTTAGCTGGGGCTGGGGGCATTCTTATAAGGCTTCATTTTCTTGGTCAATTTTCATTTCAGAGAATTCATTAATGACTTGCAGAAACCTATTTACTTCATCATCATCTTCAAAAACTTTGCAATGTTGGACATTATCAGGCAAGGATGGTCTATATTTTATTTGAACTTCATAAACCAGTCTGGGGGCACGAGAGGGATAAACATACTAGCAGACACAGTAAGGGAATCAACAAGCTGATTTTTGACTCTAGGGATATATGAGATACAAAAATTGTCAAAAGAATCTTTGAGTCTCCATACCTCATCTCTATATTCTTTCAGCCTCAGGTGCTTTGCTTGAAACGTTTTGTTCACTTATTGAATGATGAGATCAGCATCTCCAAACACCTTTATGCTTCTAATCCCTCTGTCTTTAGATGCGTTAAGGCCTAATATCAGAGCCTCATACTCTGCTATATTGTTGCTGACTTGAAAAGTCAGCTTGAAAGACAGATGGGTGCTTTCTTGTTTTGAAGATATCAACACCACCCCTGCCCCTGCAGTTTCCCTTGAACATGCTCCATCAAAGAACATCTCCCAAACCTAATTTCCTGGCTCTCCCACAGCCTAGACTACTAGTTTCTTGAGCTACAACGAGGCCTTCTGGGATTCTTCAATTTGGAGAATACATGCTCCAAAATTAGTGTCCACAGCATCGATGGTATGAATAGAAGGATTCTTCTCATCAATGATGATGTAGGCCAGCTATGCTTCTTTGTACAATATCCTGCTTTCCCCTCCAAAAACTGGGATAGTGGCATAAGATAAATCATTTTGTAATGTTCCACCCAACGTCTTAGTCCACCCTCTAGAAAGTAGCATACCAAACTTAGGGGGGACATCTGCTACCACAATATCCATCACCATGCTCTTCATGGGCACCTGAGTTAGGGTAATAGCCAAGTCCTTGATTAATCCCAGACATTTTACCTTTCTTGAATCAAAGGAGAATAGATCATGATAAGGTTTGGTAATGTCAAGGCCTAACTCCTCCATGACAGCTTTGGGCATCAGATTATGTCTGGTTGTTGTGTGTGGAGCATGATTGCTCGTAGGTCTTTGTTTTAGCTGGATGTATACCCCAGGAAGTTTGTACACTCCTCCACGCGGGGGGGACTTGTCCCCCCCGTGGGGGTCTGGGGGGGCCGATCCCCCTCCGCTGGGGGGTTCAGGGGCTAGCGGTCCCCTGGCAGTGGCTCGGGGGCAGCGCCCCCAAAGCCAAAAATAGATGTAAAATTGCCTTGTAAAAGTATAGTAATTTCTAGTCAATCTGGGCCATTCATTAGGCAGATGATCTGACGGTAGGACTTATGTTTATTTTAAGGTTTTTTGCCTTAGAAGGCAACCCCGTCTCTTTGTATGAGGGCATTGTATTTGAGGTTGTGTAATAGATGTGTATTCTCTGAGCGAGAAATAGAGAGGCGAGACTGTGAGAGAAAACAAAGGATATTACAACGGATTTGCTATAGGTTGTGTCCCTTCATTTTGCTGAATAATAGAAAGGAAGGACTGGCTGTTCAGGGTGGACGTAGCCCAAACTGGGTGAACCACGTCTATCTATGTCTCTCTTGTTTTATGCGTTTTCTATGTTTATATTTCTGCAATATTTTATGTGTTCAATTGCTCGGTAATATATAATTTTCTAACACTGGCATCGGTGTCCAACAAGTATTTATGGACGGTTTTGTCATGAATGGTCAAGGAGAAATAGAAGGATGGGTAGCTATTATCAGAGGGTTCAGTCAGTGGGCTCAGCACAATTGCAGGTTTATCATCTTGTAAATTTACATAGTCACGAGAGGCTTGTGAGGCTTTTAGCTCAAGGGCATCGAGGATATGCTTTCTAAATACCTCACCCTTTGCAAGTTCTATCAGAGGCACATATATTTTCAACTTTTGGACTACTGATTCAAAACTAAAAGGGGAGGGGAACTTTTCAAGGCCTCTTACCTCTTGAGCTAGAGCTTTGGGGATGACTGGATCAACTGCTGGCTTTTTCTGTTTGCTGGTCTGCTGCTCTATGGGGGCGGAAACTCTTTAGGCAGGGCTCTCCTTGACATTACTCATTCCTGACCTCAAATTATATCTTCGTTGTTCATCAGCCTGCAGAACAACTTCTCTATCCTACTCTTGACTGGTCTGGTCTTGGAGTAATGATTCTTTGTAGGCAGCTAATGTCAAGAAGACAACATTGCCCTTATCTTCTAAGCAGTGAATCTCATCCTCTTCATCAAACTATTCCTCCTCCATGACTACATTCTAAAAAGGAGTCTTAACTCTTTGTTCTTCACTGGTCTCTTTGTTCTTCACTAGTCTCCTTTCCTCTCTGAATAATCTACAATTGATCATTTGCTCTTCTGAAGGAACTCAGATTTCTAGGAACAAATGAATTAGGCAGCCTTGCCTTCCTAGAACTTTGTTCAACCTTCAGCTTAGACACCTTAGTGGCCAGTGACTCTATCATCTTAGTCATTTTATCTAATTTGGCTCTGAAGATGAATAAGAGGTGGAAGCTTCACCTCTTTGCTTTCTCCTATCAGCGAGACCCTTGAGTTTTTCTGCAGCCATGATATTAGATTCTACCTCTAGGGCTACATCCTGCATTCAACTAGCGTGGAAGATCTTCTTTCTCTCAATAGTAGGAAAAATTCAGAGTCAAATGCATTAGCATAGGTGAGTTTGGCAGATGTGGGGGTATGCTTTACTTCAGCTGGTATCTTGCTATACATACGATTAAACCTTTTATTAAAGTCATATAATGATTCCCCATTTTCTCTCTTGAGGTTTCCAAATTCAGTATGGTAGTGTAGCAGGTCTTTCTTATCTCCCCAATTCTTTAAAAGCACATCATCTAATGCTTCAATGTCTGCTATGGACTTAGGGTTCAACTCTCTGAACCACTTTCTAGCCTCACCATCAAGGCTTTGGACAAACACTCTCATCCACACCATCATCCTCACTGATATCAAGGTTATCAACATAACTATAGAAAGATTCAAGGTGCACTTTAGCCATTATTCCCTCTGTACCAGTGAATTTAGGCCTGTATTTCTAGTATTCTCCTACAGGCATGGCATTCAAAGGAATAGGCAGGAAGAGGGGTCCATACCTAGCAGCTATGATTCTTTCCATCTTAGTGGGGGCTTGTGGGCCTGCCATGACTGGGGTAGGTGGAAGGATACTGGCAGTTTGAAAGGTAGGGAGCTGTGAAATGAATGACATAGACAACAGAATATGATGGACTGTGTGGGAGATTCTCTTTGGATTGAGATACAAAGGGGAACTTAATGAATAGGGAGATTTATGAATCTCTGAGGCTATTTCTTCACTAACAATGTTAGGCTCTAACTCTTCAAACTATACATGCTCAGTTACAAGCCTCTCTTGCAGAGATACATAAGATTGTTTAGGCTTACCTAATCCTGGTACTCCTTTCTGTGATGTTTTTCTTTGCTTGACAATCTTCTCAGGGTCAGGAAATGGGTCAGCTGGTGGTTTCTAAGGATTTCACTGTGTATGCCTCACAAATTGAGCCAAAACTGTAATGTGGAGTCGCCAAAGGTTGGTCCTCCAGTAGAGTCGCCAGATAGATGATTACAACCAGAAATGTGTCCAGACTTTGTCTATCATAAAAGCTGGATCTATGTCGTTCTCCCATGGAAGCTAAGCTCCAATCTCCACTCCTCGGCAACGACGCCAATTATGTTAGGAATCCAAGAAACTCTCATAGGTTGTAACTCGGAGATGCCTGGTAACATATAAATTCAACTTATTGTTGCAAATGGATGAATGGAAGGAATAATGCTTGCCCAAGCCAGATAACCACTTCTAATTTGTTTCACTTCAGACATGCGTGAACACCCCCAAGACTACAAGGCTTTAGACCACCAACTACTCGCAGTTTAAGGATTGGGTGAATATGGAGAATACTGACCACACCAGCAGATGCACAAGACCATGTGATGGCCGGCTGCAACCAGTAAAGAAGTCTGCAAATGTAATCTACTAATGCACAGAAAGGATGACAACTCTTTGGCACTAGATGAAGAGAAACCTAAATAACTTATGCAATGATACATACAAGTCTTTAACACAGAGATAGGATGATAGCTACTCTAATTATAAATATCAAGAGTTCAAGCATACAACATATCAGGCACAACTTGGAACAGAAGGGAAATGGAAAATGAGAAATTAAAAAAAGAAGAAGCTTGTATTAGCTCCGAATGAAGACGAGACGGTGCAAGTGTCAAAATAGTCACAGTCTCTAGTAGTTGAACCTAACATCAAAACATCAACCATCAACCCTGATTACATCTTGTTTTCGGGTATATATAGAGTTTCATTACAAAGCCACTTGGCCATTTTAGGTATGGAGGGGTCATAATCGACCACCAACTGTATTTAACTGCCTGATGGAGTCTTTGAGAGTGTTTGCTTGTTTCAGTGGATGAATCTGATCTTTTCAGTTGCTTTGCTATCCTCTCAGGTAGTTAGAGTTTTCGTATCAATGAAGTTCCATAACTGCTAAACATAGTTACATGCTCATGCTCGGTCCTTTTCCTCCTCGGCCATACTGTTTGTTAAATATGGTTGTTGAGGAGCAACTGCAACTGGTACTGGTGAGCCGGTCACCTTCATCCTTCAGGCACATGGAATGGTCAAGGGACGTGGACTGCATGGCGAGTGGACGATTCGGGAGGGGGAGAAAGATCGGCCATTGAATCGGGAAAATAGACGGCGGAGATGGCTTGGTAGAGGGTATCAGAAGAAGTGGGAGTGGGATGGATGTGGACTGTTGGATCTCAGGTGGACAGATCTAAAGGTGACCGGGTGGCGAAGGCGCGCGACGATTATCGGGTAGGAACAGAAGGTTAAGCAGTAAGCGGTTTTGATTGCACCACCTTTGGGCATTCGGCGGTAAAAGGGTGAGGGTGCGCGATCCCATTCAGTGCACAACACGAAGTGGTGGAGGAGAGAGAAAACCTATTCTCCATCGCACGCTAACATTCGATCGGGTTACGGGAACGGGGGAAGCGAATGCCGTCAGATCTCTTTTGGGGGTGATCAGACAATTAAGAAAAGGGCATGCCAGTCACTTTATCAGGTGCGACGAGAGCCATTAGATCAGTGGGAAGAAATCGATGGCTGTGATTAAAGACGATGATTTCATAAGGGCAAAAAATCGAATGAGCGCAGTTTTATGGGGTTTTGGCTTTAGCGCTCGGGGCTGGAAACCAAAAGGGTTTTGTTGGGTTTTAGAAGGAAAACAGAGGAAAGGGATACGAAGGGAGAATGAGTGGGGGGAGGGAAGGAAGGGATAATGACCACCATGAGCTTCCTTGAAGCAAAACCGAATAGACCAAGCTCATTTCTGACCTTCAAAAATCAAAGATATGTAGCAGAGCTAACAGTGCCCTTACATTATTCTTGTTAAGTAGGCTTTGATTATATTGTGACCCCTTAGACTCCTATGTATAGAAAGGAGCTCTTGTCATTTGCATCATCCAAGAATTGTTCATTTATGTAATGTAAAGTAGGCTTCCCCCTCAAATAGGATAATTCTTAAGTCGTTGATCTATTTTTTATTTTATTTTTTGAGCTAGTTGCATAAAAATGCCACACCTGAACCCATACACCATTTGGTGACTCCACGTGGACTCCACCAAGGATGAGATCTCTTTGTAAACTAATAGTGTCACCTTCCCTACAGTCTCAAACCCTTCACGGATGAGGTACTGTGTGACGTTTCAGCTCTTGAATATTGTGATGTATTATTAGGAAAACCATACTTGTGGAAGTGTTAAGTTGTGTGTGAGTCTAGGCCTCACACTGTTATTATTACTTTGGTAAATAAGTTATATAGGATACTAGATGTAGCCCCATCTACCATAATCTCTTTAATCTCTGCTAAGTAATGTTGTAATATCATCTCCTAGACTAGGAATTTTTTTTCTTTCTAATTCAGTCTTAAAGTAAAGCGAATATCATGACCACATCCATGGCCCTTGACAAGGGTTCCTCCATGCAGCAGAAGAAGGTGGATAAGGTTGTGGAATAATATAGGGATATCTTCTCCTCACCCACAAGGATACCCTTGCATTATCGGGTCAAGCATTCGATCAATATGACTCCCAGAGCATGTCTACCTAATGGGTCGATATACCACCACTCCATTCTAGAAAATGAAGAGATCAAGCAGAAGATCCAAGAGTTGCTACAAAAAGGGCACATCCAACCAATTTTCTCACCTTGTGGGAGCTCGATTGTACTTGTACAGAAAAAGGATGCGATCTAAAGGCTCTGCATTGATTATCAGGAACTAAACAAAATCATTGTTAGGAATAGGTATCCAACAGCATGGATTGATGACATTTTGGACCAGCTCAAGGGGGACAAGTATTCAACAAGATCGATTGAAAGTATAACTATCAGTGGGTTCTAACAGATCCCACAAATGTATGAAAGACTATGTTCAAATCCAAGGAGGGCCTTTTTGAATGTTTGGTCATGCCTTTTGATTTGAAAAATTCCCTTGTAACTTTTATGAGGCTGATGGATGACATCTTGGGATCCTTCACCAACTCGCTCATGGTTGTATATCTAGATGACATCCTAATCTTCAACAAGAGTTGGGAAGAGAATTTTCAACACATTAAACGTATCCTTCAAATCCTGTGGCACCACAAACTATGTGCCAGCTTGGAGAAATGCACCTTTCATAGGAGCCAGGTCCAATATATAGGTTACATCATAGATGAGAAAGGTGTGCATGTGGATCTGGCTAATATCCAAGCCATTTGGGATTGACCATCCCTGACCACTCTAACAGAGCTTGACATATTTTTGGGCCTTGATAATTTTTTTGGAGGTTCATGTTGGGATTCTCCCATATCACTTGGTCTTTGAGCCAGGTTACCAAGGGTAGAGTGAAAGAAATGTTTTTTGGGTCTTAGTCCCAAATTAAGTGTTCATTGAGCTAAAGCGTTGTCTATGCTCTACACTAGTACTCACATTGGTAGACCTGAAATAATCATTTGAAATAGAGACATATGCCTTAGACTATGCTATTGACATAGTTCTCACCCAACAAGGGAATTTGGTGGCCTATCATAGTGAGACACTTTCTGATATGTTTTGGAAGTACCCCACTTATGATAAAGACATGTATTCTATGATGCAGGCTCATTGTAATGTAAACATTACATTCTGGGGAAGGAGATGGTAATCCACATAGATCACCGGCCTCTTCAGTTTATACAAGCACAAGGGAAGTTGCAGAATGACCGCCATCAGAAGTGGTCTCCATATCTGCAACAATTCCAGTTGAACATTAAATATAAAAATGACAACACCAATCATGTTGCAGATTGTCTCACTCATCCCCTAGTTGTAGCACTGACTATTGTTCTTAAGTCTTATTGCCAAGAGACCTATGGATGGCCAAAACTCTACAAAAATGATCCAAAGTTCACCACCATATACCAGATGCTAGTGGTTGGCAAGTATGTTCTAGATTTCCACCTTTAGGTTGCATTATTATGCTACCTAGGATGCTTTTGTGTTCCTTCAAGTGAGCGTACCAAGCTGATTTGGAAGACACACTAAAATCGGGTCACATGACACTTTGGTGTGGAAAGAATGGTGGTTTTACTACATAAGTATTTTTATTGTCCAAAGCTTTGAAAAAATGCTGGGAAATATATCATATCCTGCACTGTGGATGCCATCTCCAAACTAAACATTAAGAAGCAAGGCATGTGCACTCCTCTACCTACTCCTAGCCAGACCTAGGAATCCATCTCCATGTACTATCTATCTAGACTCCCTTCTACCAAGCATTCTGATGGCTGTGTATTTGTGGTCGTGGATAAATTTTCTAGGATGGATATATGGGCAGCCTACTAGAAGAGTATCATAGCAGAGGACACTGCCACATTTTTATTTGAATGAGTATGGGTACATTTTGGGATCCCACAGACCATTATATCATATTAGGATAGTAGTTTCCTGAGCACATTCTAGTCAATCCTCTAGACATTATTAGACAACCTTACCATGTAAACTTCATTCCATCCCCAGACTGATGGCGAGATAGAGGTCATCAACATGATGATAATGCACATACTCCGCATGTACAACTCTAGGCATCAATAAACTTGTGATGAGAGCCTTCCCTATATGAAACATAGTTATAACATAACTCTCCATAGCTCGAATGGTCGTAGTCCCTTTTAGGTAGGTCTGGTATTTCAACCATTATGTCCGAATGATGTTACCATGACTCATGTGACTACACAGGAAAATCCACACATGAAACGTTTGAGGCTGATAAAGAAATTAGGTTTACTGAATGCATCTTTCACATCTACCAATAGGTTCATGAAATATTGGATAAGTCCAATACCAAGTATATGCAGTGGCATGATCAACATTTTGTGCCATGTAAGTTTCAGGTTGGCGACAAAATTTGGTTGCATTTGCAGAAATAATGCCTTGTTGGAGCCCATCAAAAGCTATGAACACTCCGATATGGGAATTACACCATCACCAAGGGTATGGGAGACCATGATTTTTTGATCTCAGCAATCCCCCATTCCCTTTCCTACGCCTACTGTTCAATGTGGACCACCTTTGACCATACTTTCCACCAGTGTTAGACACCTCAGACATTATTGAACAACTGACACCAACAAAGTGCAAGACAAATTACATGGAATAGACCACAACTGATCAGGTCATGGAGAAATAGATCAAGACCAATCGCTAATAGAATATTCAATTATACATATTGTCTAAGTTGTCCAACTCTTGCACCAAGGTAGGTTGCTCACTAGGGACCAATTTAAGTATAAGTTTCCCCATCTCATGAATGCAATAAATGCAATGGGGACCATTGCTTCATAAGGGGGGCGATTGGCTCAGGTGGATATTGATGGCCACTCACCTATTCCACTTGGACTCCCACCACTATTTATTTCAATTTCCTTAATTGTAGCACACTATTTTTGGCAGTTTTTTGGGTCCTAAATTTCTGGAGTGGTTTTAAGGTCCTAAATGACATTTGTTTTCTTCAGAAAATAGGAAAACCCTTAATTTCTAATAGGGGATTATAGTTGAAAATTTTATTCCTCGGATATATATTTCTA
The DNA here is from genome assembly GCA_031772625.1 of Pinus tabuliformis. Lineage (NCBI taxonomy): Eukaryota > Viridiplantae > Streptophyta > Pinopsida > Pinales > Pinaceae > Pinus > Pinus tabuliformis. The sequence goes on from CM062815.1 coordinate 91,851,728, forward strand.
ATGAGGTATCGTACACATCAAATGGAGATCGTATGCCAAAATTATGACCCCAGAAACTTGGTATACCAACTAACCCCAACAATGCCCACAAACTTTTGGCGCTTCATCTCCTAGGGTTAGGTTTTTGGATGTTTAGGGTTTTCCCTTATTTCTTAGTAATAAAAATTCTTGTAAGCCTCATTATAACATAGTTCAGAAGGCATGCAACCATCACTTCTCTTCTCAGAGATAAGCTACCATCGCCCGAGCTAGTCTATTCCCATTATGCTTGTAAAAAGATTGAGTAATTGTTATTAATGAATTGAAGTTTAATTTCTCTTGTAGCTATATGTTTTTGTTTAAGTTTGTATTTGAATTCATTCCTATATAGATATGTATCATTGATGGAGTTACCAATATGGGTGATTTTGAGGTAATTGAAATTGTTGATGATATTGACCCTTAGCCAGCATTGCTCAAACTTGATTTGGTTGTTGATAATTAGGTTGTTATCAATTTGAAGAAAAGGAATATTTCTTTTGAATAGGGATATGTCCATGTAGTCACGTCATTCGTCCCAAGTGAAGGGGACTGATACTGGAACTCGTTCAAGAATAAGTGGATGGGGAGGCCTTGGAGGAGTTTTATAAGGTCATTGCAGGAAAAGAAGACTATATCAATCCAACTGCAGATGGAGTGTTGAGTTAGCATAACATTGGTTCTTGAACCTATGATTTTGAAGAAAGAATAGAGAATTAGCATAATCAAATACAAAATATTTCCACTTGGAGGTGCGTGCATGTCACCTACATAGTATGTTGAATTAGTACAAAAGAGAACAATATTTCCGAGAAGCAGTTAACTATGTAGGGGAATGCTCAATGTGAAAAGGTGTTGCCTAATATATGGCTCACGGTCGCCTATTGAGGCATGTTCCAGAACCATAGGAGAATAAATATCTATAGAAAAGAAGTTCGTTGAATTTCCACCTGTGATTTCATGCTTAGTACACCAACTTACATGCCACAATTCAAGCACGATACAGAGGAGCTCTTCGAAGGGAGGGGTAGTTGGTTGTTATACTAGTTTGATCGTCAATGGAGAGTGAAAGATCATTGCACATACTTTCTCTCCCAAAGGACATCCAACGAATAGGCAATGAGTTTGCACTAGGTAGAATGACACAGGGAGCCAGCATTGAACCAACAATAGAATTTCTAATATTGGGAAAATATTACAACAAAAGTTGTCATGGGTGTAAGAATTGCATAGTGTTAGGGGTCATACGTGATGAAAAAAAACATTATAATAATGACATAAAACATATGTTTTTTTGGAATCCAACTTGTCACAACTAGTGAGATGAATGGTCGGTTAGCTAGATAGTGGGGGGAACTAAAGTCCATTATGTATATAGGTGGGCTCATATCTCATTAATCAACAACTAGAGAAATTATAGTCCGAGGAAATGTATGAACTAGTCTAGGATAGGATGTTTGCAAGGACAAGCCACATGTGCTAGTAGAAATGCTTATTATTGGCATTACAGTAAGAGTCTTCTTATCAACCTTGAGATATCACACTGAGGCTAGAGTGTTAATAAAAATATAGCATATAGAAAGGAATCATGTTTGTAAGGATTGTTGTGACTTGCATTATAGACTTGGTTGTAGAAAGAGGGAGTGTGAATGATCCTCCAAAGTCATTGCAGGGAATCCACAAAACACAAGTTAAATTTATAGGGAAAGACATGGGAACATCATGCATGCATAAGCCCTAAAGGAAGAACTTGCCACTATAAGGAAAATACCTTCTAGCGAAGGTTATAATGAACGTTTTTAGTGTTATCAAATTGGAAAAATTTGTCAAAAAAAACATCCTCTAAAAAATATGTTTGCGGCAGCAGATGTTTTAATGGAGTTTATAATGGAACTTCACCACAACTAAAAAAATCTGGGTGGCCAGAGGTTTTAGCAGATATTTTTTCAGCTATGTGCTTCATGGAAAAGTAGTACTGGTACACTACAGATATGAAAGAACTGAGGTTGCATACATAACTAAAATCACTAAAGAATTGAATGTAAGGAACACTGTTGCCTAAAATGTATATTTCCCTGGTGAGTATATATCAAAAAATGACCCAGGGGATTCCTTTTAAGAATGACACTGGGGCAGGAAAAAAAAAAATTGTAGACCCATTGCTTTTATTTAAACTCACAATGTTGATGTGTATGATTTGTATAAACACACTGTTGCACTATGAATATAAAATAACTGGTGTTGTTAATTTTAATAATGCACCAGGGTTGGAAATAATATTTTGTAACACTAGGGCATTAGTTCTGTGAAAGCACTGGTGCTTTAAGAATTACAATGCATAGTGGCATTAATTGAAAACAATACCGATGCTTGAAGAATTAAACGCCTCGGTGTTGTTGTTTTCCGAAAAGGCACTGGTCATGCAAAAAAGATATCATAATAGTCTTTTTATATAACATAATGCACCGGTGCATGTTTATGTCATGGACGCATTAGCTTTTTGTATGAGATTTTCTCTTTTTTTGGAAACATCGACTTGTGATAGTGAAATTATTGTGATTTTTAAAATCTGTTATTAATAAAAAAATCAACATATATCTTATAACAATGTTCATATAAATTAAAATTTAATTAGTGAATTTGTATATGATGTTTAGATTTATTTTTTTATATTATCATATTTCACATATCTTCATTATATTATTTAATCATCCATATATTTAATCAACGGTGTAGCATTTCATAGTGACATTTGATAACACAATAAAATAAATTAAAATGTATTTTATTATATATCAATAAGAGGCTCTTTGTAATATAAAGTGGGATTATTATTGGTAACCCCTTGTATTTAAATTAGGACACTATGTCCATTACATTAAATAAAATGCCTGATTTTCACAAACAACTATTTCAAAAAATAAAATAGGCTGCATTGATATTCAAATAGATCATCATTATTCATTAGAACTGTTATCAGTGCTGGAGGTACTTCCATGACTTGGGCTATTTGGACAATTGTTTTTTTATTGCATCAATTGCTTTTGTCTTCTTGATCTTGTTCCATCTACAAACATAAAAATAAAGTGTAATGAGTGTATCCACATTGGTGAGAATAATGAAAATTGAAATAAATAATATACATCAATGTAAATTAAATAACAATGTACCATATCTAGAAGTGACTCATGAATTGTACACATGGTTTCAAAACGAAGTCTCATGCCTTGTTGCAACAAGTCTTCTGTTGGCATAGTTACATAATTCGTTTACCACATGTTTTATACCCCATTATAAATAATAGATTTAATATAAAGGATTTTTTTGTTCTATTAATTATAAACTTAGAGAATTAAAACAATAGAGATACTTACAAATTCCACAATTAATTTTTGATATGCCAACATATACTCACAACCCATATTTAACCCAATGTCAATCAATTCTTTTGATGACTCTTCTTTCTATGTTAGCACCTATTTGAAGACATTCAAGGATGGTTACTGTAAAACAACTTAAAATATACAAAAATTAAACCTTGAGTTATTATAAGGAAATATTAATAATTAATCACAAACTTTGATATCAACTCTTTTATTCCTTGTCATCCTGTTTTATGTGTTGAATGAGTTCCATTTTGTTTTCTTTTTTGCAAGAAAATACTTAAAAATTAATAGTTAATGCTAAATAATTTTCTATTATGTACAAAGTCAATCACGATTACATATATTTTAAGCACTTTGTTGTTGAGATGACTCCTCTTATGATGCAATTATGTTCATTTATTTGACCATCTCCATGTACACTTTTTTGGAAATTCCCACTGGCATGTTTCATATATCAGCTCATTAATCCTTTAGGATGTTCATAATCTTCTTGAAACAAAGTACTAAACTATTTTTAATTAGGAATATTACCTTTTGAATGAATATTTTTTGTTGTTGAATGTTTTTTCTATTGCAAGTCTGATAGGTCTCGAAACACTTCTTGTAGTTTATATATAATTCGGTTCTTGGAATAATTGGATTGATTTTTGTAGTGTAAGTGGAAAGTATGTCTATATGTTCATTCCACTATATCCCTCATAGTTTTGTAGGAAAAATTCCCCCTTTCATTATCCTCCAACACCACTCAAGATGAGCTAAGGACCAATTCATTGTCATTTACATATTCTATAATTTTTCTTTTCTTAGAATGACATTGATCTTTTCCTTCGTTGTTTCTCTCTGTAGAACATTAAACATATGAATTGATATATTGTTTGAAACATGTTATCTAATATTCTTAAGTATATTATTAATGAAAATTCAAAAAAAAAAATTGATATTGAATAGTATTTTTTTCATTAACCTCATTCATCCTTCTGTCTTCTTCATTTTGTGGATCTGCATGAAATCAAACTACACACCTTCAAGGTAAATGATTTAGTATTATTATATGACAACAAGTTTAATAAATATCCAGGAGAATTTCGGATGCATTGGCTGGGGCCCTATGTCAACAAGGCGATTACCGATGGTGGAGTAGTTCATTTGGTGAAGTTGAATGGTGAGCCATTCCTCAGGAAGGTGAATGGTAGCCGATTGAAGCCATACACCATGGATCCAACTAGATGACTATATGGTGGAAGCATAGTCTTAGCACTCCAGGCAGCTGAAAGGAGGTGCGGGACTATAAACTACAATGCCCGAGTTGTAGAGCCGCGTGATTGGGGAATTGCATGGAATGGAGGGTTGTCATAGTGTTAGCAGAAGTGCAAAGGGGGCAATGCTATTGACGGAGAGTGTTATCGGGAAATCTAGTGTCTATGCAGAGCTGCTAGTCCCACTAAGACTGGTAGCCATCTTAGAAACAACCAAACTAAAACTACTTTCGTTTTCCTTTATGAGAAGTAAATAAGAGGGGAACAAAGGAGACCAACCTCTGTCTTGCGCTTGGTTCCTTGCTTGATTCATCTCCCTTCTGATAGATATTTGCCACTCACTTCCTCGTCTACCCAGCTTCAAAGAGAACCTGTAGAATCAAAGTAGCATAACACTATCCAAGAACAGAGATCTACTATCATAAACAATATAGGACCAAATATATATTGACCACACAAATGCATATATCATCAATCATACAAGAATATGGAGGAAAACTTGAATAGCTTTATTAATATCAAGAATAGCAAAGAGGATTACAACCAATTGTTCTAACCCAGTGTCATCCTTTCAGCAAGAAATCCCTTCTTCACCTCATGAAAAGCTTAGATCACCCAACACTATGATGTTGCACCAAGAAACCAGCAACACTTCCTTACAAAATACAAATTCCAGCCTTTGGATCTCTGTGATGAGGGATCCATATATAGATGATTGCAGGGAGGTGGGTCAGCTTCTAAGATTTTATTAGTGTCCTCTCTCTAATAGTTCTTGATTCCACTTGGAGATTGATGATCTCTTACTCATCCATGGGCGAATACAGAGAGGCAAGTGTCACAGGAGAAGTTTCTGGAAGATTCCATGATCCTCCACCTCGCAAATTAACTCTGCCATTTGTCCACTCTCACCTATCGCACCCTATAGAAGGGATTTTCAGTATGAATCGCACCTCCCATGTGCATTTAGGTGGGATGCAGTGCACTTTGACCATGGAGCAGGTGAGATGGTTCGGTTTTGACCAGTTCTGAGTAGTTTTTCATGGAGAACTTCTGGGAGATGATTTAATCAGCTGACCTTGTTCTTTTATGGGTTGGAAAAACACTTTTAGGGAATTAGGAGCCCTTGGTTTATGGACATGTTTGATTGGGGTTGCAGTGCCCAAAAATGTCTATAACAGTTGCCCCCTAAAGCATGAGGTTGTTAATTTTTTGATGTCGGGTGAAATGCTTTATCATGAGGATCCGAAGTTTTTTCGAGCTGGAAGGCAACCTGTAATAAGATACAATACAATACATTATCTTCATAATATTTTCATGATCTAGCTGAGGCGGGCATTCCCATGCTCAGCTTTATAAATTCATTTTCATGTACATAAGACAGACAATCGTCTGTGTGCAGACCGATGATTCTGGTAGAGCCATCATCCCTTAGATTGGATGATTATCTATGTAGTAATGATGTACATTTGATGTCTTTATTTTCCTGAATATATATCGCAGCCTGGATGGATGAAACTAGATCCAGGGTCTTCAATCTCGTTCGATATTCACTCAAAGTACAAGTCGATTCATGTGAGAGATGTTCTGGAGTCGAACATGGAAAGACATCGCTTTATTACTAGCCAGTGATGTAAGTTGTTAACAAGCGCGAGAGGAATCACCGATAATGATGATGACCCTCAAGGCACTATAGTACAATTCACGTGGTGTGAATAAGGTACTTGGCATTGAACACCACACAAAATCTTTCGGTCAAAGGCCATTGATGTAAACCTATCGCTGGAAGTGAGAAACTTGCCATTGAGGCATGCAAGCTTCAAAGTACTGAAAGGGTTTTCCCTAAGTCGACTTCTTGGATAATGAGCTGATGTCGACAAGAAGCGACCTGCCATAGGAGGGCCTTAATGAATCCCACATCTAAGGCACGGAACGGAATAAATGATTTTAATGGAGGTGAAAACGATCTGATGATATAAGGTTCAGGGTGGCTGTCATGAAAGAATGGAGCGTGAATGTATTGCAGTGGATGAGACACAGGTGAATTCTCTGAGCGACTTCTCTTGAACATATCGGCGAAACTGACATGATGGATTGGTAGCGTTAACCCCAAATGTGGATGGTGTGATGGACCAATGGTGATATGACCAGTGAACGGAACAACCCAACCCGACTTGGATGCGGAGTGAAAGTGTCATGTTCAAGAGTGACTTGCTACCAATAAAGTTTCTTCAAGTTTTCTTCCCAATTTTTCCCCGGTCATTGCTGACCAGTACCTCTTTATTTTTTCAAGATTGAGGAGGATAACATATGCTTGTTCTATAATTTTCCCTTCGGGCAAACCCATCGCTATGTTTTAACGAGCCTAGCGATAGTGAAACTCGTTCTTGTTTGTATGGACAAGTTTGTCGCTATTCGGTTTTAACGAGTTTAACGACAAAGATAACTCGGTCCTTTTCAATTTTAGAGAGTCTGAAAGGGACGTAAAGAAAACTCCAACAATCCTTTTTCATCATATAATCCCTTGAGTCCGAAAAATTATAAAATAATACAAAAGGGATGAATTTTCGGTAATTTTAACGAGTCGAACAAAACAAGCGCTCGATCGTTTTGTGTAATAATCCTTCAGGTCCAAAAAGATTAAAATCTAAAGGAGGGATAGCACTTCTGGTCACTTTAACGAGCTGGAGAGGCCAATTACTCGGCAATCTTTTCATATTTTACGAGACAGATGAAAAGATCTTAAAGGGACTCGTTTTTCGAGGAACGAGTGATAAATTCAGGTAGCAACTGATTCCAGGTGAGGTTTGGAATTTTCCAATCACGACAGTGTCATAAGGATGGCTAACAGGATCACTCTTCACAGTTGTTCCTCAAAAAGGGTAAACAATCAAATGGAGGTGAATGATCGGCCAAAATAGAGTGGAGGTGATGATGAGAACACGACCAAGGCTTCAAAGGCTGATGATAATGCATTCACGATGGTTATTTACTGGAAATTGGTTCATTTTTTAATGAATGAGCTTAAACTCCAGGGGAAACATTTTCTCACTATTTATGTTTAATTTTTAACAAGCTTGAAATCCACATAAAAACTGCTCGATATAATGGTCATTGATTACCTTTATTTTATCATTGACAACATTGCTCCTTCAAAGGTTGTACTGCCTACTCAATTGCTTCATCAAACTAGTTAGAAACGAATATTATATGCTCGAAAAATGAGTCAAAACACTAATATTTTACTTGAATTACGTTAAAAGTAATTTAAAAGTGGTTTTTACCTCTCAGTTTACCATTTCATTTGAACTTTGGTTTGTTGGAGCTTTGGAGGTGTTTTCCCCCTCGATTTTCACTAGCTAATTCCGGGAGATTCTGTGGACGATTCTTGGCGTCGTCTGGACTATGTAGGAGCTAAACCTGAGCTCTTCAGTTTCATTCTTTCCTTTTTGAATTCTGAGCATGTTTCCTGGTTTTCTACTTTTCATAATTTTCTTTACTCAAGACTAATCAAAATTCATGCGCTCATGCAGGCATTGGACCAGTCCAACCAGCAGTACGTCTGAGAGCGCCAGCTGCTGCTCTGGTAGGAGAGGCTGTGGGGAGGGCTATCCTTCACAACCTTGATGTGGCCGAGACTCTTTCAGCATTGCAGGATTAGGTCGAGGGTCTCACTCTTGGTATTCCGGATGTGAGGACCGACGAGCTGCCTCTTACGCTGCAGCGACATACTAGTGGCGTGCCAAGTCGATGGACTCGGCTTTTATGCATGATTGCACAGGCAGTGACTTGTTATCATCAGCACCATTAGACTAGGGTGCCCCCCAGCATTTTTTAGTTTTGGGTCATCTGACCAATTTTGTCTTGGTTACAGAACATTATGTGTAAACCACAAACAGTTATATATATATTTTTGATTTTCGGAGCTCTATTTTGGTTAAGTTACATGATCCTGATGCAAATATTGATGAAATGCTTTTTTTTTTTTTAATGTTGCAAATGTCTATCTAACACATAATTTTCCAATGAGTCTGTTAATGTGTTTAAGTTTTTGGAAATATGTTGATATTGAATAGAATCAAACTGTCTTTTCAAAATCTTGACCCTTAGGAACATGCGATAGATAGTTGGATTTCGGACGGAGTAGATACCAGTGAGTTGTTGGATGACGAGTTGTGAGTGTAGCCTGACGAAAAGTCGACGTATGCCACGTGTGATGGCATCAGAGAGGAGTTCTATCAATGCGCTATATTCAACGATGTTATTTGTTGATCGACCAATACATACCCCTTTGAAACTTATTAACTCGTCGCTTGGATCGAAAATGGCCTAGGCCGCAGAAGATAGGTTTCGCGAACTATGACTCGCTCCGTCGGCATATCCAACAAATGATTCCAATAGGTTTGACATCTGCAACAAATGTAAAAAATGGATTACTTGACCAAAACAATTACCCTTAGCGAAAACAAAAATGTAACAAAAGCATAGGGGTTACTACACTGAATCACGCGTAGTAATGCTTAAGATACAACCCATTACGGGGTTGCGCCAGTGGAATCCCATCATAATCCACTAACTCGTAGGCTCCTTTTGCTAGTACACGTTTAAGAATATAGGGGCCCATCCATAAGGATTTGAATCTACCTGCTCCTAATTTATCAGATTCCTGGTCATAAAGTAAAACCAAGTCACCTTCTGAGAAGACACGGGGTTTGACATTCTTGTCGAACTGCGCCTTGACTTGTTTCTTATGGGCTTCGTTAGCCAAAGTGGCATCACGATGGGTTTCATCCAATTGGATTAGTTCCAAGAAATGAGCCTCCTCTTCTGAAGTTCTGGGGAGAAGGTCGACTGCGAGTTTGAGGGACGAGATTTCACACTGAACTGGTAAGATTGCTTCTAGGCCATACACCAGTTGAAAGGGTGTAAACCCAGTTGCATTCCTTATCGATGTTCGGTATGCCCACAAGGCTGAGTACAGGATCAGGTGCCAACTCCTTTTGTGGACTCCAATCATCCTTTGCAGCATCCGCTTCAGGACCTTGTTGATTGCTTCAACTTGTCCATTGGCCTGCGGGTAATATGGAGTAGAGCTGTCGTGGGACAACCCCAATTTGGTAGCCAATTCAACCATTATGTGATTGCAAAAATGCGATCCATGATCTGTGACTATGGCTTGTGGAACGTCGAATCTGGCGACTACATGGTTGAAAAAGAAAAGGGCAGCCGTTTCACTGGTGTCGTTTAATGTAGGCATCGCCTCAGCGCATTTGGTAAAATAGTCTACCGCAACTATGATATACCCATGCCCCTTGATCGAGGTGGGGTTACATGTCATGAAATCTATGCCCCATTTGGCGAATGGCCCAACAACGACTACTGGTTGCAGGGGTGTGGGTGGTCTTCTGGTTTTGCTATCGAAAATTTGACATGCATGGCAACTTCTGATTGCAGTTATGCAATCTTTGAACATTGTTGGCCAGAAGTATCCTGCTCATAAAATTTTGTGCTCCGTAGCGTAACCAAATTGAAGCCCCCCACACGCGCCTGAATGGAAATCATTCAGGACTTTTTCGGCCTCCTCATGGGTGACGCACCTCCTCAGAACTGTATCGACACCAGGACGGTAAAGCGTATCACCGACGATCATGTAGTCTTTTGATTGGTATAGAATATGTCTTTGTTCCAAGCGAGAGGTATTAGACCTATTTTTTGGGTTTGGAGATAGATGATTATATCTCCATACCACGGATTGCTTGGAGATATCAAAAACAAAGATTCATCCACGATGGTTTCTTCGGATGTTTCATCGTTGGACGACGACGGGAGATCGCATAGTAATTTTGCGAAAACCAGGGATTTCTTCGATTTGGATTTTACAAATTCCAGATAAAACTCTTGAAGAATTGTTATCCATTTGGAATATTCGCCCCCCAGCAACTGTCGCGACAATATATAAGTCATGGGGTTGCAATCTGACAAAATGGTAGTTTTTCGAAAGAGGACATAGTGTCGAAATCTCTGTATCGCTTGAACAGCTGCGAGAGCCAGCTTTTCAACGTAGGAATACTTGATTTCTGCATCATTTAAGTTTCTACTTAAATAATATATAGGATGTTCAATTCCATTGTCTTCTTGAACTAAAACCATTGCAATGGTTGTATCTGCTGCAGCCAGATACAGGTTAAAGTATTTTTGATAATCAGGAGCGTACATTAATGATGCTTTTATTAGGGATTCCTTTAAAGCATCAAAGGAAGCTTGCGTGACCCGATCCCAGACGAAGGGTACTTCTTTTTTCAACAGACACGTATAACCTTTAGCAAGTTCGGCGTAATTTGGAATGAAGCTCCTCAGAAAGTTTGCTTTCCCTTGGAGTTTCTGAATCTGAAGCAAATTTGAAGGTGGAGGCAAATTTATGATTGCCTGAACCTTACATGGGTCGAGACGAATCCCGTCCTTTGAGACTACAAAGCCAAGCAAATGACCAGAACTGACACAGAATATACATTTGTGTGGATTGAGTCGTATCTTGTAGTGTCGGCAATGTAGAAATATCGCTCTCAAATGTTGTGGATGATCGGTCCGCGTTCGTGAATGAGCCGAAAGATCGTTGAGATATGGTTGAACGATGTTTTTGATGTCATGGAAGGCATAATTCATTGCCCTCTGAAATGTTTTCCCTGCGTTCTTTAAACAAAGGGTAACTTGCGATATGCAAATGTGCCCCACGGATAAATAAATGCAGTCTTTGACTGGTCCTGTGGGCGGATATTTACTTGATTATACCCAGAGAATCCATCCATAAATGAAAATATTTCACATTTGGCGCATTTATCAATTATCTGGTCAACAAAGGGTGTAGGGTAGTTGTCTTTTGGACAAGCTTGATTTACATCCCTATAATCGATGCACACTCTAATCGTTCCTTGTTTTTTCATGACAGGAACAATGTTTGATACCCAATCGGTTAGAGGAACCGGGTAAATAAAACCAACATGGAGAAGTTTTTCAACTTCTGCCTTGATGGCAGTGGATTTCTTGGGGTGCACCTACCGTAGTCGTTGTCGTACGGGTTTGACATATGGATACATCTTTATTTCATGTTCAACTATACTCGAGTCAATGCCTGGCATTTCATCATATGACCAAGCAAAGACATCTCTGAATTCGCGAAAAAGAACTTTGTATATTTCCAGTTCTGAAGGAGAACAACATTTTCCAACATAAATATTCTCTACAACATCTGTTTTGGTCGAGATATTTATGGCGATAGTCTCTTTGATATTGGACAAGTTTCACTCGGAATCCACCGTGTTTACATTATTTGATAAGAAATAAAAAACTGAAGGATGATGAAGGTCATTAGGAGTATCTTCTTGACAATTTAGAAGATGGGAACGATGGTGGTAATCTTCCCATGGCGCCCCATCAATTATCATTGACTGAACAATTCCTTCGTCGGTGTAATGCACTTGCGACCAAGGATCTAAAGGGGTGCCATATTCCTTAGACCTATCTATCCAAACTCTTGATGAGCATTGATTTGGGTTTGCCTCCCATTCCAGAAACATTGATTGCTACAATATTTCTATTGGGCTTGGAGGCAATACCTACAGATGATCCATGCTAATATCGATTTCTGAGATCTTTTGAATAGAAGATATCATATTGCAGGTTCCTACCATTTCCACGTCCGCCAGATTGATTGGAGGTGGGAGGGTAAAAGTCCCCATTAATATAGGGTCTTTTAGTAGGCCTACTCCGATATTTTGAAGCGAATGGGAGCTTCCATGGATCATCGGAATGCTTCCCGTAACTTGGGAACTATTGGGGAGAAATGTTTGTTGGTAGATGATTATAATTCCCCCTTGAAAGGGAAATGCAATCTTCCTAAAGTAGGTCGACACAACCACAACCATAGCATATATCTAGGGCCTTCCTAGTAGGATGTTGTAATCGAGGTTTCCGTCGATTACTTCAACATCTATTTCTACTATTTTCCCCCCCAGTTCAACTTGAAAGTTACTTAAAATCCCATATGGGGTATATGTTCGTCCATCAAATGCTTTTAATGTCGTCGAAGATCACGACAAGGTTGGAGATCCTAAAGTTTTCCAGCAACTCATCGACATAATACATGTAGATGCCCCCTCATCAATAATTGTTTGATGAACAGTTTTGTTGAGGGCTTTCACTTGAATGAGGAAAGCTAGTTGAGCTGGTAACTGAGGATCATATCCTTTATGATTAAAGGACACAAGATTAGAATCCTTTGGGTCAATCCCACCTATAGCTGATAATAAAGCCTGCTTTTGGGAGGGGCAATTTTGCAATACCTCAAGTGTCGACATAGTGGATGGCGATTGGGCCAGATCTTCCACTATATTATAATGTTGTGCTACTTTGGCATGAGGATTAAATGTCGACTTGTGTACTACTCCCTTTGGCGGTTTTATTGTTAGCTATGGAATGATGGGCGGCACAACTTCTGTCAAAGTTGTCGAACTACTAGGTTGATATTTATCCTTGTTGTTCGACAGCTGTGGATTCCCGTAATCTTTATTTCTTGTCGTTATCAAAACATCATTTTGCTATTTCGAAACCGACACATCAACACTTGGGACGGGGAAGCATTATCATTGGCAACCAAATTTGTTCATGGATTTGGAAATAGATCAGTTAATACCGACGAGGTTTTCGAATTCTTGAAGAATTTTTTAAGCTTAGCTTTATATGGAAAATCTTTTACCCAATGATCCTCATCACATATAAGACATGGATGATTTTTCTTATCTCCAGAAGGGTTTGCAGAAGATTTTTCAGGTGATGATTCCTCGTTTTTCTTCTTCTTCCCTTTGTTTTTCTTCTTTCCTCCTGGTTGCTTGGTTTCTTTGTCTTTGTCTGTTGAGACGACATTTACCTCCGAGGCAAGAAGTTCTTATTTTGCATTTTGACTAGAAATCTTATGGGCCTTTTTAGATGTAGCATTTGTTGATTTCGTGTCTGTCGTACCTATCACGCCATTGCCGGCATTAGAGTCATTGTTCGATTTAGGAGGAGGAGGAATGGAAAATTCCGGTCTGGGAGCGTCAGGGATTTTATCATAGAGAGTGCCAGACTGAGTATAAATCAAGTCCAAATATTGCGCACGAGCAATAACTTGCTCTTCAGTGACGACTCCTCCCTTTGCCACATCTTCTGTAATGGAAGGTAATATTGACTTAATAAACCATTCAGCTAAACGCTGATCAGGAACGTACGTTTTTACCATTCTACGACGACGTCGCCACTCATGAATATGCTCGGATATGTGAGTGGCCGTCATTTGCTTGAAATTGGTAAGAAGTTCTGTTCCCGTTTCGTACCTTATGGGTAACTAAAAATGGGTTAAAAAGGTTGTGGCTAGGGTACTGAAGTTATCAAACGAAGCTCTATGTAATTCGATATACCATTTTGCTGCCGGACCAGTTAACGTTCTCTGAGAAAGGCGACGCCTAATCGAATCATCATTTAGGGTGTTTGATGAGCACCACAAATGAAAGGTCATCACATGATTCGACGGCTCTTCACCCAGATTTCCATTAAATTTAGGAATATCTGATGGAATTTTATGTGGAATCGTTGGCCACCAAGGGGTGTAAGCAATTGGATCGTTCGTTAGCCAATTTAGATCCGGTAACTCTAAAGTCGCCACGAAGGGTAACTGTTGATTCAGGTTTGGCAAATCATACCCAAAATAAGATGGAATTGCCTGAGCAGTTGGTCTTTGCATACTAGTATAATGCATTTGATGCTGGTAACTTTGGTAAGGTCGATGGGCATAACCATTATAGAATGGTTGATTTTGACCATTTTGAATATACGATTGCCCATTATTTGCAAATATTTGTTGCTCAGATCCTTGGTAAACTTGTTGGAATTGCGGTTGTTGATATTGCACCAGCCATGGTGTGAAGCCATATGCTGTTGTCCAATACTAGCTATTTGACCAAGATGAGGGGTAATTGTACCTATTTGGGCCTGTGTCATTTCACTAGTTGGCGATTGTGGTTGAGTCGTAGGGATAAGAGGCTGTTGCATTACGACCTGAGAAACCTGAGGTTGGCATACAATAGACAACACTTGTACTTGCAACACCGTCACAATAGCTGGCGTAGTTGGTATATTTGACATAGGTAAACATTGTTGCATTGAGTATACAACTCTTGGTTGTTGAGGCAGTATTGGCACCCAACCGCTAGATGTAATTCCAGCATAACCTGAATTTTGTTGTGAACTCTCGTATGGTTGTTCTCCCGGAGGAGACAATGAAAGGGTATATTGCCCCCCATACGGCGGTAATCCGGTACTCAAAGGAATGATTTTCCCTTGAGGACCGGACTGCCCAAATTGACACCGTGAAGGATCAATTTGTTGAGACTCAACATAAGAGCTCCTGGATATTATTCTGGATGAACAAACGGGAACAGACCATACTGTCAAAATAGCCCCTGAGTGGGCCCCATCTAGCGATTGAGAGCTAGTTGGGACAGATGGTATGCCGGCGAACATTGTTGGAGTGACAGCATGAAGTTCTACCGTCGCTGTGTCAGATGACACAGTCCTAGATGTCGACAGTTGTTCAGACATTTCTAGTCTATCCAAAAGATTTCCTAGCGATTCTACAGGAGCTTCTGGTAATGGCAGACTAATTTCTGATGAAGAAGGATATAGGGTGATCCTGACTCCAAATTGCGATGGAGTACTAGATGGAGGATCCTCCACAATCTCTTCTATAGCAATCAAACCAGGTGGAATAGGTAGATTGTCAGGTCAATAAAATATTTCCGGCATCGAAGAAGGTATATAATTTGCAGCGACAGATTTTTGGGGAATAACACCTTCCGAATCAGTTGTAGATGGA
The DNA here is from genome assembly GCA_031772625.1 of Pinus tabuliformis. Classification (NCBI taxonomy): domain Eukaryota; kingdom Viridiplantae; phylum Streptophyta; class Pinopsida; order Pinales; family Pinaceae; genus Pinus; species Pinus tabuliformis. The sequence continues at coordinate 91,867,291 of CM062815.1, forward strand.
GCTGGTTCAGTAATACAAGTGTTTACCTTCACACTAGGATCATCTCTACTGTCCTTTGGTGGCTGCGGAACTTCTTCTATAGAGGTAGGGATACTAGAAATGTTTGGAGTAACCAGAGTCTTTGATGGTGTTGGAACACTTGTTCCAACTTTACCAGGGGATTTCGAACCGGCTAAACGAGTTCACTTCGTCCGTAATAGTTTTGATTCTGGAGACAAAGACGGTTGACTCGTAAGCCTCCATGAACGACGGGGTTTCAATTCAATTTCTTCCATGATTGTGGATTACTCAATCAACTAAAAATCAAGGGGAAATACGTTTCCGAATTAAATGAATTTTAGACGCTTCGACACAACTTGTTTTTTCAATTTTTAAGAGTTGAGAAAAAGAAAAAGATGACTCTAGTCACCTTTGATTTTTAATGAGCCTGAAGTGACAAGTGCTCAGATGGACCTTTTCCTTTAAGGAGTCTGAAAAGGAACGAAAGAGACTACTCTAGAAATCTAGACAGAGGGATTACCAAACCAATCGCAAAACTGCAAAATACTTTTTACGGCACGGTAGTCAATCTTCCTGAATGCTGTGTTCAGTGCATTGCGATCGATAGGGCGGTAGACACGGCTTCCTATGGATAAAGGATATAGCCTATTGTGGTCTCCCAATATATACTCGATGGTACGTGGGAGCACAAGTCCGTACTGGCACTTGTCATCTCAAAGTGGAGGAATCACCCAACCAGCAATGAAAACAACAGTTACCAGGATTTACGACGTCGGAATAAGTCTCTAGCCTAGACTTCTAAATGTTGTGCGTTAGGTTCCAAAGAATTTTTAGGTTCATTAAATTTATTTTACAGTTGATCTTGCTTAAGAAATTTGCCTTTTAGGTTCACCGCGTGATGCATATATACAATTCCTAAAATGCAATCTAAGATGATAAACAATCGTTTAATCTTCTTTTTGCAATGAAAATCCTAGCTACTAAAGAAAGAGAGATGATATTCTTTCAACATAGAGCAGAGAGCACACACTATATGCGCTGTCCTAAATCAAACCAACAAACAGTCTAAATGCAAATGCACATGCATGTATTTGTTTTCAGCCTTCTTAATGTGTAAATGATAAAAAGAAAGCTAAGCGCAAATCTGAATTATTTTTCAAAGCAACATTACTAATAAGCTTCTTTTCAAGACAAAATGAAGACAATGACGACACTTTGCGATTTGGAATGGAAAACTTGCTTTCGACACTTGAAAAACTACTAATTCAGATCAAATACAAGAGTAACAGTGTAATCGAATATCAAGAACAATAAGATTCTCTTTTATGACTGAAAATGACACTTACGACACTTCCAAATCAAGAAATGATAGTTCAATTACGCTACTTCTTTGTAAGAGAGAACTGAAAATGGCTCACAATACATAAAACATTTTACAGTTCTTTGCATAATGGAGTCGGAATAATGGCAAGGAGGGGGTTTCCAACAGAGGCATATTGACTACAGACAACAAAACTCCTGAATAGAGCTGAAAAGAGTGAAGAAAAACCAAAGTCTGGAGGCAAAATTAGCCTTCTCTGATTAGCGCACCTGTTACACAGGGATTCCAGTATGCATCTCACCTACAACACACGGGAAGTGCGATGCATAATGATATCCTTGAAGAGAGGGTGCGATGGTACAGTGCAAGACTTTTGATCCAGTTCTTGATCACAGTTTGCAGCACAGTTCAGGGATTTAGGCCGAGCAAGTGATAATCAGTAAATAAATCACAGGGGTAGATCTAAGGAGGTTACTAGAGCCACCACAAGGGCAATTAGAGAGTTTGTAAATCGATTGTTCAGTTCATAAACAAAACACGGAGATAGACTGAGGCAGCATTGATCTACTTTGCACTTGCATAGAAAATGCAGTTCGAAGGCTAGCTGGTTTGACTTCAGGCTCCGTCTGTAAGTTTATAAAGCAAACAAATATAGACAAACAAACAATCTATTCGCTCCCCAGCGGAGTCGCCATTTTGTTATCGGGAAATCTAGTGTCTATGCAGAGCTGCTAGTCCCACTAAGACTGGTAGCTATATTAGAAACAAACAAACTAAAACTACTTTCGTTTTCCTTTATGAGAAGTAGATAAGAGGGGAACAAAGGAGACCAACCTCTGTCTTACGCTTGGTTCCTTGCTTGATTCCTCTCCCTTCTGATAGATCTTTTCCACTCGCTTCCTCATCTACCCAGCTTCAAAGAGCACCTGTAGAATCAAAGTAGCATAACATTATCCAAGAACAGAGATCTACTATCATAAACAATATAGGACCAGATATATATTGACCACACAAATGCATATATCATCAATCATACAAGAATATGGAGGAAAACTTGAATAGATTTATTAATATCAAGAATAGAAAAGAGGATTACAACCAATTGTTCTGACCCAACATCATCCTCTCAGCAAGAAAGCCCTTCTTCACCTCATGAAAAGCTTAGATCACCCAACACTATGATGTTGCACCAAGAAACCAACAACACTTCCTTACAAGATACAAAATTCCAGCCTTTGGATCTCTGGGATGAAGGATCCATATATAGATGATTGCACGGAGGTGAGTCAGCTTCTGAGATTTGATTAGTGTCCTCTCTCTGATAGTTCTTGATTCCACTTGGAGATTGATGATCTCTTACTCATCCCTGGGCGAATGCAGAGAGGCAAGTGTCACAGGAGAAGTTTCTGGAAGATTCCATGATCCTCCACCTCGTAAATTAACTCTGCCATTTGTCCACTCTCACCCATTGCACCCCATAGAAGGGCTTTTCAGTATGCATCACACCTCCCGTGTGCATTTAGGTGGGATGCAGTGCACTTTGACCATGGAGCAGGTGAGATGGTCCAGTTTTGACCAGTTCTGAGTAGTTTTTCATGGAGAAATTATGGGAGATGATGTAATCAGCTGACCTTGTTCTTTTATGGGTTGGACAACACTTTTAGGGACTTAGGAGCCCTTGGTTTATGGACATGTTTGATTGGGGTTGCAGTGCCCAAAAATGTCTATAACAGAGAGACTGTGCAGGGCAACTGGAAAGTGACTGTTATCGTCATTGTTCATGATTTGATAATGGGAAAATGGGTAAATGGAGTGGGGCGAGGGGTCAAAAATTAAGTTGGAATTTAAGAGAAAGATATTTGAAAATCTGCTGCCACTCTAGCTTTTACGAACAGATTTTGGGGGGAACGATCAAATTCAGATTTGAAATTGCCTATAAACTATAGATGGCCACCCAATGAAAAACACTTGGCATTTTGAGAATTGAGTTGTTGAGCTATTAGGTGCGCATGAACCTTGACTATTTCGAGGCTTTAGTAACAAGTTTAATGTTTGATAAATTGCCGAAGGAAACTCAGGAGCTCTTAACTCGCATCATGTCAACACCCTTGTGTCTTGGAGAATTTGGTATCTATGGATAAATACTAATTCCCTAGATAAGCAGTTGTATCTAGAACAACAATTTAAAGTGTTTTAGACTTTTCCTATAAGCAATAGATAAGATGAGAATATAAGAAGACCTACTTGTAGTTCCACTTTCCCCTCATCTCCCTTGTATCAACCTTGTCGCTCCTTCCCATACTTAATACGCTTGAGAATTACCCTGTAAACACAATAGAAAAAAAAAGAACCGATCAAAGCACATCATCTATAGAATATAAGTGAAAGGAATCAGATACAATTCACACATATAAGCATTATGAAATAATACAAACATATGGGAAAAAGGTTCAAACACTTTATTAGATAGAAGAAGGAATTACAACCATTGGTGTCTGATTCAAAGCCATTCCTCTAGCTTGGATCCCATCCACATCACATCAAAAGCAAGACAAACTTGTAGCATTACAATACTTGCTTCAAAGCCAAATCTCATAGCAGCATTATCTCCTTACAATTCAACATAATCCAGCCCCTGATCACTTAGATGAGTGGTCAATTTATAGGAAGATGAAGGAGGTTTTGTCATAAATGGTGGCATTGAATGGGCTTCCATACTTAGAATTATTTCCATGGAGGAAGGGATGAGAGGATAGGATGCACCTTAACCCATTGCTCATCCATTTTTGAGCTCATAGGAGTTGATAAGTGAGGGAACCTTCTAGATGACTCCAAAAGGTAAGAATATTCCCAAAACCCTATGTGAATTTCGCTCATTCTTACCCAATGCATGTGAAAGGAAGCCTAAGTTCTCTTCAGAGCACCCTGGCAGTGGACTCAACTACTCTGCAACACACCTTTATAAGGGCTTACCTACGCTAGTCCATCTAGAGGCTATTTCTGGATGTCTTCAAGTCATCAAATTGTCTGGGAAGGAGGAATTCAAAGGGGTGACTTGTTTAGGGCATGAAGCAACTGAAATTAGGGTTTTATGAGCCCTAAAACACTGATCTGGATGTTGGGATTTGATGTGCCCAAATGGATCTGTAATAGTTTCCGCCTAAAGAATGAAGTTTAAAAAATGCCAATGTCGAATGAAATGCTTTACGGTGTAATGAGGAGGTATCAAAGTGGAAGGTGACCTACATCAATTACAATACATATATCATGATATTTGATTTTACATGAATTTCTAAGGGAAGGCATACCCATGCTCAACTTATAAACTTTCATTACATGTACATAAATAGTGGTCTACGGATATAGACCCATGATCGGAATGATCATCGATGTAAAGCCATTATACATATGATTTAGTACTCTTGAAATCGCAGCCCGGATGGGTGAAACTAGATCTACGGTCTTCTATTTCATTCAATCATTCGCTCAATTATGAGTCTAACCATGTGAATATATGATTTGAAGTTGAACATGGGAAGACACCATCTAAGTACCAGCTAATGATATAAGTTGTTAACAGATGCAAGAGAAATCACCGATAATGATAATGATCCTCAAGGTACTGCAATACATTATTCATGGTGTGAATGGATGATTTGATGTTGAACACCATACAAAGTCTTTTGGTCGAAGGCCATTGATGTATGCCTATCACCAGAAGCAAGAAACCTGCCATTAATGCATGCAAGCCTCAAGGTACTGGAAGGGTGTTTCTAAGTCAACTTCTTGGATAATGAGCTGATGTCGACAAGAAGCGACTCATCGTAGGAGGGACTTGAAGTATCCCACATCAACGACATGAAATGAATGTAGTGATTTTAGAGATGGAATTTGACTGACGACACAAGGTTCAGGAATGGTGGTCATGAAAATGAAGGTTTATGGTATTGTAAAGGATGAATTTTGACTGAATGACTTCTCTTGAACATGTCGGAGACGCTAAAATGAATTGGTAGGATTGACCCAAAACAAAGTGATGGATTGTATGATAAACCAATAGTGTGATAACCATAAAGCTAACAACCCAACCCAGATAGTCACTGTGATGGAGTGAAAGTGTCATGTTCAAGAGCAACCTGCTACCATAAAGTGGTTTTCCCCTTTTTCCAATTTTCCCCAGTCATTGTTGACCAGTACCTCTTTATTTTTATCAAGCTTGAGGATGATAACATGTGCTTGTTGTATATTTTCACCCTTTGGGCGAATCCATCACTATTTGATGTTTTAACGAGTCTAGCGAAGGTGAAACTCGGTCTTGTCTAGATGGACAAATTTGTCCCTATTTGATGTTTTAACGAGTTTAACGACAAAGATAACTCGGTCCTTTCATGTTTAGAGAGTTTGAAAAGGTAAAAAAAGAAAACTCCACAAGTTCTTTTTCATAAATTAATCTCTCAAGCCCAAAAAAGCGTAAAAAAATACAAGAGAGATATCGTTTCCAATCCGTTAATGAGTTGGAAAGGAGAAGCACTCGACAATATTTTCATGTTCAGAGAGTCTAAAAAGAGCTTAAAGAGGACTCCGAGGGGATTCCTTTTTCATTTTTGACAGAGATCGAAAAAGAGATAAAAGTGCGCTTTGTGGTCAAAGGTACAATTTATAGTCAAGCACATTGAATTCTGTAAGTTAGTTTCAACACCATAAAATGGATTAAACACCATCAAATGGATTAAAAATATCTGTTTCATAGGACAAATAGGTAAATACTAATGTTTACATGATTAATGAACATGAAATAAACATAAAACAAGTTTTTACTGTAACATTTTTACCATTTGGAACTTACCATTCAGTTTTGTGCTCTGAGTTAATTTTTTACCTCAATCTTCACCATTTGAATGCGAGAGATCCTGCGGAACATTTCTTGAGCCGTATAGACCAGGTAGGAGCTAAACCTCTCTACTTTCTTTTAAAGACATTATTTTGTCATTTCATGCAAGTTTTACGGATTTTTGGGGCCCCTGGGGTTTCATTTTTTTCCCTGGGATCAGCGTAGGCTTTCAGATTGAAAACTACACTGAAGAGCACCCAGATGGAAGGCTTCATGCTCCGTAGTGCACTGTCTCTATGCATGGGCTGCACTGGGCAAGTTTCCCAAGTTTGATTTAGCTGTTTGCTCCAAAATTTGTCCTGTTTTCTGAATGGAAACAATCCTAATTAAGCTTATGATTGTGTTTCAGGCTTTCATCGGATTAGAATGTTGATTACATGGCGATAAAGAGAGAATGAAGAACAAGACATGGTTGCCCTAAACAACCTGGGTACAGTTGAGGCCCTCGAAAACTGCAGGTTACTCAAATACTTTAAGTTGTCCGGAATGAGGCAACAAATAGAATTACTGCAGTTCCTTGTTCGTGCATAGGATCTGACAGATTATAATTTTCACATTAGGGGCAAGATGGTCCCTATTACCATTGATGATATTTACTTTCTTATCGGAATATCGAGGCGAGGTGCCCCCATCTCACTTTCTGGATTTGCCCGTGGAGGTGAATCGGTGAGAGATTATATTAGACAGTTTTGTCTTCCAGGTACATAGCCTAACAAGGATGAGAAAATAAACATCAGGGATGTAGGTGATTTTCATTTGAGAACGATCCTCTTCAAAATCACAAAATTGGCTGGCAGTGTGACACTACATCTGGCGAAGAAATCTTATATGCAGTATGCACTAGAGTGTCTAGAGCCAAAATTTTTCAACTGGTGTGAGGCTGTGCTTTCCTCACTGAAAGAACAACTAACCAAGGTAAAAAGTGGTAAGACGAAGAATTTTTGCTATAGTTCGATCTTAATTGATTTTACCTTAGAGAGAATCCCATTAATGCAACAACAGCATGTATCACTGGGTGTAGCTGGTCCTAGAGATCCACGTATGCAGAGGTGGGTCGAATTGATGGCTCAACATGTGGGTCAGTCAACAATAATTTTTTCCACTGCATTCTTTAGTTGGCTCGAGTGACAACATCTTGTCATTGAGGAGCATCCATACTCAGGGATGGATTTTTGTGGAGATCCAGATTTGATTCTACTAGTAGGAGCACAATGGGGTGCTACGGGTAAGTTGTTTTGACCAAAGTGTTTTTTGATTTTTCAAGTTTCTACATGTTTTTTGTGTTTTTAATGTTTCCAAGACTAAACTAAAATTACTCTTATGCATGCAGATGTGGGTACTATTCGATCTATGGGACACCAATAGGTTGCAGGTGGGCCAGCGCAGAGAAACATCAGGAGAGAAGTTCTCCACGACTTGGATTTAGCCGAGACCTTAGCAGAGTTGCAAGATCACAAGAGGGATTAACCCTTGGTATTCTAGATGTCTGAATTGAGGAGTTACCTATTGGTGATCCTAGCCGCTGGGTGAGGCTTTTGCACATGATAGCACAGGTTGTGACCTATTACCATGAGCACCACTAGATCTACTTAGGATATTTTGCATGCATTTTGAGTTTTTTGGGTCAGATGACCAAACGTGTCTTGGACACAAATTTTGTAAAAACTTTTAAAACACCTATCTATTTTACTTTTAGAGTTTTCTATGGTTATATGCAATCCTATTCAACTGATGATGTGAATTGAAAATATTACTTTTACGAGTGTCGCAAATGTCTATTTAACACATAATTTGCTAGAGAATAAGTTAATGTGTTAATATTTCTGGAAATATGTTGATATTGAATGTGTTCAAAATGTCTTTCCAAAATACGAACTCTAAGGAAGATATGAAAAATTGTTGGTTTTCAGATAGCATAAATGTTTCTTAGTTGTAGTACAACGAGTTGTGAGTCCAGCCTAACTATGATTTGGCGAATGCCAAGTGAAATGGCATCAGAGAGTAATTCAATCAATGCGTTATACTCAATGATGTTGTTCGTCGATCAACCGATACAAATCCCTTAGAAACTCACTAACTCGCCACTTGGAGTGAAAATAGCCCATGTTGCATAGGAAAATTTTTGCATACTACGATTAACACCATCTGCATAACCAACAAAAGGTTACAAAGACTCTGACATCTGCAACAAATGCAAAGCGAATTACTAACCAGATAAAAATATCTAAAAGATACACACACACACATGCAATGAAAGCATATATACAGTGAGTTTTACTACACTTAATCAAGCATAGTAACATTTGAGGTACAACCCATTTCGGGGCTATGACAATGGAATCCCATCATAATCTACTAACTTGTAGGCACCTTTTTCTAGAACATGCTTGAAAATATAAGGACCCATCCACATTGGTTTGAATTTCCCTGCTCTAAGTTTATCAGCTTCCTGATCGTAAAGCAATACCAGGTCTGCTTCTGAGAAGATACGAGGCTTGACATTTCTATCATAGTGTGCCTTCATTCGTTTCTTATGCACTTTGTTAGCTCATGCGACATCATGACAGGTTTCATTTAGATGGATTAATTCCAAGAAATGTGCTTCTCCTACAGAAGTGTCGGTAACAGGTCAATCGCGAGTTCGGGTGATGAAATTTCACATTATATCAGTAAGATAGCTTCCAAACCATACACCAACTGAAAGGGTGTGAATCCAGTTGCATTTATTACCGAGGTTTGATATGCCCATAAGGTAGAGTACAGGATTAAGTGCCAGTTTCACTTATGAACCCCTATCATTCTCTGCAACATCCACTTCAGGACTTTGTTGATGGCCTCAACTTGTCCATTCTCTCGTGGATATTAAGGGGTAGAGTTATCATGTGAGAGTCCTAACTTATCAGTTAACTCAACCATCATGTGATTGTGGAAATGCGACCCATGATCTGTAATTATGGCTTGTGGTACACCAAATTGGGCAACCACATGGTTAAAAAAGAAAAGAGCAGTTGTTTCACCACTATTGTTTAATTTTGGCATCGCCTCGGCCCATTTGGTAAAATAGTCAATGACGACTATAATATTCCCATGTCCCTTGGCCGAAGTGGGGTTACATGTCATAAAGTCAATGCCCCATTGTTAGCCCCCTAATTTTCTCTCTTTTTGCCATGTTCCCCTTCCTAAATCATAACCATTTGCTGCTGTTTTACCTCTCTTATACACCTTCATCTTGCACTAGTCCAAGAACGATGACATATTTCGTATGAACTTTATATTTCATATTTTTAACTCAACTTAGCATTAATTAATTATTTATTACATGATTTCTTGCTTATAATCACTCTTGTAACTTATCGATATCTCCAATGTTTATTTGGTAGTAAAGTGCTTACCGTAACCGCTGATCCTAGTGCAGGATCGGATCTTGCACCAGTGCCAGCACAACAAATCCTTGTAGCATATCTGAACCTCCTTGATCACCACCTCGTTTTGAGCAGCTTTAGCCACGACAACACGATCAATCTAAAGGTAGCCGAGCTTCAGCCATGACAGCAAGATCGATCCAAAAGTAGCCAAGATTGAAGTTATGAAGAACAAACAACTGGAGATTGGCTACGACCAATTTTGTTGAACTGTCTAATTTTGAAGGCTGAGAAGCTAAATTTTGCATATCGGTTATGTAATTGGTTAAATGATCGTTTTATCTTTCAGCCAAAGATCTATAATGAAGAATGTAAATAGGTCGAGATAGTTTTTTTGATAGAAGTTTGTATAGAACAAAGATGCAGCTATAGAGGTGGTAATAGGTTCTTGTGTTTTGTTGTCGCCCGAATCTGGGCTGGACTATGTATTCACGCATGTATTTGCATCAATGAATTAATAAGAAGGGAGCTCTGCCTCATGTTTTATCAATTGTATTTCTGTGTTTGAAAGCTGATGAATTGATAAAGTACTGAGAAACACTTCTAATTGAAAGGGAAACGCACTGGTTGGCTAGGGCCCAACCAACCCAGCACGTTTACCCTATTTCCTGTTTCTTGTAATTTATGTTTATATTGTCAAGTGTGATTTAATTTCAAGCACATGTATTCCTGTTTGAGTGAAAGCGGATCCGTTGTGTGAAGTAGTTAAATTCCCTTTTCCTGTACCTGATTTCGGATTGGTTTTTCTGCTTGGTCCAAGAAGGATAAATAAACATGCACCAGTGCACGTTGGTGTGCTATTCATTTTCTGCAGTTGATTTTGGATTGGTTTTCCCGCCTGGTCCAAGCAGGAGAAATAAACCTGCACCAGTGCACATTGGTGTGATATTCATTTTCTGTAGTTGATTTCAGATTGGTTTTCCCTCTTGGTCCAAGCATGAGAAATAAATCTACACCAGTGCACGTTGGTGCGCTATTCATTTTTTGCAGTTGATTTCGGATTGGTTTTCCCGCCTGGTCCAAGCAGGAGAAATGAACCTGCACTAGTGCACGTTGGTGTGATGTAGCAAGCCTTTCTAGTTTACTTCCCACAATTTTCTTGCTTTCATTAAACACTTTATGACAGGATAAATTACATGGATTGTTTCTTTATTTATAGACTCTGTCAAAATCAGAAACATTAATTTTTATGTGTGCAATTTGATTTCACAGTATAATAGCACTTGCAGTAACTAAACACTTATTTTAAGAACTAAATGCTAAATGCGAGAAGCTCTGATCTAGTGCAAGAACTAGTTTCTTGCCATGGGATCTGAGTGCTTTGAACCTAAAAAAGTTCAAGCCCTTGCAGGAAGCAAAACACTTTTAGTAAAGACACCATTTATACCCTCTGCATAAATCTTTGTTCCTGCACTAGTGCAAGCAAACTGCGATAGTGCAGGACATATTAGTGCAAGAAGGAAATCTCTACATAAGCAGGTTTGAAGGGCCCATCTGATGAGACTGCTAAGTGTCTCTGCTAAAGAAAATCACACACTTAGTAGTTAATCAATAGTTAGCTAGAGTGATTGCCCCTTTATTTCTAAATCCCTTTTGCAAATGCATTCTTCCTTGTTCTAGTCTTATATTATTTTGATGGTTCAAGTTGCCTTTTTCTCTTTTTTGTTTAATCATGCAATCTTTCCTTTAAAGAAAGTAGGGATTGACATTAGAAATATTCATAGCATCTCTGGCGTTGCCTATGCTTCATCTCTAAGTTTACGAATCCCTCGGGTTGACAATTTAAGTGGTTAGGAGTTTGCTTAAGTGTAATTCCTACACCCAACATCTTGACATCGTTGTCGACGAGGTGATTTGATTTGGTAAGAATTTTCTGATTATACAATATAGGTAATTTTTCCTCCATTTTTTGTAGGAAAAAATTCTTTGAAGGAATTTTACTAGTGTTGATTGATTTCTGACAACGCTTTTTTTAATTAGAAACTATTTTGTTATTTTTCTTTCTTTTTTTTTGAAATGAATGCCTAGAAAAGGTAAGGGTTCAAAGCCCACTAAGGGCCAAAAGAATTATGAAAACAATTCTCATATTGGGTCTCCTTCTGTGAGCAGGAAGCCCAATCCAATTCAAACCCATCACGCAGGAACAATCCACTTGGATTCTGGTGACAACAGCTCAGGTGTGGTTCAATCTGTTGAGAGCAAAAAGGAAACAATGGCAGACCATGAAGATCATGTGGAAGGGATTGGTGAAAACTAGGTAAGTGGGGAAAATCCACTTTTTTATTTCCAATTGTGGACCCAATACTGTGGCACAAATGAAGAATATTCCACCATCAACTCTCCCTCATTTCCATGGTAAAGTTCATGAAGATCCTGACTCTTTTTTATTTGAGTTTGATATTCTGTGTAGAAGTTATGATTATTCAACTGATGCTCAGAAGATAATATTATTTCATGTTACTCTCAAGGACTCAGCTTTACATTGGTTTATGGGGTTAGGAGGAAACACTATAGCCTCTTGGGATCAGATGAAGAGAGTGTTTTTATCTAAATATCAAGAATATTGTAAAACTTGGGACATGCAGGATGAGATTTTTAGAATCATACAGGATGATGATGAAACTCTTGAATATTACCTAGAAACATTTCTGTATATTTCACGAAGGTCGAAACTTAAGCTTGATTCCAGTACTATTAGAACCTTGTTCTTAAGAGGACTTAATGATAATGCTAGAAATAATTTAAATCTATTAGGATAAGGTGATATTTCTCAGCAAACTTTTGAACAAATTTGTGAATTATGCAGGAAATTTTCAAGAAATCAGTATAGATCCAGTAGAGGAACTCAAAATAGAAATAGAAAAACTGAATCTACTGATGCTATGATTATTGGACTAGAAAATAAAATGGAAAACATGAAAATTGATATAATGAACACTGTTTCCAAATAGTTTCACTCTTTAAAATTTCAGCAAAAACTCATGAAGGAACAAGAGTCATTAAGTATTTTCTATCCTAAATGTAGAGAAAATCATCCTCCTAAATAATGTCCTTTTAATTTGAAAGAAACTAATAGTGTGCTATTTGTGCAGAAGACCATATCACAGAAAAATGTCCCTTTATACTAGGACTTAAAGTTGTATTTACAGGGGGACAACCTAAAGCTAAATACTTGTGTGCTATGGGAGCAAAAAGAAATTGGCCTTAGATAGATGTAGTTATGGCTCCTAAATTTTCTCCACACTATTTTGGTTATAATTCACATGCATATTCTTATCCTAAAACTAATCAACAGTGGCAGTATGGGAACCAATATCAGCATCAACAACCTTCTCAACCATGGCAACAAGGTTGGAGAGGGCCAACTCATTCTCCATATTCCTACCAGCCACCCATGTAGTCATATCCATCTACACATATACCTTATTCAATGCCTCAACCTCTGAGTCAGTCTACTCCACCATTACCTTTACCTCCACCTTTTCGACCTCCTCAGTTGCCTGCTCAACCTATGCCCAATCCTAACAATAGTAAAGCAATGCAAATGATCTATGTAACAAACCCAACTTTATTAAAGTACCAATCTATTCTAGTTGGTGTTCATGATATTCAATTAAGATTGGGAAGGACTGTAACATCAGAAAATCAGAAGCAACCTAGAGTGATTGTTGAAGAGAAAGAAGAAGAGGAAACTCTTAATCATTCTTCAAAAGCTATCACTAAGCAGCCCTTACCCTCTAAATCCTTGCCATCTTCTTCCAACTAGCCTCCCTTCCCAGAGAGGCTAGTAATGGAAAGAAGTGAGCCTATTTCTGAGACTAGCTAGGTATCAGAGCTTTGGAATATTTTCATTAAGATACCGCCGCTCCAAGCCATCAAAGAGATCCCTATTTGTACCAATATTATTAAGGAACTCTGTCTCAAGAAACCCGAGAGGAAGAGATTGGAACCCCAAACCATTCAATTTGTTGGTAGAGCAGCAGAGTTGATGACGATATGTGTGTCTATGGAAAAATATACTGATCCCGGAAACCCTGGTGTCTCAGTTCAGATTGGTAATGTCCTTGTCTCTAATGTTCTTATGGACTTGGGGGCAGCCACTAATGTCATGACTAAGCAAAGCATGGATCAACCTCGGTTATCTCATCTTCGCCCTACTCCCACTGTGCTTGAATTAGCAGATAGATCTAAAATTAAGCCAAAAGGAGTATTGGACAATGTGATCATCTCATTATATTCTTGGGAATATCCTACTAATTTCATTGTGCTTCAGCCAAAGAATCTAGTAGGAGGACATCCCTTGATCTTGGGTGGACCATGTCTTGCTACAGCCGATGCATATATTGGATGTCGCTCTGGTGATATGTATATTTCACATGGAGATTCTAGGAAGAAAGTTACCTTATACCCCCTGCCAGATCCATTTAGTACCTTAGAGATACTTTATGGCTGGATCAGAGCAGTGATGAGAAGACTCAACTCATTTCCTTTATCCATCAGCATACTGGGTCTTCACAAGAAGCTGAGATTCAATATTTCCTAAATAATCTAGACACTATGCCTAACTTTGAGATATTGAGCCAGATTTTTAGCCTAGATTTTCAAGATAACCATGATTCTCATTCTTCTGTACCACTACATTTGACCACCCACTTGAGTAATCCTGAGCCTGATACTACTCTTGTTGAGATTAGCCCTGGTAAATCCTTGTATATTAGTTCAGATTTGGACTCATCTCAGCAAGAGCAGCTCGTGAATTTTTTGCAAAACCATCTTAGTGCCTTTGCATGGGGCTATGAAGATATGAAGGGTATTCCCCCTGAAACTTGTACACATCATTCTATATTTAGGAAGGAGCCTTACCTGTCTGACAACCCCAAAGGCGAATGAATCCAGCTCTAAGAGATATTGTGAAGGAAGAAGTACAGAAACTCTTGGATGCTAGGTTTATCTATCCTATTTCCGATAGTCAATGGGTCTCTCCATTAGTGCTAGTACCTAAGAAAGATGGAAGATGGCGTATTTGTATTGATTATCGAGAATTAAACAAAGCCACTCTCAAAGATTACTTCCCTCTCCCTTTCATTGACCAGGTGCTTGATACCCTTGCAGGAAAGAAATATTTTTCCTTTTTGGATGGCTTCAGTGGTTATAACCAGATACAAATTGCACCCGAAGATCAGGATAAAACTACTTTTACATGTCCATGGGGTACATTTGCTTATAGAGTGCTCCCCTTTGGTTTATGTAATGCCCCGACTACCTTTCAAAGGGAAGTCCTGGCAATTTTTGCTAATCTAGAATTTGTAGAAATTTATATGGATGAATATTCTCTGTTTGGTGATTCTTTTTAGGAAGCTCTCAAAAATATGGAAAAAGTACTTCTTCATTGTCAGGAAGCCCATCTGGCCTTCAGTGACAAGAAATGTAGATTAATGTGCAAAGCGGGAGTGGTACTTGGCCATTTCACTTCTAGTAAAGGTATCCAGGTTGATCCAGCAAAGATCGAAATCATTCTGCATCTTCTTGCACCCAAAACTCAAAGGGAAGTAAGAGGTTTTTTAGGACATGCTGGTTACTATAGGATATTCATTGAAATTTTTTCTAAGATAGCTGCCCATCTTTTCTGACTTCTAGCTAAGGATAGTGAATTTTTTTGGACCACAGCTTGCCAATAGTCTTTTGAAACATTGAATGAAAAGTTACTACATGCACCAGTTTTAAGAGGTCCTAACTGGTCTCTGCCTTTTCATATTTCCACTTATGCTTCAGATCTGGCTATTGGCAAAGCTTTAGGATAAGAGGAAAATAAACAATCCTATGCTGTTTATTATATTAGTAAGAATTTGTCTTCCACTAAATTAAATTATATAGTTACAGAGAAAGAGTTTTTAGCTGTAATTTTTGCAATTAATAAGTTCAGGCACTATATTACAGGATATGAAGTATTTGTACATACTGATCATTCTGCGTGTTAGAGTCGGTATAGTCATACCTCCATCAGAAATCAAAAACTCTTTATCGCATTTCATTTTTAGGTGTCTCATTCATCCGGTCAGTTGCATTCCATTAGAAGCATTGATTTTCTGACGGATGGTTCTTGTGTTTCAATTTCCCTCATGTCATGTATCTGCTGGTTCGTGTCTGATCATCAAAGTTCATCAAAATCAATTTTACAGTCATTCATAGTCATGGATGGTTTCTTGGTCAGCAAAGAGTCATTTCAGTCATTAGGTCTAGGGTTTTGTTTTTTTAAAGTGTCCAATAATGCCAACAGACGCATGAGGGAGGTTTCATAATAAGTTTTCATCGCAAATTTCATCATCGCAATCTTTGATCATGACTTTTCTTCAAAACTCTATTTTGAAGAAAATCGTCATTTTGTTCTTTGTAATAAATTTCCATGTATATTTTCAAGGTTTTTCAGTTGTCAAAAATCTTCAGGCGCAGCTCTGGTCCTTTGCAAAGTTCCAGGCCATTCATCCCTGCAAGACAAGCGAAAATCAAACCATTCAGTCCAAGAGCAACAAAGAAGCAAAACAGAGTTTCAAAGTGAAGTGTCAAAGTTTGCAACATGAAAAATTGGTTAAATCCTTGGCATATATATCATTTTTGTGTTCCAAGAGGTCATTTGCATACTAAATACATCAAAGAGCCAAAGTGGAAAAGTGGAGGAGCAACGCAATCGAATTGAAAGCAAATTGTGTGTAAATTTTGGTGCGCAGCACGTTGGCTAAGTGGCACGACGCATAGGGCCATTTTTCGCAGTGTAAAATTACACAGGCGCGATGCACATGGAATGTGCGACGCGTTGGGTTTGGTGCGCAGCGCACAAGCCTGAAATGCTAATTTTCAGTCATTGCTTCCTAAAACTCAAATTGACTCAGTTTTTTCTGCTCAAATGAGTTCATGTGACCCTCCAATTGTCATTTAAAAATGTTTGAGATTGGTTATGAGGATTTGCATGCCAAAACCAAACCCTATCACCGTGTTGAGATTTTCTCCATGGTTTTGAAAGTAGAGTTTTAAAGTTAGTTTTGGTGCCAATCTTTTCTATTCCTCATTGTTTTTTCCTCCCCCTCACTATTAATATTACCATTACACACCTCCCCTATCATTCCCTATCACTATCACTCTCCCATATCACTTGCAGAGAGTCCCTAATATCTCAAGTCATTTCCCATTCATAGAACCATTTCATTTCCCATTATTTTCCCTTTCCCCATATCATTTGTAAAATTCCCAAAACCTCAAGTTACCCAAACAGTACCCAAACATTTAAATAATTGTCCATTTTTCCTACATTTGTCAAAATTCTAAAGGGCAAATTATCACTTGACAAGACCCCACTGTCCACACTACCCTATTTCCCATAGTCCCTCCAACATTTGGAAATTGCACCAAATTCTCATTCTTCATCTCATTGAAGCCAAACATACTTTGAAACACCATGAAGGCGGACACTGACACATTATATGACCAAGACAGTGACTTTACAACTGAAACTACATGCACCAGGAGGACACTGGAACGGCATAAATGGCAAGATCGGCTCCGAATCTTAGCTGAAGCCTCTTTGGCTGAGCATGATACTTGATGAGGCACCTTCAGTCCAAATTTCAAGGAATTTGGATAAAATTTTGTCATTTTTGAATTTTTTGGTCACAAAACAGAGTTTTCTGCCCAACGCGTAGCGCCACCTTGCGCGCGCTTATGATTGGGAGATCTTCTGGAGGAAAACTTGGTGTTTTTGAATTTTTTATGGAAAGTTATGCATGCTCAGGAATGGCCTAAGAATTTCATCAAGTTCTGAGTGGCCTAAAGGGTCAAAAACACCTTGAAAATGGCCTTTCTGCCACTTTTTCCACACACAGGAACCAGTCTTGGGAGATTGAGCTTTTGGAGGGGCAAATGGACAAATTCCACTTGGGTTGGAAAGTAGACAGGCAGGGCTTTCCAACGAGATATCATGAGCTCAATTTGGACATCGGGAAGAGCCTCAAAATCAGTTCCAAAGTTGCGCTACGCATAGAGATTTTGGGCGCGGCACATAGAGAATTTTGGCCTATTTTTTACTCTTTAGCTCAGAAATTCGCCCACTTTTGACTAGTTTCACTTTTTCATGTAACTCTTGATCTACCATGATGTAATTTCATGACCATGATGTAATTTTGGCACATTTTTACTTGTTTTAGTATATTCATTCACCAAAAGGTGAAATGTGAGTGAATGAATCAGTTTCCTAGCATATAGAGGCAAGTTGTTTCTTTACCTATTTTTCAGTTCCTTGTTTAGATATGGTTGAAACAGCTCCTAGAATGATGAGCTTGACCCCTAGAGGCATGGGAAGGAGTTAGGCTTGTCTATATCATGTAAATTCTCAGTCATTTTCAGAGGTTGGACACTAGTGATTGCTTGGCACTCCATTGTACATTTGATTTTTTCATTTTTGGCGAAGGAAAGACCAGGATTTTGCAGCACTTGTTGGGATCCTTGTGGCTCTGTGTTTTGATGGTGTTTTTCTTCATGTAATTGTAAGTTCGTTGATGTTTCATGTATGCCATTTCCCTTCTTTTTGCTTCTAAAATTAAACAAATTGAGTGACAAAGGTAGAATCCATGAGTTTGTTGTGCTCTTCCTTAAACTTTGTTTAGTTTTACATGTTTTCATCTATTTGGAGAGGATCCTTGCAGCCTCTTCAGCTTCTCACCAGTCTAAACCCTTCATCTTTACAAATCAAAGCATCAAAATGATTGCCTTTCTTGCCCCAATCAGAACTCTGCAAAACTGGCCTTCATCTCCGGACCCAAATTTGCCTTTCCCTTGATTTCAACAAAACCCCCCAAAAATCAAATCAAATCCTTGTACCTTATACCTAGCCTAAGATTAGTTGTTAAATCAGTCATCTCAAGCCCCATCTGATTATCTTTTGCTGAGATTGACCTGGAGAGAGCCCTCTCCTGTCCTCGTAGGGCTAGATACGAGGCTGAGCATGGTTTGATGTGGACCTAGAATCTTACCTTTTCAGCCTGAGGTAAATCTAGGCTCTAACACCGCGATTAAATATTTGATGAATAAACCATTAACTAGTGGTAGAGTGACTAGGTGGTTACTATTGTTGCAGGAATTTAATATCACTATTGTTGATAGTCCAAGAAAATCTAATGTTGTAGTAGATTTTCTTTCTAGATTAGATAATCCTGGTGAAGAAACTCCTGTTAATGATGATTTTCCGGATGAACATCTTTTTCCTATGTCAACAGATTCCCCTTGGTTTGCTGACATTGTTAATTACTTGGTTACTGGGAAAACACCACCCCACTTGTCTGCCTGTGAAAAGCGGAGTATTGTTCAGAAAAGTGCTACATATTCCTGGATTCAAGGAGATCTATTTTACACTGGTCCAAATCTGATTATACGTAGCTGTGTAAGAGAGGAGGAAGTGTTTGACATATTGAAATCTGCTCATGATGAACCTTGTAGAGGCCACTTTGTAGATAAGCGGACTACATATAAAGTATTGTGTGCTGGTTACTTTTTGCCTTCCTTGTTTAGGGATGCCAAACAGTATGTCAAGCATTGTGATAGCTGTCAGCGAATGGGCCAGCCTAATCAAACCAATGAAATGCCTTTACGCCCCTAAGTTATGATTCAGCCATTTGAAAAATGGGCTTTTGATTTTATAGGACCAATAAATCCAACATCATTGATCCAGGTGGATGTTGGTGGCCACCCACCTATCCCATTTGGACCCCCACAACTGTCTCTTTCAGCTTTTTCAGTTTCCTAAATTGTAGCAAAGTTTACTATTTTTAGCAATTTCCCGGGGTCGTAACTTTGGCATACAATCTCTGTTTGACGCGTACGATAGCTCGTTAGAAAGATCTATCCGAGTACTACCACTTTGGGAGGCAACATGGGTCCATAGACCCATGTTGCCCTAGATTTCCAAAAAAATGTCGTTTAGGGCCTCAAAACGGCTCCGGAAGTTCAGGACCCGAAAAATTGCTAAAAATAGTAAACTGTGCTACAATTTAGGAAACTGAAAAAGCTGAAAGAGACAGTTGTGGGGGTCCAAATGGGATAGGTGGGTGGCCACCAACATCCACCTGGATCAATGATGTTGGATTTATTGGTCCTATAAAATCAATAGCCCATTTTTCAAATGGCTCAATCATAACTTGGGGGCATAAAGGCATTTCATTGGTTTGATTCGGCTGGCCCATTCGCTGACAGCTATCACAATGCTTGACATACTATTTGGCATCCCTAAACAAGGAAGGCAAAAAGTAACCAGCACACAATACTTTTCGTAAGGGGGGAGGAATGATCCAGGTGGATGTTGGTGGCCACCCACCTATCCCATTTGGACCCCCACAACTGTCTCTTTCAGCTTTTTCAGTTTCCTAAATTGTAGCACAGTTTACTATTTTTAGCAATTTTTCGGGTCCTGAACTTCCGGAGCCGTTTTGAGGCCCTAAACGACGTTTTTTTGGAAATCTGGGGCAACATGGGTCCATGGACCGATGTTGCCTCCCAAAGTGGTAGTACTCGAATAGATCTTTCTAACGAGCTATCGTACGCGTCAAATGGAGATCGTATGCCAAAGTTACGACCCTGGGAAATTGATGTACCAATTTACCCAAACGAGGCCCACAATTTGGCGTTTCATCTTCTAGGGTTAGGTTTTGGAATGTTAAGGGTTTTCCATTGTTTCTCAACAATAAATAGGCCTTCGAGCCTCATTGTAACACAATTTTAGAACAGTTCAGAGGCATGTAGCCACCACATCTCTTCTCAGAGATAAGCTACCATCGCCCTAGCTGGTTTATTTCCATTTCTGGTTGTAAGCATATTTCAGTATTTTCCATTAACGAAATGAAGTATTATTTCCACTGCATCTTTGTGTATATGGTTATCTTTGTATTTTATTGCGTTCCTGTTTAAATCCAGATCAATCATTAAGTAAAAATCATATCTTGGTTTGTACAGATTTTGTTACGAAATGGGTAGAAGCTAAAGCTGTTTCTTTTGCTACAGAAAATGTTCTTGTTGATTTTATTTTAACTGCAATCTTTACTAGATTTGGTGTGCCTAGAGAAATTGTTTCTGACAATGGTCCGCAGTTTATTTCTAATCCGGTACAGGGTGTGATGGAGAAATACAAGATCTGGCATAGGAAATCCACGCTGTATCACCCACAAGCAAATGGCCAGGTGGAATCCATGAACAAAGTGATCGAGTCCATTCTGACAAAGACAATAAATATGCATTGGAAGGACTGGGTTGAAATATTACCAGTGGCTTTGTGGGCATACAGAACCACTTGGAGAAATAGCACGGGACATACACCATATGAGCTGGTATATGGCAAACAGGTTCTATTACCAATTGAATTCCAGATCAAAACTTTCAGAACTGCAGTTTAGTTAGGAATAGATCTCTCTGAGGCACAACAACATCGTCTTCTCCAATTAAATGAGTTAGATGAATTTCGTAGGGATGTTTTTCAGCAAAACATACTCATTCAACAGCAATGCAAAAGGTGGCATGACAAGTCTATTAAAAAAAAGCAATTCCAACTAGGTGATTGGGTGCTCCTTTATGATTCTAGATTTAAAATCTTTAAAGGGAAATTCCATACACGTTGGATGGGACCTTATGAAGTGATCCAAGTATTTGATAATGGAGCAGTAGAAGTTAAAACTATTGATGGACAAAATTCAATATTCTTGGTAAACGGACACAGGTTAAAGAAGTATTTTTAGCCACCTACTAGGAAAGATTTTACACAACAAGTCCAACAACAATTTAGGACGGTAGTGGTGAATGGTAGTACCAACCTTTTGAAAACATGAATTCTCTTTCTTCTTAAAAAAAAAAAAGTAAAGAAAAAATATTTTCGTATAATTATGAAAATCAGTTCGCTAACATGATTGCAGAAGGATCAACCTGAAAACCAGCTTGCTGGTGGGAAGATAAAAAATTTCTAATAAAAAGAAAATGTTTCTTGATCTTTAGATATGTTTCTTGATCATTTTTTAATGAATGCTAAGCTATTTTTTTGAATTATGAAGGAATGCGGTAATGTTTTAACTATTGCTTGGACATAATTACCCCTCTCTGCCATAATCCCAGATGTCCATCACTCATAATGATTACCTCACCTAGCTGTTAAAATGCCGCCGCAAGTACCAATCCAACCCGACCTCAAAGTTGCTGTGCATCTATGACGAATGAACGGATGATAAGATGGAAAGAATGGTGGACAGTCGGATCTCTATTTATAAGAGCCGATTTCCATGGTATTGCATGTAAAGTTCTTAACTATTCATATCCGTTAAGCAGCGATGCTGCCTGTTTGGAATGAACCCTCGTCTCTCAGTAGGGTAGAGCAGACTGCCTAGTATTGCAATAGTCTTGTACTATTGCGAGACTCTAGCTTTCTTCATTTCTTGCAAAAGTTTGATGGGCACGATAAAGAAGTGGCTTTATAGTTTGCCAGGAGTTTCAGAAATAGCGGAGTGAAAATTGGGCCTCTCAAATTTAAAGTCACAAAAGAATTTATAGCAGCAGCGACAGGCATGGAGAACACTGGTGAACAGTGGTTTAAAAATTAGAAGCTAGAAAGGAAGCGATGGCAGTGCTTCGTCGTTGATAAGAAGATAGAGGTAGACTAGAAGGTAGGAGTTCGGCGCAGTGCCCTGCTGGGACAGTGGAAAGACCTCCTTTTCATCCTATAGAAGTTTGTAACCTGTGAGGGAAGATACATCCAAATTTTGGTATATCATTTTAGAATGCTGCAACATTTTGAAGCCGACTGACACGTCTGATGGAGGATGAATTTCCCCTATTTTCTACTTAAGAGCTTGGAAAAAATGGCTAAAAGTGTGCAGGACAGATGGGCAAACCAGGCTGACACGAGGATATATCACCACGACCTGATAAAAATTTTGGTCCTGAAACAGCTAGAAGTTAAAGGTATGACATGGGAGGCACTGTTAAAATAGCTGCACAAAGAGACAACCGTTGGAAAGGAGACAGAGGACCCCGCCAGCACAAGCAAGGGCCTGAGTAAAAATGAAAAAGGGAGTCCTTCTTGCACCAGTGCAAAAAGGAAACAATCTGAAAAAGCAGAAAAGGCCCCATCTTCAAATAAGAAGACAGCTAGCGCACCTGCTAAAGAGACTCCTTGTACGCCACTAGTATAGACACAGATCCCCGAAAATGACAACCTGTCAGTACTTGCGGATGTAGCAAAATTTGCAGAGGTTGAAGACAATGCTTTGTTGGTTGATTTCATTAAAAAGCCTCAGAAAAAGAATAAAGTATCTGATGCAGGCAAAGAACCACAGTTCCCATAGGGCGTTGAATCCCCTCCTCCACAAGTACAAGAAGAAGCACCAGTGTGATAATAAGAACCGGGAAAAGAAGAAGAAAACGAAGAAGAAGAAGAAGAAGAGACAGGAGGAGAATAACTAGATGATGAAGAAGCAGAATCCGAAGAAGAAGAGGTAGAATCCAAAGAAGAAGAGGCAGAATCTGAAGAAGAAGAGGTATGTTGGAAATAATACTGAGAGGGGGGGGGGGTGAATCAGTATTATCAAGTTATTTTAATAAATCTTCCTTATTTATACTTTGAATTATTTTTGCATGTCAGTACCATAAAATAATGAGCATGAACAAGAAAGATAGTCACACCAAAGAACACCAGATATAAGGTGGAAACCCAATGTGGGTGAAAACCACCTGCTGCAATATGTCTCTATCTTCTTTCAAATTAGAAACTCCTTTTACAATGGTTTTGTACTGGTGCAGTCCTTTACCAGTACGCAGGCTGCAACCTGCAGAGAGCTACAACTCTCTCTCGTTTTCCAGTCTCTCCTGGAAGGGAGCTACAACCCCCTACTTCTTTTCTTTCAAGGACCACTTTTCATAAATTTTCAAACTGGATCCATAAACATCAAGAGATCATCAAGTACAAGTAAATCACCCAGTCAACTGCAGTAACCAGATCAATAGTAACAGTAAACTAAACCCAGAACACCTTATCAACAGAGAAAAGTCAGTCAAATGAATGCCTTAATACAGATCTGTAGTTTTCCTTTATCTGGCATGCATTGCTACGTACTTCACCTTCTGCTCCCCTGCGTATACCCGCAGAGAGCCTTCTGCTGCATTGCGTATCTACGCACTTGCACCTTCTGTCGCGCCGCGTACATATACTGTAGCTCCGCACCTGCGGCTTCTATTGCGCCGCGTACCTCTACTGTAGCTCCGCGCCTGCGGCTTCTATCGCGCTGCGTATCTATGCACCTGCGGCTTCTGTAGCGCTGCATACTTTCACTATGCCTCCGCACCTGAACCTCTATCACGCTGCGTACTCACACACTGCGCCTTCTTCTGCTGTGCGTACCCACGCACTGCACCTTCTTCTGCTCTGCGTACCCTCGCACTTGCACCGTTAATTACCTGCGTACCTCTGATTAGGGCCAAATTGGCAGTCCACCAGTGTGCCACAGATAGTCAGATGCCCAGATCTGATCATGCGCCTGAGAGATCACACTTCATAGATTCACTTTCAACTTCACTTTTATATAGATCAAGCTTTTAAATCAATAACCCAATATTTCAGATCTTAAGATATTCAATTTGCAAAAGATGCCTTAGCCAAGTGATCTCCTTCCCTATTTATAGTCAAGCCCTTATTCACACCATGGGACAAAACCATCAATAACCAATACAAGGGATCCAAATCGGGGCTAAATTAGATCCTATACCACAGGCCAAAACAATAGAATCAAGAACGGTGGGCTAAATACCATGGGCCAAACATAAGAAACCCCACGTGAGCGCGCTTCTCTGCCTTGAAGTGAGTGAACTGGGGTCCGCACCTCATGAACGGGTAACCTGCGGGTATGTACGCACTTTATCTATGATATTCCTGCGGGTCCGCAGCTTTTGGACGGAGTACCTGCGTACCTCTTATTTTCCAACATATTTTGAGAGCCTGAACAAAGCATTGCCACTTAAGAGAGTTGCCATCAAGTACAACACCTGTAACATAGAGTCATACCAGAATCATAATGCCAACAATCTCCCCCTTTGGACTTGATGGCAACCTCAAGATCTTCAACGTCATTCTCCCCCTTTGACATCAAAGGCAAAGGGTTATGCTCCCCCTAAGAACATGCTCCCCCTGACTATAAACCAGATCTGCAAAGAAGAACCATAATCCACCAAACACCATAAATGACCATGAAAGAGATAGAGACATATTGCATCAATATTCAGACCATCATCCATGATCTCCTTCTGTACTTCCTCCATAATGCCAACAATGCATTATATGCTCCCCCTGAACCTGTGCCATTCGATCTTCGATCAATCCGCAACCCAGCACCTATATGCATATACCCCAGATGAGCCTTGCGTACAACCAACCATCAGAAGAGATTCAACAACAAGATGATGCATCAACAACCCCCAGCTTTTGCCTGAGGTATTCAAAGGTCTCCCTGGGCAATGGTTTGGTGAGTATATCAGCAACTTGTTCCTTAGAAGGAACATACTCCAACTTGACCTTTTGTTCAAGTACTTGTTCCCAGAGAAAATGATACTTGATCGGTATGTGCTTGGTCTTTGAATGCATGACTGGGTTCTTTGAAATGCTGATTGCACTTGTATTATCACATAAGATGGAGATGGGTGGTATACAAGTGATTTGAAAATCCTGCAAGGTCTGCATCATCCAAAGGAGTTGAGTGCAGCAAGATGCAGCAGCAACATATTCCACTTCAGCTGTAGAGAAGGCAATCGAACTCTGTTTCTTGGTTCATTCTTGCTGAACCAAGATACTAATCTGGAACCCATAAAGAATGCACCACCACTTGTGCTCTTCCTGTCATCCACGCTTTCGGTCCAATCTGCATCTGTATAAGCATGAAGTGTGAGATCTGTATCTCTAGGATACCATAAGCCATAGTTTTGAGTTCCTTGAAGATATTTGAAGATTCTCTTTACCGCCTGAAGATGAGTTTCCTTTGGATTTGCCTGAAATATTCCAACTATTCCTACTGCATGCATTATGTCTGGTCGGGTACCTGTCAAATAAAGTAGACTTCCAATCATAGATCTGTAGGTTGGTTGATGCACTGCTGCTGATTCATCATTTTCACTGAGGCTACATCCTGTGACCATGGGTGTACATACTGGTTTTGCATCTTCCATGCCATATTTCTTCAAAATCTGCTTGAGATACTTGGTTTGAGACAAAAAGATCCCTCCTTCTTTTTGTTGGATTTGCAAACCAAGAAAATATGTCAGTTCTCCCAGCAAGGACATTTCGAATTCTTTCTGCATTACCAAGGCAAAGCTTTGAATCATAGCTTCTTCATTGTTGCCAAAGATAATGTCATCTACATACACAACAAGTATTAGCAATTTGTCGTTTTCAACTTTTATATAAAGATTGCTATCTGCTGATCCTTTTGAAAAACCTTGTTGATGAAGATATTTGTCCAAACGATAGTACCAAGCCCTTGGAGCTTGTTTGAGACCATAGAGAGCCTTTTTCAATCTGCATACAAGATTTGGATCATTTCCAAGAATGAAACCATCTGGCTGCTCAATGTATACTTCTTCTTCCAAGTATCCATTCAGAAAGGTTGATTTCACGTCCATTTGAAATATTTTGAAGTTTTGAAAGCTTGAGAGAGCAAGGAACATTCGGATGGCCTCAAGTCTTGCAACAGGAGCAAAAGTTTCTTCAAAATCTATTCCTTCTTTCCGCGCATACCCTTTACAAACAAGTCTGGCCTTGTTTCTAATTACTTCTCCATTTTCATTCAATTTATTTTTGAAGACCCATTTTGTTCCTATAACATTCTTATCCTTTGGTCTAGGAACCAGCTCCCAAGTGTTGTTCTTTTCGATCTGCTAAAGTTCTTCATCCATTGCTTTGACCCAACATTCATCTTTGCATGCCTCTTTCAAATTTTGTGGTTCAGTGGAAGAGAGTAATGCCAAATAGCTTGAAGCTTCTGCAATTGTTCTTCTTGTTTGTACACCTGCTTCTTTCTGCCCCAAAATCTGAGATTCTGGATGATTCTTCTGAACATATCTGGATGGAGTCTTCTCTTCTATCCTTATCTGCTCCTCTGGTTCTTCTTCTTCATCATTCTGTCTTTGAGGGTAGTCTTCATCTTCTTCGATATCTTCATGATTTACTTGCCTAGGAATGTATCCCTTCTCATCAACCACTACATCAATGCTGTCAACAATTCTTCCAAGTCTTTTATTGTAGCACTTGTATGCTTTGTTGTGTGGAGAATAACCAAGAAGAATGCCTTCATCTGCTCTAGGTTCAAGTTTGCCAAGTTGCTCATCAGTATTCTTAATATAGCATTTTCTCCCAAAGATTTTGAAGTGCTTTACCGAAGGAGTCTCACCATACCAGAGCTCATGAGGGGTTTGAGTGCTGTTCACCCGGACATTTGTTTTGTTGAGAATAACAACTGCAACATATGCAGCTTCACCCCAGAAAGTTGCGGGAGTTCCAGACTCATCAAGCATAGCACGAGCCATTTGTTGGACTGTTCTGTTCATTCTTTCCACCACTCCATTTTGCTGAGGAGTTCTAGCTGTAGAGAATTCTCTTCTTATCCCATGTTCTTCACAGAAATCGAAAAATTCATTTGAGGTAAACTCCCCACCTTTGTCGGATCTGAGGCACTTAATTTTGTATCCTGACTCATTTTCAACCAAGGCTTTAAAGGATTTGAATTTTTTGAATGCTTCATCTTTGTGCTTCATAAGTCCTAACCAGACAAACCTGGAGAAATCGTCAATGAATAATATCAAGTATTCTTCTCCTCGAGGTGTCCTTTTCCTGAATGGACCACATACATCTGTATGTACTAGCTCAAGAGGCATGCTAGCTGATCCTTCCTTCTCCGGAAAGTTAGTTCTGGTTTGCTTTCCAAACTGACATGATTTTCATATGGTGTTGTCTGGGATTTTGATATCTGGAAGACCGCGAACTGCCT
This sequence comes from Pinus tabuliformis, assembly GCA_031772625.1. Taxonomy (NCBI): domain Eukaryota; kingdom Viridiplantae; phylum Streptophyta; class Pinopsida; order Pinales; family Pinaceae; genus Pinus; species Pinus tabuliformis. The sequence continues at coordinate 91,894,972 of CM062815.1, forward strand.
GATATTTGCATGCTTTCCTTATTTGTGAAAAGCTTAGATGCCCCAACCTCCAATGCCATAACCAGTGTTCATCATCCTTGCTTAGATAGCATTATTGTTGTCCTTCTTCAAATATGTATAGATTATTTGGAGTTCTTTCACCTTTGATCACTGTTTTACCTGTATCAAGATCACGAACAAGACATCCATTTGATCTAAATATCACCTCGGTTCCTTGATCACACATCTGGCTGACACTCAGAAGATTATGCTTCAATCCATCAACATACAAAACATTTCCAGCTTTGACTTTTTCTTTTAACTGAGCAGTGCCTTTTCCTTTTATAGCTGCAGGAGTATCATTTCCAAAAGAAACTTTCTTTCCCTTTTCTAAAGCAGAATATGATTCAAGTTTTTCTTTATCACCTGTCATATGCTTCGAACATCCACTGTCAATGTACCATAGATTTTCCTGTCCCTCTGCATAAAATGCTATCCCACATCTTTCTGTTTGTGGTTCCTTTATTCTCCATGTTTTGGTGCTTGAGGCTTGTTCCTTTGTCTGCTGAAACCTGCTCCTGCATTCAGAATCTTCATGACCAAAGTTATTGCAAATAGAACATTCAACTTCATTTTCAAGAGCCGAAAAGTTGTTATAGGTCCTTTTTGTAATCCCGGTCATACTTCTTTGTTTTTGAGCTTCTCTAGTCATGATTGTTTTATATGCAACACATTGAGCTGCTTTGTGACCAAAGTTATGGCAAGAGAAACATTGTCCATTGAAGAAACTTCTGCGGTTATCAAATCTACCGGCCAAATGATTGTAATTTCTATTTTCATCCATTCTTGAGCCAAATTGAGAAGATTTTACCTGTGGCTGGTTGTAGCTTTTGTTCACCCTTAAGATGGATTGCCCCTAATAGTCTTTGTTTGCAACTTGTCCCTGCTTTACCTGGTGATCTCCATTGTGCTTTTGCTCATTCCTTCTTGCTGCATCAAGATAACTTCTTGAGGTGGATGCTTGAGAAGTTTCTCCATTATAGCCCAGACCTGTCTTGTTTAGAGGAGAACACTGTACATTGATGATCTCATCCAGAGTTTCAGATCCTTTGACAAACTTAAGATTAATAGCCTTTGTTTTCTCAATCTCTTTTCTAAGACTAACAATTTCACCTTCTAACTTTTCAAGATATTTTTCTTTTTCATCAATTTGAAGTTGTAGGGTATCAATGATCCTATTCTTTTCTTCTATACATGTCTTGAGTCTAGAAATTTCTTCATAAAAGCTATCCACATCTATAGCATCCATGTAATCATCATCTTCAAATGCCATTAAAAGTTTGTAGTCATTACCTCGTTCATCTTCATCACTATTTGATAGACCATCACTATCTTCATGAGTGTAGTAGCTTTTCTTATTTGCATTCTGTTTCTTGTTCCATCTAGAAGGTTCCTTTCCTTTGTCAATATTATCCTCATGAGGACATTTCGCAGCATAATGACCTACTCTTCCACAAGCAAAGCATTTAAAAGGTAACTTACCTCTGAACCTTCCAGTACCTCGTTGAAGATTTCTGACAAAATTTGATTCTTCTTCTTCTTCTTCTGGCATGTGACTTGCTTCATAGTAGTCTCCTTTGCCTGAAGCCTTGAAAGCAGCTTCTCTTCTGTCTGATGGACCTCCCTTTCTCATTTCATAAGCAGTTAGGATTCCGTGTAGCTGAGACATAGTAAGAGTTCGTAGATTTTCCTTTTCTTCTATTGCAGACACTTTAGATTCAAACTTGGGGGACAATGATCTTAGAACTTTTTCAACCACAATAGCCTCTTTTATTTCTTCACCCAAGTTTTTCATGCAATTAAAAATCTCGTCTACCCAAAGGAAATAGTTAGCCACACTTTCATCATTATACATTCTGAGATTCTCATACTGAATCCTGAGGGTTTGAAGTTTAGCATGCTTTACCTGTTCATCTCCTTCGTAGCTCAAGACAATCTTGTCCCATATTTCTTTTGCGGATTTATATTGCATAACCTTCACGAATTATGTTTGAGATAAGCATCCTAGAAGAGTATTGACTGCTTTAGCATTTGTTTCATATTTCGTCTTTTCGGCCGAATCTGTAGGAGTAGCTGAAGGAAAAGTGTAGCCTGTATCTATGATATCCCAAACTTCTGTACCAAGAGATTGAAGATAGGCAGTAACTCTTACCTTCCAATAATTGAAGTTTGTCCCATCAAAAATTGGTGGCCTGATTGATGCTTCCCTCTCGTAGTTGCTCATGATGAGTGATCTTCCTTCAAGCGATCAAGCTTCTCTGAAGGACCTGCTCTGATACCAATTGTTGGAAATAATACTGAGGGAGGGGGGGTGAATCAGTATTATCAAGTTCTTTTAATAAATCTTCCTTATTTATACTTTGAATTATTTTTGGATGTCAGTACCATAAAATAATGAGCATGAACAAGAAAGATAGTCACACCAAAGAACATCAGATATAAGGTGGAAACCCAATGTGGGTGAAAACCACCTGCTGCAATATGTCTCTATGTTCTTTCAAATTAGAAACTCCTTTTACAATGGTTTTGTACTGGTGCAATCCTTTACCAGTACGTAGGCTGCAACCTGCAGAGAGCTACAACTCTCTCGTTTTCCAGTCTCTCCTGGAAGGGAGCTACAACCCCCTACTTCTTTTCTTTCAAGGACCACTTTTCATAAATTTTCAAACTGGATCCATAAACATCAAGAGATCATTAAGTACAAGTAAATCACCTAGTCAACTGCAGTAACCAGATCAATAGTAACAGTAAACTAAACCCAGAACACCTTATCAATAGAGAAAAGTCAGTCAAATGAATTCCTTAATACAGATCCGTAGTTTTCCTTTATCTGGCATGCGTTGCTATGCACTTCACCTTCTGCTCCCCTGCGTATACCCGCAGAGAGCCTTCTGCTGCACTGCGTATCTATGCACCTGCACCTTCTGTCGCGCCGTGTACATATACTGTAGCTCCGCACCTACGGCTTCTGTCGCGCCGCGTATCTACGCACCTGCGGCTTTTGTAGCGCCGCGTACTTTCACTGTGCCTCCGCACCTGAGCCTCTATCGCGCTGCGTACCCATGCACTGCGCCTTCTTCTGTTGTGCATACCCACGCACTGCGCCTTCTTCTGCTCTGCGTACCCTCGCACTTGCACCGTTAATTACCTGCGTACCTCTGATTAGGGCCAAATTGGCAGTCCACCAGTGTGCCACAGATAGTCAGATGCCCAGATCTGATCATGCGCCCGAGAGATCACACTTCATAGATTCACTTTCAACTTCACTTTTATATAGATCAAGCTTTTAAATCGATAACCCAATATTTCAGATCTTAAGATATTCAATTTGCAAAAGATGCCTTAGCCAAGTGATCTCCTTCCCTATTTATAGTCAAGCCCTTATTCACACCATGGGACAAAACCATCAATAACCAATACAAGGGATCCAAACCGGGGCTAAATTAGATCCTATACCACGGGCCAAAACCATAGAATCAAGAACGGCGGGCTAAATACCACGGGCCAAACATAAGAAACCCCACGTGAACGCGCTTCTTTGCCTTGAAGTGAGTGAACTGGGGTCCGCACCTCATGAACGGGTAACCTGCGGGTATGTACGCACTTTATCTATGATATTCCTGCGAGTCCGCAACTTTTGTATGGAGTACCTACGTACCTCTTATTTTCCAACATATTTTGAGAGCTTGAACAGAGCATTGCCACTTAAGAGAGTTGCCATCAAGTACAACACCTGTAACATAGAGTCATACCAGAATCATAATGCCAACAAGGTAGAACCCACAGAAGAAGAAGCAGATGAAGAAGAAGAAGCGGGAGGAGAAGAACACAAAGAAGAAGAAGAAGAAGAAGGAGAGGCAGGAGAAGAAGGACTAGAGGAGGAAGAACCAAAAGAAGAAGAACCAGAGGAGGAAGAACTAGAAGAAGAGGGACCAGAGGAAGAAGAGTTTCCTAATGTAACCATGCCAGATATTGAGGTCCCTGAGGAAGACATAGCCCCTGCCGAAACAGAAAAAGAAAAAGATTTGGTAACTCCAGCTGCTCAGGTAGTTGAACTAGAGGTTCAAGTGCAGAACTTAGAACAACTTGTAGCCAAGGTGCAGGAGGATAAAGAATAGAGTAGAGGAGAATTGACGACGGAGATCCAGAAAAAGAAAAGAGAAGTTAAAATCTAGAAGTACTGAACTATGCAATGTTTCAAGCGACTTAGAAAAGTGACAAAGAAACTAAAGAACATCGGAAAGAATAAGTCTGAAATAGTGCAGGCTGATGACAATATGCCAGAGCAGGATTGAGCTGGAATGCTCAAAGTTTTGAATTTTTTTGCAGAGATAAAGAGTTATGTGGGGACACACAACAGTTTAAGGATGGGAGGATGTTAGCCCCCTAATTTTCTCTCTTTTTTCCATTTTCCCCTTCCTAAATCATAACCATTTACCACTGTTTTACCTCTCTTATACACCCTCATCTTGCACTAGTCCAAGAACGATGACATATTTTGTATGAACTTTATATTTCATATTTTTAACTCAACTTAGCATTAATTAATTATTTATTACATTATTTCTTGCTTATAATCACTCTTGTAACTTATCGATATCTCCAATGTTTATTTGGTATTCAAGTGCTTACAGTAACCACTGATTGATTATGTAATTGGTTAAACAATCTTTTTGGCCTTCGGAGAAAGATCTATATAATGAAGAATGTAAATAGGACTAGATATTTTTTTTGATAGAAGTTTGTATATAATATAGGTACAACCAGAGAGGCGGTAATAGGTTCTTGTGTTTTGTTATCGCCTGAATCTGGGCTGGACTATGTATTCATGCATGTATTTGCCTCAGTGAATTAATAAAAAGGGAGCTCCACCTCATGTTTTATAAATCGTATTTCTCTATTTGAAAGTTGATGAATTGATAAAGTACTGAGCAACATTTCTATTTGAAAGGGAAACATGCTGGTTGGCTAGGGCCCAACCAACCCAGCATGTTTAACCTATTTCCTGTTTCTTCTAATTTATGTTTATATTGTCAAGTGTGATTTAATTTCACGCACATGTATTCCTGTTTGAGTGAAAATGGATCCACTGTTTGAAGTAGTTAAATTCCATTTTCCTGCACCTGATTTTGGTTTGGTTTTTTTGCCTGCTCCAAGTAGGGGAAATAAACTTGCACCAGTGCATGTTGGTGTGCTATTCATTTTCTGCAATTGATTTTAGATTGGTTTTCCTGCCTAGTCCAAGTAGGAGAAATAAACCTACACTAGTGCACATTGGTGTTCTATTCATTTTCTGCAGTTGATTTGGGATTAGTTTTCTCGCCTGGTCCAAGCAGGAGAAATAAACCTACACCAATGCACATTGGTGTGCTATTCATTTTCTGTAGTTGATTTCAAATTGGTTTCCCCGCCTAGTCCAAGCAGGAGAAATTAACCTACACCAGGCACGTTGGTGTGATGCAGCGAGCCTTTCTAGTTTACTTCCCACAATTTTATTTCTTTCATTAAACACTTTATGATATGATAAATTATATGGGTTGTTTCTTTATTTCTGCACTCTGTCAAAATTAGAAACATTCATTTTTATGTGTTCAATTTGATTTCACAGTATAATAGCACTTGCAGTAACTAAACACTTATTTTAAGAACTAAATGCTAAATGCAAGAAGCTCTGATTTGGTGCAAGAACTAGTTTCTTGCCACGGGATCTGAGTGCTTTGAACTTGAAAAAGTTCAAGCCCTTGCAGGAAGAAAAATTCTTTTAGTAAAGACACCATTTATACCTTTTGCATAAATCTCTGTTCCTACACTAGTGCAAGCAGACTGCGATAGTGCAGGACAAATTAGTGCAAGAAGGAAATCTCTACATAAGTAGGTTTGAAGGGCCCATCTGATGAGACTGCTAAGTGTCTCTGCTAAAGAAAAACACACACTCAGTAGTTAATAAATAGTTAGCTAGAGTGATTTCCCCTTTATTTCTAAATCCCTTTTGCAAATGCATTCTTCCTTGTTCTAGTCTTAGATTATTTTGATGGTTCAAGTTCCTTTTTTCTCTTTTCTGTTTGATTCTGCAATCTTTCCTTTAAGGAAAGTAGGGATTGACATTAGAAATATTCAAAACATCTCTGGAATTGACTGTGCTTCATCTCTAAGTTTACGAATCCCTCGAGTTGACAATTTAAGTGTTGAGGAGTTTGCTTAAGTGTAATTCCTACACCCAACACCCATTTGGCGAATGTGCCAACAAAAACGATAGGATGCAATGGTGTAGGTGGTAATCTAGTTTTTCGTTCATATATCTGGCATGCGTGACAGCTTTTGACAACAATAATATAATCTTTGAATATAGTTGGCTAGAAGTAATCAACACAGAGAATTCTTTGTGCGGTTGTATATCCAGATAAGTGTCCACCACAGGTGCCTGAATGGAAATCATTCAGTGCTTTCTCGGCTTCACCTCCATAAAACCATGACAATACCACAATGATAAAGAGTATCACCAATGATCAGATAATATTTGGCTTGGTAAGAAATACGTCACTGTTGAGAGCAAGAGGTATCAGGCCGGAAAGTTTGGGTTTGGTGATAGATCAGTATATATCCATACCACACATCAGATGATGATATTAGAAATAGAGACTCATCCAAAATCGATGGTTCAGATGTTGAGGGAAGGTTGCAAAGTAACTCTGTGAAAACTAGAGATTTCTTTGATTTGGACTTGATGAATTCCAAATCAAATTCCTATAAAATAGCTATCCATTTTGAGTGTTTGCCCCCCAGCAATTGATGTGAAAAAATGTATGTTATAAGGTAGCAGTCTGAAATGATAGTTTTATTTCGTAGCAGGATGTAATGGTGAAATATTTTAATAGCTTGCACAACTGCCAAAGCTAGTTTTTCAACATAAGAGTACTTACTTTCTGTATCGTTGAGATTACGGCTCAAGTAATAAATCGGATGTTCAATCCCATTTTATTCCTGGACTAAAACCATGCCAATGGTTGTATCTGCAGCAACGAGATACAAGTAATAGTCGTTTTGGTAATTTGGAGAATACATTAATGAATCTCTAATCAATGTATCTTTAAGAGCATCAAAGGAAGCTTGTGCAACCTGATCCCAGTGGAAGGATATCTCATTTTTAAAAAGAAGTGTAAAACCTTTAGCCATCTCAGCGTAATTAGGAATGAACCTCCTCAGAAAGTTTGCTTTCCCTTGGAGTCTTTGTAACTGTAAAAGATTTGAAGGTGGAGGCAAATCCATAATTGCCTGAACCTTTAACGGATCGAGTCGAATCCCCTCTCTAGACACTACAAATCCGAGCAATCGACTAAAACCAACACAAAAAACATATTTGTGAGGATTGAGTCATATCTTGTAGTGTCGGCACCATCAAAATATTGCTCTCAAATGTTGCGGGTGATCAGTCCGCTTTCTTGAATGAGCAGGTAAATCGTCAAGGTAAGGTTGAACATTGTGCTTGATGTCATGGAAGGCATAATTCATTGACCTATGAAATGTGGCCCCTACATTATTCAAACCAAATGGGAGTTTCCTATAGGAGAATGTGCCCCATGGACAAATAAAATTTGTTTTCAATTGGTCCTGTGGGCAGCTATTGATTTTATTGTAGCTAGAAAATCCATCCATAAATGAGAATATTTCGCATCTGGCACATTCGTGAATAATCTGGTCAATAAAAGGAGTAGGATAATTGTCCTTTGGACATGCCTGATTTACATCCCTATAATCGATGCACACTCAAATTGTCCCTTGTTTCTTGATGATAGGAACAAGTTTGGAAACCCAGTTAATAAGAGGTACAGGGTAAATGGAACCAGCCCGAAAAAGTTTTTAAATTTCTACTCTAATTATAGCGGCTTTCTTTGGAGGAACAAGTCGAAGCCACTGTCAAACTGACTTGACATCAGGGTACATTTTGATTTCATGTTCAACAATACTAGAATCAATGCTCGACATCTCCTCGTAAGACCATGCAAAGATATCTCTAAATTCACGAAAGATAGTACGGTAACTATCGAGTTCTAATGGAGAACAAGATTTGTCGACATGAATGTTCTCTACAATATTAGGCTTGTTTGAAATATTAATAGAAATCGTTTCTTCAATATTTGATAGGTTTCGCTCAGATTCTACTGTGTTTATGAAAATTGAATTCGAAAGGAAATCAACAACTGAAGGGTGGTTTAGTTCATTTTAATAATCTTCGATGTCATCTGGAAGATGGGAACAATGATGATAATCTTCCCAAGGTTCTTCTCCTATCATCATTGATTGGATGATTCCTTCATCCGTAGAATGTATACGAGAGAAAGGATCCGAAGAAGTACCATATTCTAACAAATAGTCTACCCATACAATTGGTGAATGCGGATTTGGGTTTTTCGCACAAGCCCAAAAAATTGATTGCTATGCTAGTTCAATGGGGCTTAGCGGCATTACCTCAATATTACTATCGACTTCAAACTTGTTGGTAATTCTCCTTAAATAAGATGAGGTGGAGGAAATCATGTTGCAAGTCTCTATTCTTGCCACTTTCACCAAATCAGATGGTGATGGTAGCATAAAAGTACCCATTAGGGAAGGATCTTTAAAGAGACCTACTCCAACACTTTGAAGTGAGAGTGGGGGTCCGTGTACCAACGAAATTCTTTCCGTAGCCTATGAACTATTGGCAAAGAAGGCTAGCTGATCGATGATCATGATTCCATCCTTATGAGGGAATGCAATAATACAAAAATATGTGGAAACCACAATAGCCATAGCATATAACCATGGCCTTCCCAGTAAAATGTTGTAATCGAGGGGTCCGTCAACTACCTCAACTTCAACAGTAACTATTTTTCCCCCTAGTTCGATTTGTAGGTTACTCAAAATCCCACAAGGAGTATATGTTCTTCCGTCAAAAGCTTTTAACGTGGTTGGTTATCATGACAACGATGGTGAACCAAGTGTTTTCCAGCAGCTCATTCACATAATACAAGTAGATGTCCCCTCATCAATAATAGTTTAGTGAACATTCTTATTGAGAGCTTTTACTTGAATTAGAAAAGCTAACTGCACCGGAAACTGTGATGTATATTGTGCGTGGTTAAAAACCACAAGATTGGAATCTGTAGGATCTACTCCGCCTATTTCCGACAGTAGAGCCTGCTTCTAGGAGGGATAATTTTGTAACACCTTGAGTGTCGACACAGCAGAAGGTGATTGAGCAATATCTTCGACTATGTTATATTTATGAGCTGCTCGAGCCTGAGGGTTAAATGTCAATTTATGCACAACTCCCTTTGGTTGTTTTATTGTCAATTTTGGTACAATAGGTGGAATATTTTTAGATGAAGTCGAAGTCGAAGTATTAGGTTGATTAGTGGCCTGATTATTCGATGATGATAGTGGAGTTTCATAATATTTGTTTCTCATTGACACCAAAACTTCATTTTGTGTCTTTGTGATGGGTAACATGAGTACTTGGGATATGGAAGCATGGTCTGTTGCAACCAAATGTGTCTCCGGGTTTGGAAACAGATCAATCAACACTGCAAATGTGCTTTAAGTATTTAAAAGTTTAGAGACCTTTGAGCGGTGTGGACAATCTCTTGTAAAATGCTCGTCATTATAGATTAGACATGGATAGCGAGATTTCCTTGCCGAAGTAGAGGAATCAGATGATTTCTCTTGAGGGGAATTATCTTGTTTTTTTTTGTTTTTCCCCTTCTTCTTGCCCCCTAGTTTCTTTTGATTTTTTCCTTTGTCAAATGACACGACATTAATTTCGGAAGAAAGAGTATTTTCTGCTGCATTGGTAGTTTGATTGGAAACAACAAGAGTTTCAACAGATGGACTTCCTACCGTTTGCATGCTCGAAGAACCAATCACACCATCGCCGGCATGAGAGTCCTTAGTCGATTTTGGTGGAGGAGGAATAGTGAAAATTGGTTAGGGTGAATTGGGAATTTTGTCATAGAGTGTGTCAGATTGTGTGTAAATCAAATCCAAGTACTGGGCATGAGCATTCACTTGCTCTTCTATGACAAATCCACCTTTTGCCACATCCTCGGTGATTGTTGGAAACAAGGATTTTATGAACCACTCAGTTAAAAGCTGATCGGGAAAATATGTCTTAACCATTCGACAATGACGCCACCACTCATGAATATGATCTGATATATGGGTAGTAGTAGTCTGTTTAAAGTTGGTTAGGAGTTCCATTCCAGTCTCATTTTTGATAGATAACTAGAAGTGGGTCAAAAATGTAGTGGCTAAAGTCGTAAAGTTGTCGAAAGAAGCTCTTTTAAACTCGATGTACCAATTAGCAGCCAGACCAGTAAGTGTTATTTGGAAAAGATGGAGTCTAACTGAATCATCATTTAAGGAGTTTAATGAACACCACAAATGAAAGGTCATGACATGATTTTATGGGTCTTCTATGGGATTTCCATTGAATTTTGGAATGTTAGAAGGTAGCTTATGCGCAATTATCGACCATCAAGGTGCATATAAGATTGGATCATTAGTGAGCCAATTTAAATATGGTATTTCTAAAGTTGCAACAAATGGCAACTGTCAATTCAGGTTAGGTTGAGCATACCCAGGATATGATGGAATTGCCTGAGCAATAGGTCTTTGCATACCAACATAAGGCATCTGCATTTGGTAACCTTGGTAGGGTTATTGTTGAACAAATCCGGCATAAGGTGGTTTTTGATAACCACTTTGAATTTGTGGTTGTCCATAACCTCTAAAGCCTTGTTGACTAGGACCTTGGTAAGCTTGATATTGTCCAAACCCAGGTTGAGCATGTTGGGCAAGTCCAAATTGGGGTTGGAATTGCTGGAATTGAGGTTGCCACAGTTGTTGAATCAATTGTTGTTGTTGTTGGTACAAATGTTGTTGATTTAATGGTTTCTATTGCCCAACAATGAAAGGTTGGCCAGGTTGTGAATAAACTATACCAGTGTAAGCTTGGGTTAGTCTAGATAAGGGTATACTAATGTGAGGTTGTTGTTGAACCCCAGAAAAAAGTGGTTGTTGTAAAAAAACCTGAGAAACTTGAACTTCTTGACCTGAAACTTGTGGTTTCGAGGTAGAAGGACCAGTTTGAACTTGTGACTATGGTACAATAGTAACAACAAGTGCAGTAGTAATAGTTGACATAGTTTGCATTGATTGTGTTGGATACACAAGCCTTAGTGGAACTGCCATCGTTGGTTGCCACTGAAAAAATCGAATTCCAGGTTGACCTGAATACTGCGGGATATTACCATATGACGGTCCTTCGGAATAGGGAGGATAAGGTGAATAAGCATAATGCTCTCCATATGATGGCAATCTAGTATTTAATGGATACATATGTCTTTGTTGAATGGATTGCCCAACTTGATATTGATATGCGGGATCAAACTGTTGAGTTCCCATTAGAGAAGAACTAGGTAGAATTTCGGTTGAGGAAATGGTTGATGACCATGGTGTAGAAGCAACCCCTGAGTGGGTTCCAGATAAAGATTGGTAACCAAACGGGATGGATGATTCATGATGTAAGTGTGACTCAAATGAGGTAAAAAGCATCGAAGAGGTTGCAACAGAAGATTCTGTTGTAGCTGCATCAGATGATACAGTCTGGGATGTTGATGGTTGTTCAACCATAGTTAACTGACCCAAAAGTTGTCCTAAAAAATCAATGGGTACTTGAAAATAAGTAGGATCAAACAGAGCAGTAAAATGAGGAGTATGAGGGTAAAGATAAAGCCCAGCTCCAAAGTGGAATGGGGTTCCAGGTGTAGAATCTTCTTCCAATTCTTCCTCTATAGCAATTAAACTTGGTGGAAGAACTTCATCGTCTGGTCTATAAAAGATTTTTGGTGTTGATAAAGTTGAAGTTTCCGCAGTTGCTGATGTCTAAGGGATAACTAGTTGATCGTCTTCTGGTAAAGTAACAACTTCTAAATGTTCAAGTTCGAAGTCCAGATGTTCGGTAAATGAACAACGGTTTTAGAAAGAGGTTCCTGAACAACTTCAGGTTCAGATGTAACTTCTGTTTGAAATGTGATAGGTTCTGGATTAACTGCAGGTTTAACTAATTCAAGTTTAGAAGTAATTTCTTGTTGAGAAAATTCAAGTTAAGGGTCAACTTGTTGTTGAACAACCTCAGTTACTGTTTCACTAGGATCAATGCTAATTTCCTCAGGTAATTGTGAAATTTCTCCTTCAGAAATGGTTGGAGTAACCGGAGTCTCAGTACTTACCAAAATAGATGATTTAGGTAATTCAGATGAAGAACTAGGAGTTCTTGATGTACTTGACTCAGTTAAGCGAGACCGCTTTGACCAAATAGGTGTAGCTTTGGGCGGCAAAGGTGGTTTGCTCGTTTTTCTTTGCGAATGATGGGGTAAGGTTTGATGTTCCTCCATGATTTCTAATTAATTTTATTATTAAAAAAGAAATAAACAAAAAGGGGTATACTAGGCAAAATGTTTACCAAGCAACTATGAAATACAGAATACCTCCTGGCGAACCAAGAAGTACGGGCAGACAATCTCCCCGAATGTTGTGTGCGGTGTATCACAATGTACAAGGTGGTTGACTTAGTTACTTAAGGATGGATAGCAACCTAGAGTTGACCTCCCATATATACCCGAAGGTACATGGAGGCCCAGTCCGTATAAATGTTGTCTAATGCAAAACTGCACAGTGAGATAATTCCCATATACTTTATGTACTGTAACACCGCCCTATATACCCGAAGGTATGTCGATGAGCTATGATATACTCATGTACGTGGAATGAGGGATCACACTCGGGATGTATTACAGACAAGTTAGCAACAACTGCTTTGTTTTATGACGTAGGAACATGTCTCTAGCCTAGAACCACTAAATGTTTTCGTTAATGACCATGCTCCATTAGGTAAATTGATGTTAATTTTAAGTTGATCTTGCTTAGGAATTTGCGTTTCAAGTTCACCACATGACGTATTCTGAAATTCATAGGAATGAAACTATCATGATAAGCATTCTTTCCATTCAATTATATGATGAAAATCCTAAATACTTAGGGATAGAGAAATCAATTTTCTTTCAATCAAAGAGCAAAGAGCACTTTATAATGCAATTTCCCTACACTATTCCTATGAGAACACACAAACTTTTTCAATGCAACATGCATGTATTTCTTTTCAAATTCCTTAATCTGAATATGAAAAAAAGGAAATATGCACATACAATCAATCAATATTTCATAAGAACGAAGACTTTTATGACAGTTCTAATTCGAAGGAAGAGAAGACTTTACGACACTTTCTTTTGAATGAAGATTAATCAACTATATTCTAACTTTGACTAATGATTGATAATGAAAAAGAAAACATCAAGAAACATTAATCAATCCAATCAAAGGTTGGCTAGACCAGGAGATAGAAACTTATTTTTTGAGACATAACATTCATTGATCAATCAACAAATAAAAAAACAGAGAAAAGTTGGCAAAAACACTTTCCAAAGGTGGGAAACTGACCCTAGGAGGATCAACGTAGCCCAGAGTGGGAAACAATGTGATTTAGAGCACTGTCCCTAAGCCAGGGGTGCTCTGCAATGCACTGTGTCCCTCACGAGCCTACGCCGGTAACATTAATCCATTTCAAGAGGCAATTTGACATAGTTTTGACCAATTTTTCAATGTAAAGAGCTGAATTACAATCTATGAATAGAAATAAGGTCTACAAGGATGTCCTAGGAGGTGGATAAGATACTAGGAAAGAGGATCTTTCCCCAGTGAAGTCTCCAATTTGTTTTGGAGAATTTGGTATCTACGGATAAATACTAATTCCCTAGATAAGCAACTGTATCTAGAACAACAGTTTACAATGTTTTAGAATTTTCCTATAAGCAATAGATAAGATGAGAAGATAAGAAGACATACTTGTAGTTCTACTTTCCTCTTGTCTCCCTTGTATCGATCCTATCGCTCCTTCCTGTACTTAATACGCTTGAGAAGTACCCTTTAAACACAATAGAAAATAAAGAACTGATTAAAGCACATGATCTATTGAATACAAGTGAAAGGAATCAGATACAATTCACACATATAAGCATTATGAAACATTACAAACATATGGGAAAAAGGTTCAAACACTTTCTTAGATAGAAGAAGGAATTACAACCATTGGTGTCTGATTCAAAGCCATTCCTCCAGCTTGGATCCCATCCACATCACATCAAAAGCATGACAAACTTGTAGCATTACAATACTTGCTTCAAAGCCAAATCTCATGGCAGCATTATCTCCTTACAATTCAACATAATCTAGCCCCTGATCACTTAGGTGAGTGGTCAATTTATAGGAAGATGAAGGAGGTTTTGTCATAAATGGTCGCATTGAATGGCCTTCCATACTTAGAATTAGTTCCATGGAGGAAGGGATGAGAGGATAGGATGTGCCTTAACTCATTCCTCATCCATTTTCGAGCTCATAGGAGTTGATAAGTGAGGGAACCTTCTAGATGACTTCAAAAGATAAGAATATTCCCCCAAAACTATATGAATTTCGCTAATTCTCACCCAACGCAGGTGAAAAGAAGCCTAAGTTCTCTATAGAGCACCCTGGCAGTGGACTCAACTGCTCTGCAGCACAATTTTATAAGGTCTTACCTGCGTTGGTCCCTCTGGGGGCTATTTCTAGATGTCTTCAAGTCATGAAACTATCTGGGAAGGAGGCATTCAAAGGGGTGATTTTTTTAGGGCATGAAGCAACTAAAATTAGGGTTTGATGACCCCTAAAACACTGATCTGGATATTGGGATTTGATGTGCCCAAATGGATCTGTAACACCTTGGAGACCGTAATTATTGGAGAAGTGATGGCAGCTAAGGGAGTTTCCCCAGAGGTAGCGAGTGTAGAGGTACCTGCAGAAGTACCCAACCCACCGAGGACATAGAAGACGTTGAACCTGATGAGGACATAGAAGACCTAGAACCTGACGAGGACATAGAAGACATTGATATGGGCATGGAAGATGTTGGTATGGGGGCAAAAGACATTGACGTTGAGGGGGTAGACCCTATCTCCAAGTTGCCAGCATATGTCCCTCTGCACCAAGGGAACATGAAGGTCCAAAAGGACCTCAATGAGAGAAAAATCACACTTTTCACACCATTGCTGCCAGAGAAAATCACATTTGAAGGTCCGCGACTGGCGTGCGTCCACCATTTAAAGTTGGAGGATTGGGATTTGGGAGATATAGAGCACTTTCCCCACTTGGTGACTGATACATTCATGCACCACATCTTCTTTAAAGGCTATGTTGTGACTGCGCTGGTGCCGAGACAATGGATAAAAGGGGTGGACAAGGCAGGAGTGTTGAACCTGCTATGGGTGCCACATTACAACCGCACACCGATAAATTTGATAGTGATCAAAAACTGTTATTCTTGGTGCACGATGGCTACCTATGATTAGGAGAACTAATACTGATCACTGACATGCTAATCCACAGGATCACTTTGCTCCCGCATTTAGGCTTGAATCCAACCATGGAATTCGGTGGAAAGACGGGTGAGTGCGACCACGCTAAATGAATGAAGGACAAGTTCAAGCCTGCCAAGAAGCTGCGTGGCTACTCCATCTCCAACATAATCGACCCCGTAGTTAAAGTAGCCACCTAGATATTGGCTAGGAAAATAATGAGAAAGTGTCGCAGAAATGAAGTGCCAGAATCGGTTGTGTCTTTAGCAACCTACTGTGTGGAGGGCATACATTTTAACTGGGCGTGCTACCTCTACAGCGAGTTCCTCGTGAACTGTAGAGAAGCGCAAGACCAAAGCAAGACCTTCCATTATGTATGGCTGCTACTGTAAATTGTACTAGTTGCGTGCCATTTACCAAAGGATAGTTAGTTTCCTCCAATTGCAGGAGAGCTACGAGAAGTAGCGATGTTCGCTTGACTTTAGGCCATGAAGGACCCCCAAAGGGTCAATGGCAGTAAGATATTTCGGATCCCCATGGAATCAAGCATCCACACTGCAATCAACCACAATACGTGACTCTCACTCACTGTCTTTGAGTAGTTGTCCAAATATGTGGAGTTCAAGGAAAAATTCCATTGCATTTCCATCAGAGCGTGGAAGGACCCTGGACAAAAATGGTATGATCTTCCATACCTAGTGACAGATGATGCAATCATCGCAGTCCTGGAGAGTTGGCCAGTAGATTGGCACACAGCCTCAGACTTATCAGCTGGGTCTAGGAAGAGGCTAGGTTAAACATGGAGTAGTTGGCCGAAAAAAGGATGAAGGAAGCCATGTACAAAGCCAAATAAGAGGGCGCTACCAAAAAGTAGGAAGAAGGGGAGGAAGAAGAGGAATAGCGTGACTCTGATAGGAGTCAGAATTTGCCTTCTCCGTAGACAAAGGAGGAGAAGCAACACTCAGAATAGGGAGGAGCAGACCTGGAGACTACTCCATTTTGGGTTAAGTGCACAAGGGAGTAGAAGAAAGTGAGGCCACGGAAGAAGTCGAAGGCTAGGAAATCATCCCTTGACCCAATCACCTTGACAGAGGACGACAACGATACAATGAGGGTCATGACTTCGAAATTATTGCAGCAGTTCGTGCAGCAACATAAATAGGCCTTGGTTGCCATTCAAACGGTATGTGTGAGCTACAAATCTAGGCCACTCAGGTGCAGACTAATGTAGGGAGGGGCAGCACAACGTCAAGCAGTTTGGTGCCTAGAACCTTAGAAGTACTAGAGATGGTCCGATCCATGGATCCTCGAGCTGTCGTGCTGCTAGATCGAGCATTGAACGTAGAAACAGAGGTTTACAGGGCCACTGTCATCACTCCCAAGAAAGTCTACTTAAACTTGGTCACACTTCCAAGTGAAGCCATTCACACCCTGCAAGACAGTGTGATCATAGAGCTTCAGGCTCGATAACAACACACCTTGAATGTTAAAAATGAGTAGAAGGTGAACAATGCCCAGATGTTCGTAGGAAAGATGTATGTGATTGATCTTCTTAAGAAGATCACATAGACGAATGAGTACACAATAAGTATGGTGGCTGAGGCATGCTAGACTATTCCAGAGTTGAACATCTTAGAAGATGCGCTAGTCGACGCAAGAATCTGGAAGCTCACTGCAGGTGTGTGCGATGTACGAATAGAGATGGCTAAGGTTCACTTTGAACTGAACCTTAAGATCACATAACTTGAGTTGAGGGCCCAACCATCGACTCCACCAGAACTCAGAGAGAAGTGTGAGACTTCTGTCAAAGATGTCATTGCAGCTATCAATACCATAGTGAAGGATTGCATTGTGCTCTTTGAACATGTTCTCGAAGTAGTTACTAGTCTGCAGGAAGATCCCAACCCATAGAGGCTAGAAACTAAGGCATGGGAACTGCAGTAGAGGTATGACAAGGTTAAAGTGACAACGTGCATCGTCGACATCACGGAGAGGTTAGTGAAGTTGTAGGAAGCAAAGGCAGCGATGGAACAGGTGGACATAGCACAACACAAAGAGGCATCATTAAAGGCCAAGCTAGGGCCTTGGCTAGATGAAGCATATGTGCTCACAACCACCATTCAAGGCAAGCTGGCTAGTCTATAGGAAACACAACAGAAAATATAGGCAGACAACGTAGGACTAGTGACAGAGCAGCTGGTAGAGCAGGTGAATCAGGTGGCGATGCAGTGTACTGCTGAGGTTGTCGTAGTCCAAGTAGAGTTGGGAGGTCTTCGTGACAAGATCTCCACACTGACTGAGTGACTCGGGGCGAGTCACTAGATTTCTGATGGGGGCTTGTTGGGAACAAGTCCCCTAGGGTCAATTTTGGGGTTAAAAACCCAAGTTTTGGGGCTAAAGGCCCAATTTTTGTATAAATAATGTAAAGTCTCTGCATTTTGTGGTCACGGAGTGTGAAGATGTAAATAGTCAAAAAGGATTTCCACCCTTAGTTTAGGTAACTTGTGTTGGCTTTATGAGATCCACCCTTGGTCCGTGGACCATGGGAATGCATAAAAAGGGAGAGTCTTAGAAGAGTCTAAGTAGTTCTTAGTAATTTTTTTGGCAACAGATTGATTTAATGGGGCTGTGAGAGCTAAGAGCGAAGTGTCTTAGCATAGGAAAGAGGCTTTGCAGCTGTGTGCACAGAGGCCTAGGGTAGAAGTCCGCAGCTGAGTGCATGGACACCTGCAGCTATGTGTGCAGGGAACTTAGAGTTTGTACTGAAGATCTAAACCATCAATAAAGATAATTATTATGGAGATACATGTGTATGAGCTCTTTTACTTCTGTTATGAATGTATGTGGTTATGTTATGTTGAATACCGGGTTTATGATTTAATGCTATATTGATGCACGAATCTATGTGTTTCACTTTATCATATGAACACAAGTAAGAATATCTATTTAGATAATCATAATGCATGTTGAATTTATCCAACACTTAGGCTAATTTGGGTAGAAACAGAAGTAGGGGTAGTTACAGAGGTGCGTAAGTGTCTGAATTGCCTATTTAGGGTACACGAAGGAGGATCATAGACCTTCACGAAGGTCTCGAAGCCGAATAAGAGAAGTATATCGATAAGCCGTAAAGGGATTATCAGTCTTTGTGAAGGAAGGGTTAGGGTATAAAATGACATCACAACTATCTCAAGGTGTGGAAACTTGGTTCCTGCATCCCCTCATACTACTTTGGGTGAGACTTCAGTCTGCGCTCCATGGATTGAAGCCTTAAGGGCCAATAGTGTAGGGATTTTCTTGGCTAATTAACGCTGAACCTAGGTCAGGGCCCATTAATCCAACAAATGGTTCCATTGCTAGGACCTGAACTCAGGTCTCTCGGGTGAGAGCCAAGTATCCTAACCAACATACAGGGTACTATAGAAAGTTCACCCAAAGTTATACCTAGATTACCGCACTAATGGAGAAACTATTAAAAAAGGATGCTACATTCTACTGGAATGAGGAATGTCAAAGGAGCTTCAATGTGCTAAAAGAGAAAATGGTCACCCCGTCAATCCTACTCTTCCTAGATTGGAAGAAGGAATTTCATGTGCATGTGGACGCATCATGTATTACGTTGGGAGAAATACTGACACAGGTCGGTGAGGGAGAATTGGATCATCCTATAGGGTTCACAAGTAGGAAGCTATCTAAAGTTGAGAAGACTTATTCAACGACGGAGTGCGAAGGTCTGGCTATGGTATACAATCTCCAAAAGTTCAGGCACTACTTGCTAGGTGAACACTTGAAGATGTATACAAACCATTCTACATTGAAGTACTTGGTGAACAAGCCTGTGTTGGGGGGGAATATGCAGGTGGTTGTTTTTGTTTCAGGAATATGATTTGGAGGTTATTATGAAACCAAGATGATTGAATTCCATATCAGATCATCTGTCATGCATTGAAATGGGAGAGGAGCCTACTAATTTGGAGGAAGGACTACCTGAAGTGTAGCTCTTTGCGGTGTGCATTGCGGAAAGTCACTTTGAAGATATTATACACTTCCTAATGACAGGAATGGCCCTAGAAGGATATACTAGCCAATAAAAGAAGGAATTGGTGATGTGCGTGGCAGACTTTTCTGTCATTATAGGACACTTGTATAAAAGGGGATCAGATAAAATAATGTGACGTTATGTGCCAGAGTTTGAGTGAAACATCATCCTTGCTAAGCCTCATGGAGGAGCTGCGAGAGGAAATTATGTGGGAAAAGCAACATCACAAAAGATTCTACGCGCTAGGTTGTGGTGGCCAAAATTGCATAAGGATTCAAAACTGTATTGTAGGGCATGTGATGCATGCCAAAGGACTATTAGACCATCACGGAGGGATGAGCTGCCTCTAAATCTGTAGATATCATTACAACCATTCGAGAAGTGGGTGACTGACTTAGTAGGACCAATTCAACCTCTAGGAAAGAAGACGGGTGCACGGTACATCGTCACTATGACTAAGTATTTAACCAGATGGGCAGAGGCACAACCTGTGAAGGATTATACAAGCACAACAACAAAAAAAATCATCTTTGAGTACGTGATGACGAGGTTTGGTTGTCTGAAAATTTTGATGAGCGATTGAAGTATGCATTTTCTTAATGAAACGATTAGCGCGTTGACGGAGGAATTTCAGGTTTACCATTAGAAGAGTAGGCCATATCACTCGCAGGAAAATGGAATGGTAGCAACATTTAATAAGATACTGGAGAGTGCATTGACGAAGGTTTTCAATGCACAAAGAAATGACTGGGATGTGCATGTACCATGGTGCTATGGGATTACAAAACAACTTGTAAGAAGTTGACTGGACAAACACCTTTCAGGTTGGTTTATGTTGTTGAAGCTCTGGTGCCAATGGAATACATTGTACCTAGTCTATGCATAGTAGAATTCATAGGAATGGTGGATTGCGGAGCCATGGAAGAAAAGCTCGTGCAGATGACATAACTGGAAGAAGACAGATTTTTGGTTGGATTTCATCAGTAAGTTCAAAAGGAGTGCAAAAAGGCATGGCACGATCGGCACATCAAACTGCGCACCTTCAAGGTAAATGATTTAGTGTTATTATATGACAACAATTTTAGTAAATTTCTAGGAAAATTTCGGATGCATTGCCTGGGGCCCTATGTCAACAAGAAGATTACCGAAGGTGGAGTAGTTCATTTGGTGAAGTTGAATGGTGAGCCATTCCTAGGGAAGGTGAATGGTAGCCGATTGAATCCATACATCATGGGTCCGGCCAGATGACTGTATGGTGGAAGCATAGTCTTAGTGCTCTAGGTAGCTGAAAGGAGGCGCGGGACTATAAACTACAATGCCCGGGTTGTAGATCCGAGCGATTAGGGAATTGCGCGGAATGGAGGGTTGTCATAGTGTTAGCCGAAGCGCAAAGGGGGTTGTGCTATTGAAGGATTTTCCACACAGGGCAGTCCGAAAGTGAATGTTATGGTCACTATTCATGATTTGATAGTTGGAAAATGGCTAAATGGAGGGCGGGGGGGGGTGTGACAATTAAGTCAGAATTTAAGAGAAAGATATTTGAAAATCTACCACCACTCTAGAATTTATGAATAAATTTTGGGGGAACGGTTGGATTCAAATTTGAAATTTCCTATAAATTATAGATGGCCACCCAATGAAAAACACTTGGCATTTTGAGAATTGAGGTGTTGAGCTATCAGGTGCGCATGAATCTCGACTATTTCAAGGCTTTAGTAGTGAGTTCAATGTTTGAGAAAATTCTGGAGGAAACTTAGGAGCTCTTAACTGGCATCATGTCGGCACCCTTGGAGACCGCAAGTATTGGAGAAGTGATGGCAGTTGAGGGAGCTACCCTAAAGGTAGCAAGTGTAGAGGTACCTGCAAAAGTACCCAAACCGCTGAGGTCACCCAAGCCGAGGCCTACACCGACCAGAGAAGGTTCAAAACCAAAGAAGGATAAGTAGAAAGTGGCACAGCTGGTGCATGCATTGCCTAGAAAAGACCTGTAGAAAGAAAATCCCACTGCACAGGAGAAGGGCAAGGTAGTAGACCTAGAACCTAACGAGGACATAAAAGACGTCGATATGGGCGTGGATGATGTTGATATGGGGGAAGAAGACACTAACGTTGAGGGGGAAGACCCTATCTCCAAGCTGCCAGCATACATCCTTCCGCGCCGAGGCAACGTGAAGGTCCAAAAGGACCTCAATGAGAGCAAAATCACACTTTTCACACTGTTGCTGCCAGAAAAAATCACATTTGAAGGTCTGCGACTGGCGCATGTCCCCATTTAAAGTTGGAGAATTTGGATTTGGCAGATACAGAGCGCTTTCCCCACTTGGGGACTAACACATTCATGCACCGCGTCTTCTATAAAGACTCTGGTGTGACCGCGCTGGCGCTGAGACAATGGATAGAAGGGGTGGACAAGGTAGGATTGTTGAACCTTCTATGGGTGTTGCATTACAACTTCATGCCCATAACTTTGATAGTGATCAAATAATTGTTATTCTTGGTGTACGATGGCTACCTGTGGTTAGGAGAACCGATACCGATCACTGACATGCTGATCCACTGTATCACTTTGCTCCCGCATTCAGGCTTGAATCCGGCCATGGAATTTGGTGGAAAGATGGGTGAGCACGAGCACACCGAATGAATGAAGGACAAGTTCAAGCTTGCCAAGAAGCCGCATGACTACTCCATCTCCAGCATAACCAACCCCACGGTTAAAGTATCCACCTAGACCTTGGTAGGGAAAATAATTTGGAAGTGTCATGCAAATGAAGTGCCGAAACTAGTTGTGTCTTTAGCAGCCTAGAGCACAGATGGCATACAATTTAACTAGGTGTGCTACCTTTGCAGTGAGTTCCTCACGAACTGCAGAGAAGTACAAGACAAAAGCAAGACTTTCCATTATGCATGGCTACTGCTGTAAATTGTACTGGTTACGTGGGCTTTACCACACGCCCATAAGTTTGCCACGAAGGACCCCCAAAGGGTCAATGACAGTAGGATATTTTGGCTCCTCATGGAATCAAGCATCTGCACCGCAATCAACCACAAGATGCGACTCTCACTCACTGTCTTTGATCAATTGTCTGAATATTGGAGTTCAAGGTGAACTTCCATTGCATTTCCATCAGAGCATGGAAGGACCCTGGACAAAAATGGTATTATCTTCCATACCTAACGACGGATGATGCAATCGCCATGGTCCTAGAGAGTTGGCTAGCAGAGTGGCACATAGCCTCAAACTTATCAGCTGGGTCTAGTAAGTCTACCATGAAGCAAAAGAAGGAAGAGGCTAGGTTAAAGATGGAGTAGTTAGCTGAAAGGAGGAAGGAAGCTGAGTACAAAGCCAAAGCAGAGCATGCTACCAAAAAGTATGAAGAAGGGGAGGAATAGGAGGAATAGTGTGACTTTGAAAGGATTCAGAAGTCACCTTCTCTGCAAACAAAGGCGGAGAAGTAGCACTCAGAACAGGGAGGAGTAGACTCGGAGACTACTCCATTCTGGGATAAGCACACAAGGGAGCAAGAGAATGTAGGGTTGCGGAAGAAGTCCAATGCTAGAAAATCATCCCTTGACCAAATCACCTTGATAGAGGGTGATTTGAATGACATCTGCAATATAGTGAGGGACACGACCGCGGAACTGTTGCAGCAGTTTGAGCAGTAGCATAAACAAGCCTTGGTCACCATTCAAACGGGTCTGCGTGAGCTACAGATCTAGGCCACTCAAGTGTAGACCAATGTAGGGAGGGGCAACGTGAAGTCAAGCAGTTTGGTGCATGGAACCGCAGATGCAGCAGAGATGGCCCGCTCCATGGATCCCCAGGCCGTCACGCTGCCAGATGGATCATTGACCGTAGAAACAAAGGTTGACAAGGCCACTGTCATCACTCCAAAGAAAGTCTGGTTAAACTTGGCCGCACTTCTAAGTGAAGCCCTTCACACCCTGCAAGACGGTGTGGTCGCAAAGCTTTAGGCTTGAGAACAACATGCCTTGAATGTTATCAGTGAGCAAAAGGTGAACAATGCCCAAATGTTTGTAGAAAAGATGTCCACTATTGGTCTTCCTAAGAAGATCACAGAGAAGAATGAGCGCACAATAGCTATGGCGGCTGAGTCATGCCAGACTGTTCCAGAGCTGAACATCCCAGAAGATGCATGAGTTGACACAAGAATTCGGAAGCTCACTGTAGGTGTGTGCGATGCACAAATAGATCTGGCTAAGGTTCATTTTGAATTGAACCTTAAGATCACAAAACTTGAGTTGAGGGCCCAGCCTTTGACTCCACCAAAAGTTAGAGAGAAGTGTGAGACTGTTGTCAAAGATGTTGTTGCATCTGTTGATACCGCAGTGAAGGATTGCACTGTGCTCTTCGAACAGGCGCTCAAAGTAGTTACCAGTCTGTAGGAAGATCCCAATCTACAGAGACTAGAAACTGAGGCACAAGAACTATAGTAGAGGTACGACGAGGTTAAAGTTAGGATGTGCATCGTCACCATCATGCTGAGGTTGGCGAAGCTATAGGAAGCAAAGGAACTCAAGGAATAGGTGTACGTAGCACAACACAAAGAGGTAGTATTGAAGGCCAAGTTGGGGCCTTGGCTAGACAAAGCATATGTGCTCATGACCACCATTCAAGGCAAGCTGGCTAGTCTCTAGGAAACACAACAGAAAATATAGGCAGACAAAGTAGGACCAGTGATGGAGTAGCCGGTAGAGCAGGTGAAGCAGGCGGTGACGTAGTGTACCGCTGAGGTTGTTGTAGTCCATGTAGAGCTGGGAGGTCTTCTTGCCAAGATCTCCGCACTAATCGAGTGACTTGGGATGAGTCACCAGATTTTTGCTGGGGGCCTGTTGGGAACAGGTCCCCTAGGGTCAATTTTAGGGTTAAAAACCCAATTTTTGGGGCTAAAGGCCCAATTTTTGTATAAATAATGTAAAGTCTCAACATTTTGTGGTCTTAGAGCATGAAGATGTAAAGAGTCAAAAAGGATTTCCACCCTTGGTTTAGGTAACTTGTGTTGGCTTTATGAGATCCACCATAGGTCCGTGGACCATGGGTATGTATAAAAGGGAGAGTCTTAGAAGATTCTAACCAGTTCTTAGTAAGCTTTTGGGCAATAGATTTATGTAATGGGTCTATGATAGCTAAGAGCAAAGAGTCTTAGCATAGGAAAGAGGCTCTAGAGCTGTGTGCGCAGAGGCCTAGGGTAGAAGTTCGCAGCTGATTGCGCGGACCCCTGCAGCTGTGTGCACAGGGAAGTTAGAGTATGTACTGAAGATCTGAACCATAATAAAGAGAATTATTCTAAAGATACCTATGTATGAGCTCTTTTACTTTTGTTATGAATGTATGAGGTTATGTTATGTTGAATACTGGGTTTATGATTTAATGCTATATTGATGCGTGAATCTTTGTGTTTTACTTTGTCATATGAACGCAAGTAAGAATATATGTTTACGTGAAGATAATCATAATGCATGTTGAAGTTATCCAATACTTAAGCTAATCTGGGTAGACATAGAAGTAGGGGTAGTTACAGAGGCGTGTAAGTGTCTGAATTGCCTATTTCAGGTATGCGAAGGATGATCGTAGAACTTCGCGAAGGTCTCGAAGCCGAATAAGAGAGATATATTGATAAGCCCTAAAGGGCTTATCAGTCTGTGCAAAGGAAGGGTTAGGGTATAAAATGACATCACAACTATCTCAGGGTGTGGAAACTTGGTTCCTGCATCCCCCCATACTGCTTCGGGTGAGACTTTAGTCTGCACTCCGAGGATTGATGCCGAAAGGGCGAGTAGTGTAGGGATTTTCTTGGCTAATTAACACTGAACCTAGGTTAGGTCACATGAAGACAACACTAGAATACCTATAACATACTATACATATTGTCAAACACTTAGAAATCATGTAAGCTACATGTCATGAATGTATATATGATCATAAGAGTTTGAGATTCATCTAAAAATCACCAAGAAGGATTTATTCACTCTCCACATAGATGAAAGAACACTTATTAGTCCATACATTCATCAACTGATCAATAACTAAAAATTTTATGAGAAGATCCATAGATGAAACACATCATATAACCAGAAAATAACCAACCTATAAACCATGGAATCTCAACCATAATACCACCAACATAATCACTACAAATTATCATAGATCATGTTGTCCTTTGAGATAACACTAGGTCAATTAGTTATGCCAAAGCATCTATAATTTTTTAATGTTTTGAGTTGTTGGATGACCAGTGAACAATTTATAAACATGTTATTTAAACTAAGATAGATTTCCAAGTAAAATAAATGGTTATTCTTTAAATGCACATAGTTAATTTGATTTTAATGGGGTGGTTTAATATTCAAACTGAATACTTAACAAACTATAATAAGAAATTAAGAAAACAATGTTTACTTAATCAACAAAATATAATTAAATTGTTACAGAAATATGATGTAATTTATATTTAAAGAGGAACTTATAATAGCAAACAATTATATAAATTATTATCTTATTTATAATCACAACTTCACATAGGATTCAAAATGAGACTGAAACTCAATTAAATTTTGAATCAGATAAGTGTAAAAGACTTGATTTATAGGAATAAAACATAATGAATGAATGACATGAAATAAAACTCACTGAGAAAAAAACCATATGAGATAAATATAGAATCCTTTATTATTCCAAAAAATGCTTGAGCTTAGTACAAATATGCTTGATAGCTTGTTCAAGGGTTCAACTCAAGTTAACTCAAAGAAGGAGTTATTTATATAAAAATTTGAAAAATATCTACGATCTATTGGAACAGAGTAACAAAATAGGACAATATTGTAGGAACCGATAAACTGCTGAAGAGGTGGCACTATCTTTTGGGAATCTATTGATGATCTCGGCTGAAAAAGCTGATGAGTTGTAATACTGCTAGGATCATAAACTACTCAATTTTTTTTGACACAATTGATCCAATCTTTGTTCACTTGGAATTTCCAAATTGACCTTTTTTCTAAATGTTTCATCCACTTCTATATACCTCTTGAAATTTGGCTTGCTGAGGAACAAATGTCTAATTTCATGCTTGATGGTTGAATCAAACTCAAAGGCTTCCAAAAAGGCCTTCCTTGTTATCTATCCTTTGATTCCTGCAAACTTGGCTCTATCCACTGCAATAGTATACAATTTCTTGCAACAATCTTCTAATTTGAACATCTTATCATTTATATCTACTAATCCTAGTAGTCTTTTTTTATTTAAAATATTGAACTTTGAATGAAACCTTTGGAAAGAAATATCCAGGGTTTGGCATTTTGTTTCTAACTGGTTAATAAAAAATTTCTTTTGTAAGACCTTCTTAATCTCTAAGATGGCAACAATTCTGTCAGAAATATTTATTCCTTCCATCTCTTCTCTGCTTTTTGAATTTAACACGTTAATCATATATGTGGCTTCTACTGGCTTAGTCTTCAAAGTTGCTTTCTGTTCCTCTATTACTGCCCTACATCTGGTGATGAGTTCTTTTTGTTCAAAAATAATTTGTATGGATGGCCATACATCTGTCATAGATTGGCCGATGTGTGTCAAAATATTTTCCTTAGCATGAGCCAAAGTATCTTCCATTAGGGACTCACTTTCCAACTTCTCGATCCTAAGTTCCATTCTGTGGGACTTATGCATCTCCTGCACATACAAAGTATCATTCTTGAGTTTCTGCAATTCTAAACTTTGGAACTTTTGCAGTAAATTCTCATTTTCCTATTTCTGTATGGCCAATTCTTGTGATAATCTTGTTGGATTAGTTGTTGATGATGTAGTCTCAATCGTTGTTGATGATGAACTAGGTTCTGTACCTACAACTGCTATTGGGACTATTGTGACTGGAACCATAGCATGTTGTGCTGCTTCTTTCTCTTTTAGTAACTCTTAAAGTTTCTCTTCCATTTTCTTTAGTTGTATATTTTCCTCAATGATAAGCTTGAGCATGTCCTCCTTTTGTTGTTCATTTTATGCTATGTCCTTTGTTAGAGGATCTTCTAAGAAGGAAGCTTCAACTATTTCTTTAAGGAAACAATGTCTGCATATTGATTTTTTAGGAGGAACTCTACAGCTTTGACATCTTTGGGATCATATCCTACTTAAATTAGAAAGTCCTCCAGTGCCTTTATTCTGTTATATTTTGCTAATGAAGAAATATTTTCTATCCTGAGCTGATATTAAACATTGGATAGGGTAGTCCTAAGTTTTGCAAGGGGCTTAGCTGTAGTTGTCATGGTGGAAAACAACATCTCACCAGTCTGTTTGTGCATATCCATCTGGTCAATTGGATGGATTTGACTAGTATCAAATGAAAACACAATCTTTTCACAATCTAATGGAGACTTAGGAAATGGAATTTGGGCTTGCAAGAAAGCCATTTACATTTTTCCTTTTACACCGCCAAAAGCAGAAAGAAGCCTATGCTGGGAAGTTGATGTTTGTTTCCAGAATTGGTTTTCTACATTAGACTTCAAAGCCTAATTCTTTTGTTTAATCTCAGGAACCTTGAGAATATGTTCTGATCATCTGAGGAACTGGTTCCTATGGATTGAATCATTTCTAGAGGCTCCCTAGAAGGTGAAGTTGTAGGAGGAGTTGTTGAAACACCAATTCCTCCTGATCTAGAAACTTATGAATCTCTGAGATCAATTATTACTCGTTGAGCTTCTTATGTTGATGTTTCCAAGCCAACCTTTGGCTTCTTCTATTGTAGAATGAATCTGCTCATAGTCTCCTCAGTAAATCAAGTCTCCTCTCCCACCCTTTTCTACTTCTTTCTCTAAGAAATTGGAGTTTGTTCGTTTGGGGTTGATACCACCTGTTTAGTTGCGTCTTGAAGTGTCCCATCAAACCATTGCTCTTGATTCATGAACTATTCTATTTCTAGAATTGGACTATGATTATAAGGAGTCATTTTTAATTCAACTCTCAAGGCATAAATAATACCAAAAGGGTCATAAGACTAGGTAAATCTAGGTTGGAAATTCATTTTTTTTAACAGTGCATTTGCCTCAAAACCAATTGATCTAGTGTTGCAAATGAATGATCCAATCTTTGCCTTGATTTTGAATTGTGATTTTCTTTCACCTGACACAAAGTGCAGGTCATCCATGTTGACCATCTTCCTCATATATTCCAGAGAAAAGATTCTCATAGGAACATACTTGGGCAGCTTATATGGTATAAGCTCACAACCATATACCCTTACCTCTGTATAGTTTTGGTATAAATACCAATCACCAGATTTAGTTTTCTCACTTAAGTGTAAAATCTGCTTTATTTCATCTCCAATCCTTGGCTTTGTATGATTGTTGAGAAGCTGTGCCACTAGATGTATGAATGTATCTATAAAATCTGAAAATGAAGAGCTTGTAGAAGTTGTCCTGACTATTGCGGTCCAATGAATCACTAATTGATTCACTCCCTCTTCATTCTACTTGATGAGCTTGATAGGCAAAATATATCCCAGCTGAAAAAGAAACATGTGAGCAATTATAGAGCTGTAGTTGAATACTCGTTGTATAATAATATTAATGAATTGTTCATGTATATTATCAGCCAAGAATTGGCTTTAATTATACATGAATGCTGGTTGTTGATCTTTATTGAAGATGGAAAGGAATCCAAGGATGGTTTCATCAATAGACTGGTCATTTGGATATCCTAACAAGTATGAAAGAAGAGAAATACAATGCCTGGAGGCTTCAGGAAACATGGAAAATGGGTAGGGTGGATTCCTTTTTGGTAGTTCCGCATACTCAAGTAAAAACATTTCAAATATTTGGGCTTTCTATGGAAAGGTTAGCTTATGGTACATATCCATAAGTGTTGTTGGTGAAAAATAGCTAAGAGAGTGTAATTGAGGAATTAGGAGCATCTGGTTTATGTTTTCAGCAGATATGGTGATCAGAATGTCTCTATTCTGAGCCACCATTACTCTTTTTACAGAGTCATATTTGGCTTGGCACCACATAATCAAGTTAGGGAAATCATGAGTTTTTGGAAAGCTAAAGAATGGTAACAATCATTCCTAGAATCAGATTGGGTCTTGCTGGTCAAGGTATTTTTGTTTGAGCCGTAAGTGCAGTTCATGAAAGTCAAACTCACACTTGGCATCTGCAATATTGAAAAGAGAGTCAATGAGAGGGACATGGTCAAGATGGAGTGGGGTGGTGGTAGTAGTGCTTTCTTTTGTACTGTGCTTTTTAGCTTTCTCTTTTGGGGCCATGTTGATAAACAGAAGAATGAGGAAATTAGCTGAAGGGATTGATCAAATGGAGAGAGGTTCTGCAGAAAACTATTTCACCTGCAAATAACAGTAAATATTCAAAGGAAAGTGACAAAGAGACGAGTTTAGGTTTATTTATAGTATGCAGGGATGGGCTAACAATTTATTTTATGACCGTAGAGGCTTAATGTATAGGAGCAGAGTTGCAAAGGATGAATAGAAATGGGTATGAAAACGAGGCAATGGCAATGTGAGGTGGAAACAAATAGGATGACTTCGGAATAGGCATGTGAGGTGGTGGAGTTGGATTGGTGAAGGGATAACGGTCAAGAACTGGGATGGAGAGCCATTGGCGAGAGCAACCATGGGTGGATTTTGAAGGGGGTAGCGAATGGTTTATGGTTTTGAGTGGGGGAGGGGTGTGGAGCTATAATATGGTGACATGTAGGGTTGGGGTGTCCGCCATTATAACAAATTTGCGGACCCCCCCATCCCCCCACTGCGTTAACGAAAAATGGTTGAGGGGGGTGCGAAGTCTCTCCTCGTCGTTGATCTGGGAGGGGAGTAGATCGACTGTTTAATTATGCGCACTGTTTACTGAAATTCGATAAGACATTTTTGTCATGTAGTGACTTTGGCTTAAACAAACATATGCGATATATAAAATAAAGTCTAATGTCAAAATATTATAACAAGGATTAATACCTTTTTAGGGGAAATTAATGATTTATTAATAAAATTTAACATTTCTAATGTGGCGCATTTAAACCAGCAGCCTTTGAATTTTTTTTATTTTTTATTTTTGAAACTGAAGCCTTTATTTTCTTTTGCTTCCCTAACATTTTTTGTTTTCTTTTTCCTCCATACTTTAGGGCAACTAAATCCTAACATTTTATTTGATATGGATATCTATAAGATGTACAATTGTCCTAACATTTTTTATTTTCTTTCTTTTTCATTCCTTTTTTATCCATATCCTAACTTAACATTTTGAATTTATATTTGACAAATATACTAACTTATCAAAACCAAATAATGTTACAATATTGGCTCCAGTTGGGGACTGCTTCCCCCTGAGGGATGCAGAGAACAATCAAATCCAAGTGCCTTCTCCTTGGCCTATGGAGTATTTTTTGAAACAATTACACACTTGCAATTTTTTAAAATAATATGAAATCTTCAGATATTCACAAATGATGAATGAATGGATGAAAATCTAATACTAGATATAATGTTTAAATAATTTCCCATTGTCTGGCAATGTGGAATACTATCCTTCCAAATTTTGTAGGATGATTGTATTATTTCCTTGGACTTCTGTGATGCTAAATGGACCAAACCAGAGGTTATCAAATCTTTCATGCTTTCCTTTATCCTCCCTTGTATCCCATCTAAGCACCAAGTCTGCTTTCTTGAAATTTCCTTCTCTGGCCTTTATATCAAACAACTCCTTCATCTTGTTTTGATATTTCCTTAGCTTGTACTGAATTTCATCCCTGTTCTCATTTAACTCAATGATTTGATTAATCCCTCTTAAGAAATCATCTTCTTATTCATAAGATTCCTGAAGGAATCCGATAACTGGTAAAGCTAAATGAGTGGGAAAAACTGATTCCTTACCATAGAGTAATTGAAAAGGATACTTACCTGCAGACCTCTTGGGAGAAACTCTGTTTACCAAAATTACAAGGATTAGGTGACTGTCCCAACTCTTTTTATGGTCTTCAATAGTATTCTTAATGACCTTAACTAAGTTCTTGTTGGAGGACTCTGCTATTCCATTACCTTTGGATAGTATGGTGTAGAATGATGTACCACAATTGAATACTTTTGACAGAACTTAATAATTTTAACACTACTAAAAATGCTTCATTGTCTCTAACAATCTGTTGGGGACATCGAAATCTTGATAAAGTATTTTCCTCAAGAAATTTAATTACAACAGTATCAGTTTCATTTTTAACAGGTATGGTCTCTACCCATTTGGTAAAATAGTCTGTAGCAGTTAGAATCCATCTATGTTGATTACTTGAATGTGGATGAATCAACCCTATGGAGTCCAACCCCCATTGTAGAAAAGGTGCCTAAACCAATACTAGGACAAGAGAGAGTGTTGACAACTTTTGTTTCGCTACAAATATCTGACATTAGATGCAACGTCTAACTCTTGCTCCAACTTATTTAAATAGTGTGGGCTTGTAGAAACTTGATTTTAAAATTTTGTAAGATGTTGCTCTCTAAGCATAGTGTCCACCACAAAACCATGCATGGAACTGATCGATAATTCCCTCTGTTTCATTTTCAGTCAAACAGAGAAGAAGGATATTGAGAGGATCCTTCCAGTATAGATTAGCATTGATAATACAATATTTAATTTCTTTGAGTTTCAAGTTTTTACATTGCTTTAAGTCAAGTTCGGCTGAACACTGAAAATCTCTAAGAAATTGTACAATATCAGAATACCAATGAAAGAGTAAATATTTTTGATCTATATGAATGAGAATGGCTTGATCTAAAGAAGAAGGTTCTTTTGGATTCTCTTTTAAACTTTGAGAAGGTTCTTGTGGATTCTCCCCTCCTGCATTTAAGGAAGGTTCTTGTTGATTATTCTCTAAATTTTGAGAAGGTTCTTTTGGATTCTTCTAAGATGAAAGTTTAGAAACAAGATTTATTCCCAATACTTTGCAATTGGATTCAACCAACAATTTGGCCAAATATTGACCTTTCACTAGCTTTGTGGTCTTGATCTCAGGATCAAATTCAAGAATTTTTGCAATCCATCTCCCTCTTCTTGCATCAGCATTAGGTTGGGTCAAAACAGTTTTGAAAACATGATTAGGGACATAGGTTGTAATGTGTGAATGAGAAATATAGGTTCTAAAGGCTTCGAGGGCTTGAATTAAAGCTTTTCAACAATGTCATATTTAAGCTCGGAATCCCTCATGACTTTACTAAAGAAGGCTATGGGTTGGTCATCACCATTTTTATTATTCTGTACAAGTAGAGCTGCTCAGGTTGTCTCTGATGCAAAGGAAAATATTCTAAAAGGGGAAGAGTAATCAGGACTGGCTAATGTAGGGGCTTTAGATATAGCCTATTTGATCTGATCAAAAGCATATCTGGTAGAAACTATCCATTTCACTTCATTGTTATTCTTTAACATATCAGTTATATCTTTTACTATCTCTGCATAATTAGGGATAAACTTTATGAGAAAATTAATTTTCCCAAGGAAGGCTTGTATCTCTTTCTTATTTCTAGGAAAATAGAGAGTTAGAATAGTTGAGACTCTCTTTTGATCAATAACAATTCCTTCCTTGGAGATAATATGCCCCATTAATTTCCCTTCTTTTACAACAAATACAGACTTCTTTGGATTTATGAATATGTCATATTTTCTACACCTGTCAAAAATCGCGCTCAAGTGTTTTAAATGATTTTCATCAGAAACATGGAAAATAGTTAAATCATCTAAATAAATGATAGTAAATTTAGATGGCTTACCAACAAATGCTAGATCAATGGCTCTCTAGAAAGTGGCTCCAGTGTTTGTAAGTCCAAATGGAATTCTGGCATACATGAATGTACTCGAGGGAGTAGTAAGAGCAGTTTTGTCTTGGTCAACTTGACTTACCATAATTTGGTCATAACAAGAAAAGACATCTAGAATATTGTTGAAGCCTTGAAAATCATTGTTTACAACAATGGGGGAAAACCACCCAGTCTAGACCTTGGTTGGAAGCTCCTTTTTTGTTTGGTGTAGTGGCTCTGACTGGGGGTAATGGGACTAGTTTCCCAAAGTAAATTATGAGAGTGCTGATGGGGTGATATATGATAGTTCGGGGGAATGTTTAAGCTAAAAGTAATCTAATCTAAACTAATAATCACATGCATATATCCTAATTTAAACACTATCTAGCTATGACTATACACAAGAATAAGATTGAAACATGTGATCTATAATAATGTCCTAAAGAAATTGGTAATAAAGATCATTCAACTCCAATAGGAAGTGAAATAGTTTTAATAATAATTGTTTTGGATAAATAGTTAGCCGAAACGATTGTGAAAGATATATCACATAAGAAATTAGTCATATTTTCAGCATAAAATTTAGGCCATCACCATACAAAAGTGCAATAATGCTAACAAGCTTTAAATTTTCATATCTAAACAATTTGAAGGAAAATTATTGCTTAATACATAAACAAAACAAAATCACAAGATAAAAGTACCATTTGTAATAAGTTCTGCTCATGTGTTTCAGCATTATCGACCTAGTT
Source organism: Pinus tabuliformis (assembly GCA_031772625.1). Taxonomy (NCBI): domain Eukaryota; kingdom Viridiplantae; phylum Streptophyta; class Pinopsida; order Pinales; family Pinaceae; genus Pinus; species Pinus tabuliformis. The sequence goes on from CM062815.1 coordinate 91,929,080, forward strand.
GCAATCAATCCAACACCATCTAAGAGTACAAAAGTGCAATTTTAGTAGAAGATGCCAGATAAGATAAAAACAAATCCTGTTCCATTCATTTCACTAGAACTTTATCAAAGGAACAAAAGTGCATGTTTTGAAGATTGTTCTGATAAAATTTTTGGACCCCTCTCTAAATTCATGAGAGGGGTTTAAATACTAAAATATAAATCCTAATAATATATTATTACAAAAATAGCTGAGGATGTTTAAATGACCTTCCCCAAATTGTGAAAAACAAAACAAAAATAGAAATTAAAACATGTTGACTAACTCCTTTGCGTTTGATCTTTGAGATCGCAAATGTCCGTCATGAGTTTGAATTGTGTCTATCGGTTGATCATAGATTTGAACAGCCTAGTGAACATGACATCAATTAGTGCTAGAACCATTTTCTGTGTGGAAGAGGTTAGGCATCGTAGGGTCATCCACTGGCTGTAAGGTTTAACTAAATATTGCCAATATGCTTGCCAATTTAGCCTGGTCATTTGGCTAATTGGTTCTTCTTTTTCTCATATTTCCTGCTTCCACTGTTGTTCGAGTTGTTTGACATTCGGAAGAAAACTTGGTACAGACTTTGCCATTAAGTTCACGCTATGTAAATTTTCATTGATGTTTTCAATAACAATGTTTTTTGTTGTTGCTGAGACTGTTGTTGCCCTTTCTTCTCACCTAAGCCGATAATCCTAGTATGCAAATAAAATTTCTTTATGTGACTCCTCTAGTATAGGAAAATCAGCCTTCCTCCCATCCTCTGAATTCTTCCAGGTGATGAAGTCGGAAATTCTTTTCAAGACTTCATCATATTCGAGTTTCATGTGAACGACTTGACTCATTAACTTGTCACCAGTCTCGCAATAAGGAATCAACTGTGACACCTTCTGGCATATAATTTCCTTTTGGTGCATTAGCTAGGAGTTGAGGCTGAGCGCTTCAATTATAAACTGATCAATATTTGGATTGTCCTTATAGTTATCTATTAATCCTTATATCTGCACTTCGTTTTCTACTAAACTGGCTTGATATTTAATTTGCATCTACTTGAATTCTGGCTGGAGCTTGGCTATTTGCAATTCCGCTTGTTGGTTAGATTTTTCTTTCTCTAACTATTGTTCCAACAGTAGAATTTTATTTTCCTTTTCTCTGAGCAACATTTTTACCTTTTTCTCTTTGTCAATAGTCGTTGTAGCATAGACTCCTACAAACTGAGACAATCTAGTAAGGTTGTCAAATGGGTCGACGGGTGAGTCTTTCCAGACAATATCCATCGGTTCATTATCAGGAGTAATAGCAGCTGTAGCATCCAAATTCCTCTTCTTTCTCTACCTTTTGACAACAAATTTGTGGGTTAGGATATAAAACACATCTAAAGGATGAATCTACTCAATTCTCAAAACAATTTTAGAGGTAGGAGTGGTAGGAATGTGCTCTACCTCTTGATTACTTACAATTTTCTCTACTGTAACTTCTTGAGTTGTTTTGTGTTTCAGAGTCTGTGGCTCAGGTGGTTGTTTCTCTGTATGGAGCTTTTTATTAAAATGCTCCCATTATTTCTCTAAATCAATCATCAGGGGTTTTGTTGACTCGGTGGAGGTGGAATGAATTTCAGCCTGTTTTTTAGTTGAGGTTTGCTTAGCTGTCTTTTTTGTAGATTGGGTTGTATCCTTTTCTAACTCCTTACTTTTGCTTCCCCCATTCTGTGACTGTTGCTCTAATTTCTTTGACTCCCTGGTAGACTTCTCTTGGGAATTTTCTTGGGAATCATCTTTAGAATTTTCTCCAGAGCTTCCTTCTAGGCCTATGTTGGGAGTTGGCTCCCTTATTGGTTCAATCAGTAATTAGTCCAATGGGACTTTTAACAATATCCTTTCTCTGTATTCATGAAAGGCTTCAAACTCTTCTGGGTCAAAAAGTAGTGATGACATGTGCTTTACCTCTGTTAATGTCTCTTTATGTCAGAAGATGTCATCAAATGTGTCTTCCTCATGATTGAATACCTTCACTTTCACCATGGTAGTGAAGTCTTTGGTAGTGCCATTTGGGTCATACTGCCTTCTTAGGAATTTAGGTAATTTTAGAGATTGCATGATCTCTGCTTATTTGAATGCATGCCCCAAATCATGCAATGCAAATGCTCCACACTGTAATGGAAATGTAGGCCAGATGGCCTGTTTCACTTCCTTTAATCCTTTGCTCAGCCCACCCTCAGTAGTTGTTTGATAGGCTATATCTCTAGCCATCAATTTGTATGGAACATAGTATGGGAGGACATGAGGTGAGGTGATGCTCCCAATAACCCTGATATATGTGAATGTTTCCTCACCAAACCATCAAGCCATTGGGAGGATATCTACCTCAGCTTCCTTAGAAACCTAGAGGCAACTGGGTTGTAAACCTGTTTGTGGATAGGTAGCATTACTCCATGACAAATTTTGTAAAATTGTAGGTGAAATTGAGACTCCCACGTGTCCTTATGATATATATTAATGGGAAGTGGATCTTTCACAGTCCACTTCCATCCCATGATAGGAAATTTTGAACGAAAACAAATTGCATCCATGACATAGGCACTCATAAAAAATGGAGGGTAAACCCTTGTTGAGATACTCCTTTTCCTCCTATAATTGATTATTGCCTTTTCTAAATTATCAGAAAAAATTTGGGCCCAATTAATTATGGTTGCGTTTACGACTGCATCTATTAATGGCAGCCATTCTGGGGAAAATTTAGTGCTATCGGGCTTGCCAAACATCCTACATAGCATGGCCGCTGCAAAATTATGGGGAGGAGTAATAGATGCAATAGAGTACATACCCGCTTTGTCCTTTTTGATCTTGTCCTCATTATTCAACCAGGTCTAGGTGATATCTGCTAGGTCCTCATTCTCTTTGGAAAACTTCTCAAGGATCTATTTGTTGTAGATGGCTTGTGGCTCTAGTAGGTGATACATAAGTCATAGGTTGTCTGGTGAAAAAGATCCCATAACCCCTTGGCTCCTATTTTACATTCTATGTCTGAGATATAAGCCTAATCAATAATCCACTTGACCATATATGTGTAAGGGATTATCTTTGGGTGTGCAGTTATGCGATGCAGAAATGAGCATGCCATCTCCAAAATGGTGGCATCTGAGGAAACACGACTGTTAGCTGTGACCTTCGTTTCCAGAGTTCTTGGTTCCTCTCCTTCTAATAAATCATACATGGTTTCCCACGTAGAGGTCCCTCCTTCTCTGCTGCATGTAGTATATGTGAATAAAGGAGTCATTTCTAATTTCTCAGACGCAACTACCTTGCCCTTGTCTTCCATTGCTCCCAAAGATTCCTTCTCTCGATTTTTCCTGAAAACGGAGAAAAACAGCAGCTATCAGATATACAAAGATAAGAATAAACATAAGATGGAATAATACAAATAAATTGAAAAGGTGATAAGAAAGGAGTTTTATTTGAACGCAAGTGAGAATATATAATATCATGTTGGATGGATTTTCACACCTGAATGCCATTAACCTTTACTAAATTCCCACTAATGGTTCGTTATCTCTTAGTTTGATGCTCATTAATGTCTGCATCATAAGTCAGGAAGAAAGATTCTAGGGTGGCGAGCCTTTAAATTGTGAAAATGACGATTTTGCGATTTGTGAAGCAATCTCACAGATTGCATTATCATGCTATGTTTGTATGTTTTCCTTATTGTTTCTGAGAGATGCGAGATGCGGGCCGCTTACTATTGTTTCCAAGGCATAGCTCATTTGTCAGGTTTTCTTGTGAAAAGTGCTTTTTATTAAGCAGTGAACCTAAATACTTGTTTGTGATGTATCTCGGGAGTGGGTTCGGGTCTCAATCACATTTTTCAATCTCAACAGATGGTAAGTTTGCGGTACTCTTTTAATTGTCCGAAATGCAATGCGGTAATGGAAATGCTATCATCATAATTTCGCATCTCACACATTTTAAGGTAACTCATTAAGGTGCGATTTCTAAAAATAGCGATATGCGACACGGGCCTTAGTTTTAATAAGAAATGCCTTAAGATTTAGTTTTTATAAGAAACATACTAGTTTCGAAGTATTAAAACGCAGAGTCCTCTTTTGATTGCTTTTCGCTAGATTTGGTGGATTAGCAAGGCTTTCAATCACACTTTATCATGCGATATGCGGGAAATGGAGACATTTAATAGTTTTTGAAAAGGTGTTTGATTGATATCTTGTTTTAGTCCAAAATTTAATAAGGAAAATATCTAAATGCTAAACTTATTTTTGGAAGGATTTTTTAAAGGGTCCCCATTTATTAATGTAATATTGACTACTACTATTAGCAAATGGGGGGTTGTTGAATAGCACAACACATAGAAATCTTATTTGCGCCTGAAACATTTTAAAGTAGATGATCCATTTTGGGCAATGGGTAGTTATCTGTTAAAGATGATTTGTCCAAATTTCAGAAGTCTACACATAACCTAATTTCACCATTTTTGTTCCTAATAGGAACTAGGTTAGCCACCTAGTCAGAATACCTCAAAGGTACTATGATATGAGCATCAAGAAACTTTTTAAGTTCTTTCTCAATGGTTGGAAGAAGTATTGGATTGATTCTTCTTAATTTTTGTTGGAAGGGTTTTTCCTCTGGTTTTAAAGGAATTTTGTGCTCAATCAAAGATGTATCATAAGTTTTTAATTCATTATAAGACCAGGCAAAAAAATCTTTGTAATTTTTAAGAAGATTCAAGTATTTCTTTTTAACATCCAAAGGCAAAGATGATGATATTTTAACATTTCTAACTTCATCTAAAGTCCCAATATTGCACTCTTCAATTTCTTCTTCAGCTGAATTAGATAAGGGGTTTTTGGAGACATCATTATTATCAAATAGTTTTTCCAATGGAACTAATCCTTTGGGAATAAAATTATTAGATAACTGAATGATATCATGATCAAGGATTTTAGGACTAAACAAAGTGTCTGAGCTCTATTGATTTGATTCTTGGACATCTTTTTGATATTCTTCAATTTGCATATTTGAAAATTCATCAATGACTTGAAGAAAAGATTTTAACTGTTCATCATCCTCAAAAATATGGTAGTGTTTAAGGTTATCGGGAATTGATGGCCTATACTTGACTTGAATCTGATATTTCAACAATACTAACTCCGGGGTTTTGAAAGAGCTTGCTGAAACAACAAGTGAATCAACATGCATATTATCATCCCTGGGTATAGTAGTTATGTTAAATCCTTGAAAGAAATTTTCAATTGTATCCAAAACTTCATTTCTATAAGATCTAAGTCTTGGGTGCTTTATTTGACACAAGTTTCTAACCTACTTGACTATTAGTTCAGAATAAGAAAAGACACTCATGTTTTGAACCTTTATACTCTTAGCTAGTTCAAGACTAAGATGAAAAGTCTCATACTCAGCCACATTATTGGTGACTTCAAATTCAATTTTACATGAATGAGTAAAATTTTCCTTATTTGGTGAGATTAAAAAAATCCCTTCTCCTGCTCCTTCATTTGAGAAAGAGTCATCAAAATAAAGTTTCCATATATCTGATTTTACAATCTTAGGTTTGGAAACTGTATTTTTCATGGCAAGTTGATTGTTTGATGAATTTTGCAATGATAACTGAAAGAAACCAAAATCTTGATCTACTGCATAGATGGGGTGATTTTTTGCTTGATGAAACCTGCAAACAGTATCGGGGAATCTAACTTCCCTATATAACCTTAAATGTTCACCTCCATAGACTGGAATAGTAGAAAAATACATGTCCATCTGAAGTGACCATCCAAGTTTAGCACAACATGATATAGATAGAAGCATGCCAAACTTTGCAGGAATATCAGTGACAACTATGTCTAAGACTATACTCTTAACAGGTATTTGGGCTAAGGTCACAACTAGGTCTTTGATCAGTCCTAGGCATGGTACTTTCTTTGAATCAAAGGTGTAGATATCATGATAGGAATGAGTAACTTCTAACTAACACATATTTCATTAAATTTAGAAGTAAATAGAATCAAAGCATCATATCTAGCTTGTACAAGGGGTTGAAAAGACATAGTGGGAGGTGGAGTTTGGGGTGATTGAGTAGATTATGAAGAAGAAGAGGATGAAGATGAGGGTGAAGGAGAATTAGAAGGGTTATTAGTATGTGGAGGAGAGAAAGAAGGAGGATACCTACTTGAGGATTTCAAAGGGGTTTTAATGACCAACTTATGAACTCTTGATGGAAAGTCTTCCTTATTTTCAAACAAAGGATTTGAATAAACAGAGAATGTATCTTCAAGATTAGCTAAAGTTGATGGAACAAAATAAGGAGTTGGAGAGATGAAATCTGTAGGCTTGAATTCAGGTAAATGTAAACCCAATTCTTCCCCAGATGATGGTTATTATATAGGAATGGATGGCACTTGATATGAATCAAGTGATTGAATTAAAAAGGCTGATGGAAGATCTACTCCTTTTGAATGGAGTTCAGAAACCCTAGGAGGTAGTTCAGTCCAATGAGGATTAGGTGGAACAAATGAAAAAGGATCTACATATGATATATCTTCAGGGTGTAATGCTGAAGAGGAAGAAGAGATTTGACGTATGCTCCTTAAAGAGGCTCCCCTAATAAGTCTCTTTGGATCTGGTAAAGGGTTAACAATCTTAGAATCAGAGCATGATCTAGTATGCTTAAAAGGAGTCAGCTTGAAATAGTGGAATCACCAGGTGAAAGTTTTTGACCTATATCTAATACTTTATTCACCTTAGAGCGAAAGAGAAAATCATTGCTCCCAGGGAAAATAAATCTTTCAATCCTTCGTTCGTCGGCAACGACACTAATCTGAAGTTGTCCTTTGAGATAACTCTAGGTCAATTAGTTATGCCAAAGCATCTGTAATGTTTTATTGTTTTGAGTTGTTGGATGCCAATGAATAATTTATAAACAAGTTCTTTAAACTTAGATAGATTTCCAATTAAAATAAAAGGTTGTTCTTTAACTGCACATAGTTAATTTTATTTTAATGGGGTGGAAAAGTAGAGCATAAAGAAGTATAATCCATTTAATATTCAAACTAAATGCTTAACCAACTAGAAGAATAAATTAAGAAAACAATGTTTACTTAATCAACAAAATATAATTAAACTATTACAGAAATCTGATGTAATTTATATTTAAAAAGGAACTTACAATAACAAACAGTTCTGTAAATTATTCTCTGATTTATAGTCATAACTTCACAAAAGATTCAAAATGAGACTGAAAATGAGTTAAATTTTGAATCGGATAACTCTAAAAGACTTAATTTATATGAAGAAAACATAATGAATGAATAACATGAAATAGAACTCACTGAGAAATAGATCATATGAGATAAATCCAGAATCCTTTATTATTCCAAAAAATGCTCCAGCTTAGTACAAATCTGCTAGATAGCTTGTTCAAGGGTTCAACCCATAATAACTCAAAGAATGAGTTATTTATACAAATAATTGAAAAATATCTATGATCTGTTGGAACAGAGTACCAAAATAGGACAAAATTACAAAAATAGGACACTATTGTAGGAACCGAGAAACTATTGAAGAGGTGGCTCTATATTTTGGGAATCTACTGATGATTTGGGCTGAAAAAGCTGATGAGCTGTCATACTGCTAGGATCATAAACTACTCAATTGTTTCACATAATTGATCCCATATTTGTTCACTTGGGATTTCCAAATTGACCTTTTTTCTAAATGTTTCATCCACTTCTGTATACCTCTCGAAATTTGGCTTGCTGAGGAACATATTTCTAATTTCATGCTTGATGGTCAAATCAAACTCCAAAGCTTCCAAAAAGGCCTTCCCTGTTATCTGTCCTTTGATTCCTGCAAACTTGGCTCTATCCACTGCAATAGTATACAATTTCTTGCAATAATCTTCTAATTTGATCAACTTATCATTTAGATCTACCAATCCTGGTAGTCCTTTTTGATTTAAAATATTAAACTTTGAATGAAACCTTTGGACAACGATATCCAGGGTCTGACATTTTTTTTATAACTAGTTAATCAAAATTTCCTTTTGTAAGACCTTCTTAATCTCTAAGATGGTAGATGTTATTTTAGAAATATTTATTTCTTCCATCTCTTCTATGCTTTTTGAATTTAAGAACTTAATCATATATGTGGCTTCTGTTGGCTTAGTCTTTAAAGCTGCTTTTTGTTCTTCTATTACTCTTCTGCATCTGGTGATGAGTTCTTGTTATTCAAAAATAATTTATATGGATGGTCATACATCTATCATAGATTGGCTGATGTGTGTCCAAATATTTTCCTTGGCATGGGCCAAAGTATCCACCATTAGGGACTCACTTTCCAACTTCTGGATCTTAAGTTCCAATCTGTGGGACTTCTGCATCTCCTACACATACAAAGTATCATTCTTGACTTTATGCAATTCTAAACTTTGGAACTTTTGCAGTAAATTCTCATTTTCTTGTTTCTGTATGGCCAATTCTTGTGATAATATTGTTGGATCAGCTGCTATTGATGTAGACTCAATGGTTTTTGATGATGGACTAGGTTATGTACCTACAACTGCTATTGGGATTGCTGTGAATGGAACCATAGCAAGTTATGCTGCTTCTTTCTCCTTTAGTAACTCTTCAAGCTACTCTTCCATTTTCTTTAGCTTTATATTTTGCTCAATGATAAGCTTGATCCTGTCCTCCTTTTGCTGTTCATTTTCTGTTATGTCCTTTGTTAGAGGATCTTCTGTAGCAGGCAACGTCAATTGTTTCTTTAATGCAGCAATGTCTACATCTTTCTTTTCGAGGAGTAACTCTGCATCTTTGACATCTTTGGGATCATATCCTACTTTAATTACAAATTCCTGGAATGCCTTTATTATGTTATCTTTGGCTAATGAAGAAATATTTTTTATCTTGAGCTGAGATTGAACATTGGATAGGGTAGTCCTAGGTTTGGAAAGGGACATAGATGTAGTTTTCATGGTGGAAAACATCTCATTAGTTTGCCTATGCATATCTATCTAGTCAATTGGATGGATTTGACTGGTATCAAATCAAAACACAATATTTTTATAATATGATGGAGACATAGGAAATGGAATTTGGGCTTGCAAGGAATCCATTTGCATTCTTCCTTTCTCACTATCAAAATCGGGAAGAAGCCATTGTTGGGAAGTTGATGTTTGCTTCCAGAATTGGTTTTATACATTAGACTTCAAATCCTCATTCTTCTGTTTAATCTCAAGGAACATTGAGAAGATTTTATGATCATCTGAGGAACTGGTTCCTGTGGACTAAATGATTTCTAGAGGCTCCCTAGTAGGTCAAGTTGTAGGAGGAGTTTTATAAACACTAGCTCTTGTTGATGTAGGAACTTCTGAATATCTAAGATCAATTATTACTAGTTGATCTTCTTTCGCTGATGTTGCCAAGCCAACCTTTGGGTTCTTCTTTTGTAGAATGAATACTTTGATAATCTCCTCAGTAGATGAAGTCTCCTCTCTCATCCTTTTCTGTTTCTTTCTTTGAGCAACTAGAGTCTGTTCATTGGGGGTGGACACCACCTGTTCATCTGCCACTTGAAGTGTCCCATCAACCCACTACTCCAGATTCATGAACTTTTCTATTTCTGGTCTTGGAGTATGATTATAAGGAGTCATTTTTAACTCAACTCTCAAGGTATAAATAATACCAAGGGTGGATACCACCTGTTCATCTGCCTCTTGAAGTGTCCCATCAACCCATTACTCCAGATTCATGAAATTTTCTATTTCTGGTCTTGGAGTATGATTATAAGGAGTCACTTTTAATTCAACTCTCAAGGCAGAAATAATACCAAAAGGGTCCTAAGACTAGGTAAATATAGGCTGGTAATTCATTTTATTTAATAATGCATCTCCTTCAACACTAGCTGATCTGGTGTTGCAAATAAATGATCCAATACTTTCCTTGATTTTGAACTGAGATTTCCTTTTCCTGACACAAGGTGCAGGTCATCCATGTTGATCTTGTTCCTAATATATTCCAAAGAAAAGATTCTCATAGGAACATACTTGGGCATATTATATGGTGCAAGCTCACAATCATATACCCTTACCTCTATATAGTTTTGGAATAAATACTAGTCAATTTTAGTCTGCTCACTTAAGTGTAAAATCCTCTTTATTTCATCTCCAATCCTTGGCTCTGTCTGACTATTGAGAAGTTGTGCCACTAGATGTATGAATGTATCTATAAAATATGAAAATGAAGAGCTTGTAGAAGTTGTCTTGAATATTTTAGTCCAATGGATCACTGATTGATTCACTCCCTATTCATCCTGCTTACTGAGCTTGATAGGAAAAATATCTCCCTGCTGAAAAATAAACATGTGAAAAATTAGAGTTGTAGCTAAACACTCCTTGTACATTAAGATTCATGAAATGTTCATGTATATTATCAGCCAGTAATTCGCTATAATTATACATGAATCCTGGTTATTGATCTTTGTTGAAGAGGGAAAGGAATCCAAGGATGGTTTCATCAATAGACTGGTCATCTAGATATCCTAACAAGTATGAAAGCAGAGAAATACAATGCCTGGAGGCTTCAGGAAACATGGAAGATGGGTAGGGTGGATTCCTTTTTGGTAATTCTACATCCTCAAGTAAAAATATTTCAAATATTTGGGTTCTCTGTCGAAAGGTTAGCTTATGGTAAAGATCCATAAGTGCTGCTGGTGAAAAATGGTTGAGAGCGTGTAATTGAGGAATTAGGAGCATCTGGTTTATGTTTTCAACAGAGATGGTGATCAGAATGTCTCCGGTCTGAGCCACCACTGCTCTTTTTACAGGGTCATATTTGGCTTAGCACCAGGTAATCATGTCAGGTAAATCATGAGTTTTTGGAAAGTTGAAGAGAGGTAACAATGATTCCTAGAATCTGATTGGGTCCTGTTGGTCAAGGTATTTTTGTTTGAGCCATAGGTGCAGTTCATGAAAGTCGAACTCACACTTGGCATCTCCAATATTGAAAAGAGAGTCAACGAGAGGAACATGGTCATGATCAAGCGGGGTGGTGGTAGCAGTGCTTTCTTTTATACTGTGCTTTTTAGCTTTCCCTTTTAGGGCCATGCTCACAGACAGAAGAATGAGGAAATCGACTGAATGGATTGATCAAATGGGGAGAGGTTCTGTAAAAGATTGTTTCACCTAAAAATAAAAGTAAAAATTCAAATGAAAGTGACAAAGAGATGGGTTTAGATTTATTTATAGTATGCAGGGATGGGCTAATGGTTTGTTTTATGACCCTAGTGGCTTTAATGTATAGGAGCGGAGTTGCAACAAATGAATAGAAACATGTATGCAAGCAGGGAAATCGGCATGTGAGGTGGCAGTGGATAAGATGACTTGACAACGAGCATGTGAGGTGGTGGAGTTGGATTGGTCAAGTGATAACGGTCAAGGCATGGGATGGAGAGTCGTTGGCGGGAGAAGCCATGGGCGGATTTTGGAGGGGGTAGCGAATGGTTTATGATTTTAAGCGGGGGGGCGGGGTGGGGGCGCATGTGGAGCTATAAGATGGTGACATGTAGGGTTCAAGCATCCTCCATTAAAACCACTTTGCAGACGACCCCCCCACCCCCCCCCCCCCCCCCCCAACTGTGTTAACGAGAAATGGTCGAGGGGTGTGTGAATTCTCTCCCCGTCGTTCATTTGGGCGGGGAGTAGATCGACCATTGAATGATGCATGCTCCTTATTTAAAGTCGATAAGACATTTTGTTGTCTAGCAACTTTGGCTTAAACAATCATATTGGATATATAAAATAAAGTCTAATGTCAAAATATTATAACAAGGATTAATACCTTTTTAGTGGAAATTAATCATTTATTAATAAAATTTAACATTTCTAATGTGGCACATTTAAACAAGCATCCCTTGAATTTATTCTTTTTTTTTTAAACTGAAGCTTTTATTTTATTTTGCTTGCCCAATATTGTTTGTTTTCTTTTGCCTCCATTCTTTAGGGAAACTAACTCTGAACATTTTTTTTAATCTGGATATCTATAAGATGTACAATTGTCCTAACATTTTTTATTTTATTTATTTTTCATTTCTTTTTTATCCATATCCTAACTCAACAATTTGAATTTATTTTTGAAAAATATACTAACTTATCTAAACCAAATAATGTTACAATAGATCACAACAAGGAAATGTCTCATATTAGCATATGAAAATACCAACCAAGTCAAGGACTTCCGCATACCACCCAACCATAGATTGGGTTGAACCAAGTATATCTTTCAACTAATCATGCTCGCACCATATTCCAAGCACGAATGTGTGATCTCATGGAATAAACAAAAACAAACCAAACCAGGGCTTCCAAATTCAAAACCACCTCAACCCTCAACCATAGTGATTCCACCTCCACGATCAGACATCATTAACACCAACCAGATTAGTCTCTAGTAAAGTTATCTAGGGATGTAGGAAATAGTGACTCAACCCACAACCTTCCAGGGCTGCAAAGAATTTTTCCAACCTAAATCGAGGGAATAGTAACTCATCCCACCAAGGGCTCTAGATCATTTGTCCCAACCTAGGGTTGAGGACTATTAAATCAACCCAATTTTTTCTAGGGCTTCCAGAGCATTTGTTCCAACCCACAACCATAAGGAATTATGAGCACCAATTAGAAAACATTCAAGTGGAAAGAACCCGCAACACCATAGCTATCCAGGAAATGGCAAGGCAAGGCTAAAACCACTATCAATCTAGGAAAGTATCCATGCCAATGAAAACACATAAAAACTAAATCGCATGCATATACGATGCATCCATAAATCAACAAGGAAATCAAATATGAAACCTGTTACCCGCAAAGAAATCTAGCTATAGATGTTAATCCACCTATTCCATTACACTTTCCTACTTTCCTTTTCCTTCTTTCTCCAAATCCAGTGTATGCCAAAGTGCTCCAATAATTCTCCATGAATACTCTAAGTGTGCAAGAGTATGAGAGGCTGAGAGAATAGAAGAGATCTCCAAAAATAAACTAATAAAATATTAACCAACAAAAGTTGTGAATTGATCCGCAGAAGCCTTTTTTATCATCGAGGCCTCTATTTTCTTCATTTTCCTTCATTTTTCTTTCAATTTCCCTCCAATGAAAATAATTTTCCCTTCATCTTCCTATTCTCGTATTTTCCTTTATTCCATAAATAAAATTCCAATTAATGCCAGTTTTCCTGTACCAATGCCTTTGCCAATTTTCGTATTCATTAATTAATCAGTAGTGATACCACATCACTATGTTTTTCACAACATTCATCTTGGAATATGTGTCTCATGAGCTTGGTTTTAATTTATTTACATGGAAAATCAACCTGGGGTTGTTACAACTGTTATGATTAAATGCATTAGTGTGATTTGTCCTTATAAGAGCACCAATAGGGTTTAAAATCTATCTGAAATTTTATTTTCTGCACATAAATGGCATATTCATTTCAAATTAACCTTTAGGACACATCCACATAAATTAAAATAGTTCATAGTCTACATTTCCTGTTTAAAATCGCCTTATTCTTGAAAAATGGTACGAAAACTATATTCAAATTCATATTTTGGTTATATGGTTTTTGAAATTAATTTTTGATATGTAAAGATAAGTTTATTTCATATTTTTTTCAAGTGCAGGGAAAAAATCTCAATAATATCAAATGACCAATTCCTAAAATTCGAGCTCGTTCCATATGGATGATCAAAGTCCTTTGCGGAGTTCTCCCTTTCCATCTCTAGTAAGTTTAGATTTATTTATATTTATATTATCTACTTTTTTAATTCACATTAATATGAATAAAAATGTATCCAAAATTACAGGATCCTTATTCAAAATCGTGTTCAAATGCAAAAAATAATCATCCATCTCAAAAATGCCAGAAGCTCTTATCAGGAGCAACATATCGCATGTAGTTGGTAGATGAAAATGGACAACCACTTCTCCCTACCAATTGGAACATGGCACCTTCTAGTCATAACCCTAGATCAGTGATTGTAATAATTGTTTGGTATAATTTAATTTAAAAAAACTAATTGAATTTACGTGCTTACTAATATCATTGATATTGTACTAACGATGTTCAATATTTTTTTAAATTAGGATTCTAGTGATGATGAGTGACCCACCTACCATATTCCAATGCAGCCCACTGGAATGTCAAATCTAGAGGATGTTACATTAAGAGAAAGGCTCGGAGAGGAAGCATACAAAGAATGGTTGAATCAACCACCTTCCCACTACGTAAAGATTCACCAATTAAGAATGGCTACAACAATAGTAGTTCTTCATCACAAGTTGACAATGGAGGCAATAAAATAGAGGATCATATGAATGATCACTTATAGGATACGATTACCATGGAGGCAATGTTGTTAGATGCATTCCATAATGATGATCTAGGGGAGGATGCAACTCATATCATTGATACCTTATTCGAAAGTCTGAAATTTGCTTCCACCACCCCTCTCTTTGGATTTGGAGGCAAGTCAAAGTCTACTCAACTAGGGACAATGATGTTTTTGTACATATGAAAGAAAATTTTAGCATGTTGAATGCACATTTCTATAAAAATTGAGGTTATTCACCTGCATGATCAATTAAGTTCCTTATATTTTGATAAATCTTGTCATAAAATCAACATTAAAAATTGTTGATTTTATGAATGTTAAATATTGGCATTGTACAATTATATTCCCCACCAAATGCAGGTTATTCAAAGATAATCTTGTTCTCAGTGATAATGTCCTGATGGGTAGCTATGAAGAGGCAAAGCAGTTGTTGAAAATGTTGGTTGTTGAGTACATATCATATCATGCATGTCTGAATGATTGTATTCTATATAGAGGAGAATATGTAGACAAAGAGATATGTCTAAAATGTAAATAAAAAAAGAGGGTAAATCACATGGTCCTCCTCATAAGATATTGAGGCACATGCTTATAATTCCAAGGATTCAAAGGACATTTCATTACAAAGAATTAACTATGTTACAGGGATGGCATGCCTCACACAAAAGTTAGTCGGGAGTTATGGGAATCACATTAGATTCAATAGCCATGAAACATATAGATGATACATGGCCTAAAAAAATCAAGAATGAAGTATGAAGTCTACAACTCAACATATTCATGGATTTCATCAAACCATATTCCCTCCAAAAAGCCAACTATTATAGTTGGAGTGTAGTAGTGATCAGTAACAATACCTCCCCATGGTTTCTCGTGAAGAATGAACATCTTATGTTGGCTCTCGTAGTCCCCGGTGCAATACAAGTGAAGAGTATGGATGTCTACTTATAACTGTTGGTAGATGCATTGAAGGAAATATGGGAAGGGATACATGTGTACGATGTATCAAGACCCACTGCAACAAAGAGGAGTTTTATGTTGTATGGAATATGTGCTTATACCATACACGATTATCTAGTCTTATCAGTTTTCTTTAGCAAATTACATTTTGATTGAGTTGTTTATATACATAACAACACTGTTTCGCATATTAATTTAATTCGATGCAAATTTTTTGATCTTCATGGTCACTAATGTGTCAGCTTGTATACAGTAATTTTGTAGGTCTTCTAACAAAAGGGTATCATGGATGCAAATGTTGTGGACCTTCTCTGAAGGCTAGGTGGTTCGACCACCTATTAAAGACAATGTATGACTGCTCCAAGGTATTCCTCCTAGAAGAACACCTTTATAAAAGAGAAAGATCCACTTTCAATGGTAAACCAAAGAGAACCCAAGGGTCTACAATAATGACACTGGTTGAATGGCTTAGAGTATATGAGAGAGAGAAGGAGGAATTTACATAAATGTTTGATTAAAATAGGGATCCTATGTTCGATGATCTATAATTATGCAAGACCTATGTTGAGAAATTCCCCATTGGGATGAAAAGGAAATATGTTTTTTATGAGTTCCCATATTGGAAGCATCTTAAGATTTCCCACTTACTAGATCCCATGAACATATTTAAAAATGTTTCACCTTCATTATGGAGGCACATATCATCGAAAGACAATGACACATTGGCTATTCGGAGAGATATTATTTCTTCAAAAATTAAAAAGAAACATTGGCAAAGACAAGAAACTAGAGGAGATCTTGGTCCCTCTTGGTCTTTCAAAGAAGGTGATGTCCCATGGATTTTAAAGAAAGATGATATTTCTTTGGCAAATGAAGCAATAATGAGTGTGAGGGTACCTTATTTATATGGGTCTCCAGTACGACGCTACTTCATTGTGGAAGACCATTTTTCAAGGTTGAAATCACATGATCAAGTGAACCTTCTAAGGGTATGTATGTCAAAAGCATGATTGTATTAATTTTTTAAAATTTTATGCAATAGGATATTTTATAAATAATTTTTGTATAATGTACTATTTACTATGAAATATCATTATCCTCTGCTCGTGCATGGGTGTGTCAACCATGACTTCTCCCAAGACCTATGACATGCCATATTTAAATTAGCTGCATTTGTATGTTGGATCACATTAAATGATATTCATATGGCTAGTATTCCACGGTGGCGTCAAGAGATAATTGGTATTGTTTGTATGTTTGAGAAGGAACTATCGACGAGTTTCATGAACTTCTAGGTTCATCTTCTAATTCACCTAGTAGATTAGGCTGAATTAGTTGCGGTGGTTTCTTATCATTGGATGTTATTCTTAGAGAGGTAAATGAAGAAATTGAAAGGTTTTGTTAGACAATGGGTAAAACATGAGGGGTCTATGACAGAGGGGTATATATCGTATGATTCTTTCTATTATGCTATTGATTACATCAAGTAGATTGAAAACACACAAGGTGTGGTGATTTGGGACAAAGAAAGGGATGAAGATAAAAGAGAAGGGGAGCTTCTCCAAATGAATGGAAAGAGGTGCATGATAAAGAGTAAGTGGCTTATCATTTCTCAAATTTATACATAGTATGTATTCACATTGAACTTCATATTAATGCATATTTTGATCGTGTATGTATTATATATGTTAATTTGATTTCATCGAATAATTCATAAATTGAAGCCATCAACAAATTCATTCTTTACAATATGGAAATGACACAACGCTAGGCCACATTATACAAGAATAAGAGGAAATGAGATAGTGACAGGAAATAATTCAAATAGTTAAATCATAAAAGTGTGCCCTATCCTTATCATTTAAAAGAAAATATGCCAATGGCATTCCCTAATAGTTGGTTTGGTGATAAATTCATAGAGAAATACAGTGCATCTGGTTGTTACCTGCATGTTGAAGAGGATGCACTAAACATAGGGATATGGTGCAACAACTTCGTAATAATCTCTTTGTGTACATTTTTAACTTCATACTTCATCTTTGAATTGTAACATCTATATTTTATATTTCTAATTATGTTCGGGTTATTAGACACATGAAACTATGATTTTTTCACTTTTTTATAGGTTTTTCCCATCTATGTGGGCATATAGACATCATTTCCGCATGGAGGATGTCGATGATGGATGCATGACTTGAGACTAGGGTGTGGAAGTCAAGTTCAACCAATATTGTTGTGCTAGCCACCATGATCAAAATCTAATACAAGGGGCATTAGGTTACGTTGGAAATATATAAGAGATCATTCACGTTGTCTTCTCTTCTTTCTAATTTGCTATTTTTAGGTTCAAGTGGTGGTACACCTTTGATCGGAATAATGTAAAGGAAGATCACGATAGTGGGTTGATATCTATGAACTCTAGAAATATGTGGCATGAAGGTAGCGAGCCTTATGTTTTCCCAAAACATTGCAAGTGTTTTTTACCCAGATGTGTTGGGTAGGGATTGGTGGTTCATACTACGACACTAGACCAAAACATATTTTTTAGAACAATAGTGTTATCATGCCATGCGAGGAAGATACTCAGGGTGATGACAACAAAGAATGATATGTACTCTTATTATTTCATCATTTATACTATTGTTGTATTTTTTTAGTTTCTTTATTTCATTAATTATATTATTTTTTTATTCATCTTGTTTCTATTTTATATAATTGGTAACATTCACAAACATTTCTCCCCATTTTTTTGCAGTGGAAACATTTTTACGCTTAAAAATAGTTATTACCAATTGTGTACAATATCTATGATACTAAGGATTCAAGGTCACAATCCTTCTCAAATAGGAAAATGAGAAGAATATAACGAAAATGAGAAAATAGTGAATTTGGAAACAACATTGAATATTTATTCTTGATTTAGATAGTTATTAGTTTATTAATCAGTTCACATGTTTTTTCTTCTTGTTTAGTTCAAAATCAATATAAATCATGTAGTGATAACTCTATGAAGACTTTAACAATGAAAAATTGTGTTTTAATATGTAAGATTAAATTCTTGGCATGAGAGGTAAAGTCATGTTTACTATATTAAAATTCTAGTTCTTGCAACATTATCTACACTAAAAGGAAGTCGTATGCATGTATAACATGTTGATTACATCTTTTTATGGACCATGACAAAAACAAATGGGCTTACATGGATGCATGAGAGGTTTTACTATTTTCTTCATGGATAATGGAATAATTTTGACTTTTCTTTTCAATTGTAATTATAAATAAAAGTTGAATTAATAAATATTTTATGGCTAAGAATTAAATGATAAATAATGTGATGGTGATTAAAATGAATTTGGTTGACTTTTTAATAGACATGGTGAATGCATTTTTCTTTCCTATTTAGATTAAGTAAAATAAATATATATTTTTATGTATTTGTAAATAAATTATTTAATGTAGAAAATGATGTAATACTAGTTAGGAGAAATGTGAAAACATGAGTTTTAGTGATTATCTCATGATAAGTATGTGGATCAAAAAAAGTAATTTTAAGCATGAGCTATCAGTTTATAACTATATTTTATTAAGATATCAATCTAAATATAGTCATATTATCTCCTTTTTCAAATGACATTTTGAATATCAATCTAAAATAACTCACAAAGTGATAGAAAATGGAGAAGGAAAATAATATATGGGTTATATATGTGTACTAAAAGGCCTACTACAATGTCCATCATCAAAGTTTAACATCCCTTATTTTCACTATGCAACAATATATCTCCATAAATATAAATGCAGCTTAGAACATGGTGTAGAATATATATGATAATAAGGTTTTGAGGTCACAATCCTTCTCAAATAGGAAAATGAGAAGAATATAACCAAAATGAGAAAATAATTAATTTAGAAACAATTATTAAACATAGACAATATAGGAAAGGTAAATCATTAAATTGCATTTGCTATTAGCATAGATGTACATTTATAGTACATTTGTGTGACTGTTGGATTCATTTCCAACATCTCTTGGACTCCCTTTGATTGTCCAACTTCCACACCTTAACCCTTAGCAAATTAGGTGTCCAATATTCCCTGCTTAATCTGAAGGGGTATATGTGAGTCCAAGAAAGTTGTAATACAAAATGTTCAAAAATGCATGGTAGCACTAGGCTGAATGTGCTCTCTGAAATGTTGGTTTAAGGGGGTGGTTTAAGGATAACCACCAACACTAGAATGCTTAGTGCAATTCCCAGAACTCTCCCAAAACTGGTAACAAACTAAAGTCTTCTACTAGAGAAACTGTCCCCAATTATTTGAAGAGGGATAATCTCAACCTGAAGAGGGAGGTCTCAACCCCACATAGATGGTTTAAGGTTGACCACCAACCAAAGGCATGCTCAAGAGCATCTTTGTCTCTGGATACAACTCTGAATTTGGTATGGCAGGTTGTGGCTCAGGCTCGCTTGATGTGGCTTTGAAGATTTTATATAACCATCACTTCTCCCCTTGTCAAATATAAGTTGAGAAGATATCAATTATAAGACTTTCAATATTCAAGAGAAAATCCTATTGTATGAGTGAAATATCTTCTTGGTTGTTGAAGCCCATTTCTAAGAAGCGATCCATCCAAGATGATTCTTTGTTGTTGTAGGAGGCTTGTTTTTCAAGCATCTGTGTGAAGAATGAGTACGTTGTCCATAATGCTTTCACGGATGAAGATAAAAATAGTGATCTTTCATATGGCCAACTCGGTCACAGTGTTAGCGTTTAACAATTTTTGTCTACGTTTGGAACAGGTGAATGTGAATTGTCACGAAGAAACCCAACACTTTGAAATTGAATGGGCTTGGAGTAATATAGAATATGAAAGGACACATTCTTATCATATCCAAGACCAGTTCTTTGCTTGTTATGGACAAGCTCTTCCCAAGGTGTGATGATGGGCTTGGGAAGCGTATGCTGAATTTCTGCTTCTACACTCAACTCTGCTCTTGAGATGGGTATTGCATCTGAATCAATCTTAATCCCATTGATATGATTACTTTCTGGAAGCTGATGGGAGTCTGTTTCAATTTTTTGAATAAAAATAGATTCATAATGACAACTCTTATTTTTTAATTCTTCTTGTTGAAGCTAAGATTCTAGTTGCAAAAATCAATCTTTTCTTGTGTAGTTTACAGACAATTTTGATATTGGAAAGATTGTCCTTGTTGATGTTTAGCATGCCATCAATAATGGACAATATCAAAGTATTTAATAAGTCTAATACATCATAAATTAGAGCCATTTTCGGGACTTTAACATATAGGCTCAATGTTTCAATCAACCAGCAACAATCACTGTAATGCGCTATACCTAAACCAACATTCACTATATAAATCTTAAGCACTCAAAAAGTTGCATTCATTATAGTTTAAGTACTCAAAAAGTTGCATTCATTATAGTTTAACGCAAATATATATAGAGTTATTTCAATTCGTTATACACCTTCCTTTAACTAAGGTAGCGAAGAGCACGAACATGTGAGGCTCCAACCCTAAGCAACAAACTAGCATAACAAACTAGTGTCCAAGCTAAATCGTGTACCAAACCAGTTCACCAACGTACCATTCCACCACACTGAAATGAACTACTGGAAGGAAACAACATACCGAGAGCAATTTAATATGGTGCTTGCATGCCGCACTCAACGTGGCTCACTTCTCTGACTTGGTAAAGCTACCTACGCTCAACACCACAAATTTTAAGTTGCATAACACTTAGCTCCTTACGAATTGTCTCCAGCTACATGTATGTGTTGGAATCTTAATGAAAACTCAATTCCTAGACATAGGGCACATTTTACTTTGTCTTTATTGATAATTTATGGTATTATAGTACATCATACACCATCGCTCACAGTTGTATCAAACCATGATGCGACCCAGCAACTTGCGTCTTCACAGTAATCTGAATGTCGGGAGGCTCTCTCAAGGCTCGGCAGTCTCGGTAGAGGGGATTTTTCCACAAACACACTAGATATTTCTCGAAAATAAATTACACAATTCTCCTCTGCCGGACTGTTCTCAAGGCTTACAAGAAACAAATCTGAGTCTCTTCCTCCCTGGATTTTCCCCTGCGAGGTGTGAATCTTCTGCCTACACTTCTAGATTATGTGGAACCAACAAATACCATTGTCATGACCCTTCCAAATGGTACTCAAATTTTCATGTAAAATTTCTTCGAGCCCCACTACATCAATTGGATTGTACATTGATTGTGGTTTCTATGAGACCGTGTTGTCCAGTGACACAATTCACCTCTTGGAATGAATGGCGTTCAAAACCACAAAGAACCGAACCCATCTTCAGATGGTGCATGAGGTTGAATCCATTAAAGGGCATGTTACGACATCGGTATCCTGAGAACATATGGGTTACACTTTTGGTGCTCTCAAAACCTATCTCTCTGAGATGGTAGAATTTCTGATTTATAGTGTGAGGAACACAATTTTTCTTGACTGGGAGGTTAAGGAACAACTATCGAAAGTGAAATCACAAATTACAGAAATTTCGAAAAATCTCCAAATATTGATTTTGGAGACACTACATTCAGTTGGCTATGCTGGTGCATTACGGAACCCTCTCATGGCTCCTTAATCTACTATAAACAGATTGAATGACACAATTTTGGAGGCGTTTGTTATATAAAACTATATTGCTCCACGCATGGTATGCACAAAGGTAGGAGAGGCAAACAACACCTTCAAAAAATGTGCACGCCAAAAAAATGCACAACGACTACTGTCATATCTCCTTCAAACAAAACAAAATCGACACGAAACCATTATTGAAGTACTTGACAATATAATTTCTTGGAATAGTACTTTTGAAATAGTCACTAAGAGAGACCACGTTCGGGAAGAATATGGTTCCAAATGGTGTGGAAAAGTGTTAGGGTATAGAGAACATTAAGAGAAAAGAAACACCGAGCCGAAGTAGACTAGGTATGCAAATCGTGCGTTCTCAATCACCTATAGGATAAACTGCTGCACACTGCAATGGATCTAACAAATGGCATAAATGGACATAATTTTATATTAATGTTCTTCCTGACACTTAGAAACTCGATAGAGGAAAAATTAGCATTTTTCTAAGTAGGACTAGGGCATTTTGGCTAAAAATGGGACCTGTCAATTTTGGTTGGCGACAAAAATGGGATACAGTCCAAGTGGAAATGGCTGACCTAAAAAGCTAAGAAAATGTCAGAAAGCCTAACGTTCAGGTCAGAGAAATATTTACATGTAGAGTGCCACATTTGAAGAAGGGAACACCATGTTTGAAGAATACCACACAGCAATTCAATTTCAAAGGAGGCCACAAAACCAATGGCTCATATTTGAGCACGAAAGGAATATGCCAACAACTCCGATACCATGTTAACATAGGCAAGATAGGAAAGGTAAATCGTTAAATTGCATTTACTATTAGTATAGATGTACATTTATAATACATTCTTGTGATTGTTGGATTCATCTTCCAATGTCTCCTGGACTCCTTTTGACTGTCCAACTTCCACACCTTAACCTTTAGCAGATTAGGTGTTGAACAACAACATTGAATATTTTTTCTAGAGTTATATACTTATTGGTTTATTAATTAGTTGACATATTTTTTCTTCTTGTTTATATCAAAATCAATATGAATCATGTAATGGTAAATCTATGAGGACTTTAACAATGAAAAAATTGTGTATTAATATATAAGATTAGATTCTTGACATGAGAGGTAAATTCATGTTTACAATATTTAAATTCCAAATCATTCAACATTATGTAAACTAAAAGCGAGGTCTTATGCATGTATAAAATGTCCATTACATCTTTTTGTGGAACATAAGAGAAACAAATAGGCTTACATGGATGCACGAGGGGTTTTATTTTTTTCCTCATGGAAAATGGAACAATTTTGACTTTTATTTTCAATGGTAATTATAGATAAACGTTGAATTAATAAATATTTTATGGCTAAGAATTAAATGATAAATAATGTGATAGGGATTAATAGGCATTTGTTTGACTTTCTAATAGACTTGGTGATGTATTTTTCTTCCCTATATAGATTATGTAAAATAAATATCTACTTTTATGTATTTATAAGTAAATTATTTAAATTAGACATGTCTTTGCCATTGTGAACATGATGTAATATTAACTAGGAGGAATGTGAAAACATTAATTTTAGTGACTATCTTGTGATAAGTATGTAGAAAAAATAATATTCCTTGAGTTGTTCATGAAGAAATAATCAAATATATTATTTTTCAAAAAGTTAAATCTAATATAGTATGATTTTTGTATTATCTAACTCATATTTATTATTAAAAAAAGATATAAAGTTAAACCACAACATCAAAAGATTTAATCTCTTTTAGTGATTGATAAATTAATGATTAAGATGGATCTATAGTGGTTTTCTATCTCTATATCTAGATCAACCATAGTATAATTTTTCATTGTTTAAATTTTATTTCTAAATAGTTTAGTATTATTAATATTTTATATTAAAAACTAAATGAGTTACACATTATTATCTTATTAAGAACTAACTAAAATATTTTACCTTTAATTTTTTTTTCCTTGTGAGAATTGAAATATTTTAATAATTAGGTTAGAATCAATGTGAATGCACTATCTAAGAAATAGAAAAATATTTATGGTAATTTTACAATTATAGTTTCAACCATACTAAACTTTGTAATTTATAAAAAATATTTGTGTTTTTTTTTTAAGTCATTTTGCATGTAATTTCAAAGGAAATTTTGATATAAGTTCAAGAAACAGTCTATAATAAATATTATTTCATAAAAATAAACATCATGATGATAACCATCTAACAAACATAAATACCATCTAAGTAAGAAACACAATCAAATTCACTACCATCATCTAATTATATACACCTCTAGCACATATAAATGTCATTAGCTAGCACATAAATCTAATAATCTAATAGGGCATCATCATCATGATGACATCTAAAAAAACACAAGAATTGTAATCTAACATCATCACCACACACATCCTCAAATTAATATACATCTCATGTTAAATAATTGTTATCACATACACATATATCTGCAAGCACATTAAATGAATGTATCTAACAAGACCTAACAATATACACACCAATACCAACATATTATTTGAGTACATAAAAATGAAAAAACAAATCACCATATATATATATAAACAAGTTGTCAAACAACTACATCAAGTCAAATAAATGCTATTGAATATCTGATACAATAGACATAGTAGTGGTAGCCTGGTTTGTAGCCTAGTTTTTGGTAGCCTGGTCTATAGCATGGTCAAGTACTGCCTCAGCAATAAAACTATCAGGCGGAGGAGAAGGCACTAGTTGGTATTCTCTTTTAGGAGAAACATGAGGGACCACCGCCAGTACTCGGCTATCATCATGAGGTGAATGCTGACAAGGTGGAGTACTACTAGAATGATCACTGACACCCTGACCATGATCCAATGGGGTAGTACTACCAGAAGCATGATCACCACCCTCATCATCATGATCTAATGGACTAGCGACGCGTGAAGACTCAGGTGACGACTATGCTACATGCGCTGCATCCCTCTTCGCTGCTAGTACATTGGTAGCTCCAAGGATATGATGCATAAGAGTCATCATATCATGTAAATAGTCCCTAAAGAGCTCCAGGAGCCTAGGATCTACCCCGATGTCTCGAGCCCTCATAGGGCAGACTCCCTCTTCAACCAATATTTTAGAATACTAGTCGCGGTAGTCCATCCTAAATCTCAAACCATCCCTACAGGCTCGGATGCCCATGTCACCCCTCTACATCTGAGGATCATGTGCCTCATCCTCTTAGGCCTCTCCCATCTCTACATCTGATCCCTTCGGTGGGGGAGGAGGCATGTCCCCAATGAATGTGTCGATGTGTACAAAATACATAGTAGACAACAATAATTATACAATTTCATTAAACAATTTCATTAAGTAGTTTAATAAAACAAGTTAAAGAAGGTGCTAGAATAAATTTTATTCTAATTAATTAGGCCAATAAAATGAAACTAGATTAGTTTAAAGAAAACGCTAATATTACCTCTATCATCCGCATGCTCATCCAGTGAGGATGTTGGTACACTGTCCAATCCATCCTTGTGTATGGACACGACATCGAGATAAACGAGTGGTCATCCTCACTAGCCGATAGCAGTAGTTCCTAGGAAGAAATCTCGACTAGATACTCTGGCAGGCCCATCTTGGTCATCATTTTAGCCCACATTGCTCTGCACCTCAGTCATTATCCTAGGAGGGTGATGGTCAAATGGAGGCCTCATCTCTCAAAACCACTCAAAAAAATAAACAAAAAGGTTTCAAAGGAAAAGGAAAGTTTGTCCTCCCATGTATCATCACACATCATCTATTTAAAGCCCTACAAACTACCTCAAAAAATGGTAGAACAATTGATACATTATGGTGCCTGCATCAAAGAATAGAAATAATACAAAATATGGAAGCTAAAGTGCTACTCATCACTATTATATTGTGAAATTGTGGTCACTAATAATGAGAAGAACCTAACCTCCTGTGTAACAAAACAAGAAATTTGTAGTTGTCCACCATGCACCTGAAAATGTACTAGATGGACTACATGAGCCCCAAAATATCTTTGAGAGTAGATAAGTTGGCTCTGCTACAACCCCATGGTGGACACCAAGGAACTCAGGAAAATCCTCCCCTCTCCTGGATAGGCTAGTGATAAAATATATGTCCTCCTTAGAGGGAGTATACCATGTCTGAGGACCAACATGGAAATCCTACTATTGGACACTCCAACAAAGTAAATGTGCCAACTAGACAAAGTTTGCCTTCAGGTATATAGCCTCCTCATAGTATTTAAGGAGACCTACATTTCTCAAGAGTGCTCGGGTAACTGTGCTAAGAGGGAAAGGGTATAAATCTCTCTCCCTCTCCCAGGCCTCCCATGGTTGGAACACATTGTATTGGTCTACCATTTTCTCCTGCTCCTACTGCCGCTCCCTTTGTTGACGTCTTTGCTCTATGATTGACATATAAAATACATTAACCACATACAAAGAACAATTTTTTTTTTTAAATGAAAAATGTATTTATAAATTTGGAAACATAATTTTCAATTAAAAAGAAAAAAATTCCCCAGTGTGTCCAGAAACAATAATGCACCAGCTCTGGTGCATTATCAAACATAAAAGCACTAGAAACAATGTGTACATACGTATGATTCATTTCTTTTGGCTCACATACATACATTTTCAGTGTGGTGTGTCTAGTCAAACTTACACACAGGTGCGCACCTATAAGCGTTTTGCATCAGTATGAGAAATTTAGGTTATTGGATGCATTGAGCTATATTTTTTAATATAATGTGTGTAGTGTGTTTGATAAATATAAATGCACCAAGCATAACGTAAAAATGTATGCACAACTGTACAATTTATATCTTTTCCCGGTGCATTGTAATTTACTAAACACACCACTAAAATAGCATGCATTAGGTTTGTGCACCAATCTATGGTGCACCCTGTAAATTTACATGGTGCACTGCTATTAGTACGAGTTGAATTTGCCAAATACACAACACAGAAATATATATATATCTGTGTGTGTGTGTGAATTTTTTGACCTATTTTGCAATTCTAATATTCTAAAGAATTAAAATAGAGAGAAACATAGGCAATACTTGGACATTTGGTTGTCAGGTAGGTATTGTTGACACGTAATTGAGAAAACAAAATCACCATTGTTTGAGAAAATTGGAAAGCCACACACTGGCCATGATACAAAAGGATGGTGAGAAAGAGAAGCACTGACAACATGGCACTTACGTGAGAGAAGAGTGTCACTAATGCTTTATATCTCTACAACACTGTAGATGGTAAAAATGAAATTTATGACCAATAGGTTTTTTTTAACCCTATTTCATCACGTTAATATAATCTCACCAATGCAAAAAATATCCAAGAGCACCAATTTTTTAAAATTAAAAACCATATAGTGGTTCTCATGTTAAGACGCACTAGGGCATTTGAATACATGCACCACACCATTGCTTTATGGGACTATAACACCACATTTTTAAAATATTAAAAGCACTTAACGGTGCTCTTTCGTAGATGCACTAGGGCGTTCCAATACATGAACAACATCGGTGCTTCATAAGAAGATAACACCACATTTTTTTAAAACATAAAACCCTATAGAAGTTATCTTGTTAAGACAAACTGGGGTGTCTTAAATAATTAACCTCACTGGTGCTCCATGGGAATATAGCACGACATTTTAAAATCCCCCTAGCATTGCTCCTTCTAAGACAGATGAAGGTGTTTTAATACATGAACAATACGAATGCTTCATTGGAAACAATGTTTTTTTAAAATTGTAAACCTATAGCGGTGTGATTTCTATGTACACATTGAGTCATTTTAATACAAGAAGGGCATCAATGCTGCGAGTGGATATAACACTGACAATTTTTTAAATTTTACCTTTATTTGATGTTATTGATTAGTGTAAGCATATGTGTATGGTATACTATGTTAGGTCCCTATAATACTAGTTATTTCCCCATTACTATTGTCGTTGTATCCCTTATTGTTATTATTGTGCCCCTATTGTCCCCATATTGTTATTATTGTGCCCCATAGAATCCATCTATTGTTATTTTTGTGCCTTTATGTTATTATTGTTAGGTCGGCTTGGTTATATTGTGACCCCTTAAACTCCTATATATAGAAAGGGGGTTTTGTCATTTGAATCATCCAATAATTGTTCATTCGTGTAATGTAATGGAGGTTCCCCCTCAAAGAGGCTCATTTCTAAGGCGTTCATATATCTTTTCTATCTTTTTGTGAGCTGGTTTCATAACATTTGGTATTAAAGATTTGGATTCTAGGGTTTCGCTGCACCAAACAGGTCATCATGGATTGTTCGCTATTATTTTTTTTTCTGCGATGTTTTAGAAGCTAAAAAAAAAAACATTTGAGACAAAATCTCATTGAACCTCCAGTCCAAATTTCAGATCCTTTCTCGCTATATTTTCGGAGATATAATTTGAGGAAGTTAGGGTTTTTGCAGACCCCCGAATTACATTCCAAACAGGTCACCTTGGGAAAATCATCATAACATTCTCTCTGAGCATCAGATTGAATTTTCGTAAGAAGTTGAAGAAAGAGGATGGACTGTAGTTTTCTTGGGTATCATTTTCAAAACCTAAGGTTGAAACAGTGACCTGCGGCATGTCATACAAGTTCGCTCTACTGAACCAGTCTATACTCAGGTCATCGTGGGAGATTTGGCATAAGTATTTATTGGAGAATCCAATCTTGATCAGACTTATGGGGTTAGAAATATTGCTCAGAGGGTTACCTCAAGAAGCAATTTCAGACCTGGGAGATCCAAAATTACCGAGATACATCATATTCAATATCGAGCTCCTACAAAGTGAAAAAGGCGTGTAGTTTTTTTTTAAATTTTTGCATAAGCTTGGTTTGAAAAAATAGTTTGAAGGAATTCAAAGGGCATAGTGAAGCATTATTATCGGTAATTGATGCCCCGAAGAAAAAAAATGGAAACACCTAGTAAGCAACCTGAAATATCTAGCATGAAACATGAAGAAGAGGAAGAAATGCAACATGATATATCAAAATTACGAGACCAAGTGCAACAAATTTCACTCGCACAAAAGGTAACATAAAACAAGATGGATGGTTTAAAGAAATATGTAGAAGCTAAGATGGATGGTTTAAAGAAAGGCGTAGAAGCTAAGATGGATGGTTTAAAGAAAGGTGTAGAAGCTAAGATGAATGATGTGGAAGCTAAGATGGATGACGTGGAAGCTAAGATGGATGATGTGGAAGCTAAGATGGATGGCGTGGAAGCTAAGATGGATGATTTAAAGAAAGGCATGGCATATTTGCAGACAAATTTGAAGACATATTTGACAAAGTTTATACAAGAAATGCTTACTAATGGTGAAAGGGTAGGAAAGGGAACTCATGATGAGAACAAAATAAATGTTCATCATGATTTCATAGACTCTAACATTAGATCGAAGAACCACCATTCCAAAGATCGATATGAGGAATTTTGATGGCAAGGATCCCGAAACATGGATACTACAGATGGAGCAATTTTTCGATCTCCATAATGTGCAAAACACACAAAAGGTACACATTGCAACTTTATATTTGGAACCAAATAAGTTTGTATGGTATCGATGACTTTGCTCTCGTAAAAAAATTGTCACTTGGACTATTTTTACTGATGAAATCATAGCATATTATGAGGATACAAAAAGCAACACTTTTTTTAGCCAATTGATAAATCTCAAACAAAAGGGTTTAATGATGGAGCACATTGAGGACTTCCAAAAATTGAATATAAGGGTAAAAGATATTCCAGAGGTGCATAGGATTGATGTGTTCATAGGGACTTTAAAAGATAACATCCAACATGAGGTTTTCCTTTGGGAACCAGATTCATTAGAGAAGGCATTCAGGTTGGCAAGAAAAATGGAAAGAAAATTATGGCAACAAGGAAGCCTACTACTCAAAATCATAAAGATGGAAGTGTTACTGCCCCTAGCCATCCACAACCTACAAGGTTGACACCACAACAATTGGAAGAAAAAAGAGCAAAAGGGCTTTGTTATAGTTCTGATAGCAAATACACTAAAGGTCATAAGTGTGCAAAGAAGAAATTATTTTACATAGATTGTGAAGAGGAGGAAGAAAAGGAACAAGAAATGTCAAAAGAAGAAGATTTACACAAGGAAAAAACCCTAGAAAAAGAAGAAATGAATCTGAAAATATATTGTAATGTATTGGCTGGAATTACCACTCCTCAAACTATCAAGATAGAAGGGCATATCAAGAAGAAAAAGGTAATAGTGTTGATTGATTCAGGAAGTACCCATAATTTTATTCATTGTAAGATAGCGGAGGAATTGAGCTGCTTCCTATATCGAGCACTAGAGTTTCAAGTGATGGTTGCAAGTGGATGAACCATAAATTTCTCAGGAAAGTGCCATAATATCAAGCTATCCGTGGGAGAATATGTATTGAGTAGCCCAATGCTTTCCATTCGAATGGGTGGTGCTGATGTTGTACTAGGAGTCCAATGGCTACAGTCCTTGGGTACAATAGCTTTTAATTTTCAAGAACTTTTCATGAAATTCTCTTCAGAAGGAAAGGAAGTTGAATTAAGGGGCATTGCAGGAAAACCAGGAAAGATAATCAGCTCTAACAGAATGACAAAGCTTCTAAAGAAAGAACAATGAGGCATAATTGCACAATTATGTTCATTAGAGGTTCCCACATTGAAATCATCCATTTCTCCAGATCTCCAAAAAGTCTTGGACCATTAGTCCAAGGCATTTGAGACTCCCAAAGGCCTCCCTCTTATTCATGATCATGATCATGCTATAATTTGATTCCAGGTAGTGTTCCTCCAAATATCAGGCCTTACAGATATCCCTATGTCCAAAAGAGTGAAATTGAACGTATGGTTGCAGAAATGCTAGAGGTTGGTATAATTCAACCTAGTCAAAGTTCTTTCTCTGCTCCAGTAGTATCGGTTCACAAGAAGGATGGATCATGGCACATTTGTCCAGATTATAGGGAACTCAACAAGCTCACTATTAAAGATAAATTTCCCATTCCTGTCATTGATGAATTATTGGATGAATTGCACGGATCAATTTACTTCACCAAGTTGGATCTTTGTTCAGGATATCATCAAATCAGAATGAAGACTGAAAACATTCCAAAAATAACATTTAGAACTCATGAGGGTCATTATGAATTTTTGGTTACGCCTTTTGGCCTTACTAATGCACCTTCTACATTTCAAGGTTTGATGAATTCCATTTTCAAACCCTTCCTTAGAAAATTTGTGTTGGTATTTTTTGATGATATACTAATCTACAACAAGTCTTGGAAGGATCATGTCCAACATGTTGACATGGTGCTCAAACTATTGGAGGAGAAGCAATTATATGCTGAAATCTCCAAATGTTTCTTTGGAGTACAAGAGGTGGAATATCTGGGTCATATTGTATCTCATGAAAGTGTTAAGGTAGACCCTAGTAAAATTAAAACCATTAAGGAATGGAAAATCCCCACATCCATAAAGCATCTACGAGGATTTATTGAGTTGACAAGGTATTATTGCAAGTTTGTTACGAATTATTGGAGGATACAACACCTCTAACAACACTATTGAAGAAAGATGCATTTTCATGGACTCCAGAAGCAACAAAGGCCTTTGAACATCTTAAAGGGCAATGTGCCAAGCACCAGAATTAGCTACAACGGACTTCACAAAAACCTTTATTGTGGAATGTGATGCCTCAGGGAATGGAATTGGTGTTGTTTTAATGCAGGAAGAAAGACCCACTGCTTTCGAAAGTTGTCCAATCAAAGGAAAGTATTTACACAAAGCTATTTATGAGAAGGAAATGTTGGAAATACTACATGCACTTAAGAAATGGCGACCCTACCTAATGGGAAGACACTTCAAGGTAAAAAAATATCATGATAGTCTTAAATACTTTTTATAACAAAGATTATCTTTAGAAGAGCAGCAAAAATGGTTCACAAAGATGTTGGGTTATGAATTTGAAATCATCTACAAAAAAGGGAAGCAAAATGTTGTGGAAGATGCACTCTCAAGAAAGGATGAGGATGTGGAAGAATTTCTTTGTGCCATTTCTATTATCCAACCAGATTGGATAAATGAAGCAAGGGATGAATGGAAGAATGACGAGGAAGTGTGGGCACTCATTCAAAATATACAACAAGATCTCAGTACATCTAATGCATTTAGCTGGAAAAATGATTCTTTATGGTACAAGGATCGGTTATACCTATGTAAGAATTCCCAACTCAAACAAAAGATTCTTAAGGAATTGCACACCTCTCCCTTAGAAGGGCACTCATGATTTCTAAAAACCAACTACATCGTTAACAAGATTTTTTTTGGGATGGCCTTAAATCGGATATTCAAAAGTTTGTGTCAGAATGTTTGGTTTGCCAAAAAATAATGTTGAAACAATTAAGACCCTAGGACTATTACAACCTTTATCCATTCCAAGCCAACGTTGGGAAGAGGTTTCAATGGATTTTATCACAGATTTACCCAAGTTCAAAGGAAAGAGTGTTATCATGGTGGTAGTTGATAGACTTATTAAGTATGCACACTTTTGTGAATTATCTCATCTGTTTAAAGCGAGTATAGTTTCTACTGCATTTATGGAAACAATTCAAAAGCTACATGGAAACCCAAAGATTATTGTAAGTGACAGAGATCCCATTTTCACTGGAAGTTTTTGGACATAATTATTTTCTTGTCTTGGTGCTTAGTTGGCTCATAGCTCATCTTATCATCCTCAATCTGATGGGCAAACTGAGATAGTAAACAAATGTTTGGAAGGATATCTTCGTTGCCTTGTATCTGATAAATAGGCACAATGGGTCAAATGGTTGCCTCTAGCTGAATGGTGGTATAACACTTCCTTCCATACTACAACAAAAATGACCCCATTTATGGCACTTTATGGATATCCACCATCCATCACATCATATTTAAGAGAAATTCTAAGGTTCAAGCAATGGAAGATCACATCGAGCATCAGCAACAAGTTCTCCAACTCTTAAAGGATAACCTCACCTTGGCTCAGAATAGAATGAAACAACAGCTAGATCAACATCGTAGTGAAAGAATTTTTGATGTAGGTGATTGGGTATTCCTATGGCTACAACCATATAAACAAATGTCCCTCAAGCAAGCTAAGAAGGATAATAAATTATCACCAAAGTATTATGGTCCGTACAAGGTGTTGCAAAAGATAGGTACTATGGCATACAAATTGGAACTTCCTGCAGCTTCCTGAGTGCACCCAGTTTTCCATGTTTCATGCTTAAAGAAGGTTATAAGTGACAAGCTTCCAGTTCAAAGAATATTGCCAGAACTTGATGAGGAAGGAAAAATCATGTTGAAACCTGAAGCAATCAAAGAAACATGAACTCTACAGCTATGAAATCGATCAATTTCAAAGTATCTCATCAAGTGGAAGAACTTACCTATTGAAGATTCCACATGGGACGATGAAAATTTTGTATAGAAGCATTTAGAACTACTCAAGTGTTGACGACAACACTTTTTTGAAGGAGAGGAGCATGTTAGGTCCCTATAATTCTAGTGATTCCACCATTACTATTGTCGTTGTATCCATTATTGTTATTATTGTGCCCCTATTGTCCCCATATTGTTATTATTGTGCCCCATAGAATCTCTCTATTATTATTTTTGTGCCTTTATATTATTATTGTTAGCTCAGCTTGGTTATATTGTGAGCCCTTAGACTCCTATATATAGAAAGGAGGTTTTGTCATTTGAATCATCCAAGAATTGTTCATTTGTGTAGTGCAAAGGAGGTTGCCCCCTCGAAGAGGCTCATTTCTAAGGCGTTCATCTATCTTTTCTATCTTTTTGTGAGCTGCTTTCATAACATACTATGTATGCACCAGGGTGTAATAGTACGGGTTTAGTACCATGTCATCGTCATAGCATAGCACGAGACTGGGAAAAATGATTTTTGTGACCGACATTTTTGTAAATTTAACCCTTTTTTGATGCTATCGAGTAGTATATGCATTAGTGCTCTTTGTTATTTAGCACACCCTCTTTTTAAAAATAAATATGCCATGGTGCACCATGTTCTATTAGGCACTAACGTGTATATGTATAGTAAAGCACCAGTGCATTTGTATATTATAGATGCACCGTTAAAAAAACATCTGCTATAACATCCACCCACCCACCTCCACTACAAACATATTTTTGGGCTATTTTTATAGGGGCTTCCACAAAAACCTCTGCTAAAGGGTCTTTTCCTTGTAGTGATGAGAACATCTATATATATATATATATCTATATATATATATATATATATATATATATATATATATATATATATATATATATATATATATATATATATATATATATATATATATATATATATATATTCTTCTATGTAAACCCTATTATGAAAAGTCTAGCCTTCTACCTCCTTTTTCCTTTGTCTTCTTCCTTCAACCTATAAATCGATTTATTTTGCAATTCTCTTTTACTTGCAGGAAATAGGAAAAAGTGTAAAGTTTATTTATGTACCAAAAGGTCCATCTCTTATTTAATTCCTACTCCCATGCTCTCTAGTTTCTACTTTCATTTCTTGTCCATGTATTTCTTGTTCACTAGAATCAATCAATGATACATAATGCAGTGAAAGAGTTTATTGTTTAGGGGGTTTTCTAAACCTTTTTGATCTTCTAATAACACTTATGCGAGTTTTAGGAACATGTTTTTGATGTTTTCATTTTGGTTTACCATTTTGATTTTCTTGCACCTTTGTAATATGTTTTTCTATGATTTCAACAAATGCCATGTATTTTGTGTTTTCTAATTCCTATTTCTTTCTACACAAGTGAGATTTGTACATGACCTTCTCGTTAAATACCCAATCTCCACTCCTAATTACTTTTTGGTTTTCATAATCCCATAAAAGATAGCTAAAATTATTAACTTTGTGTCCAATAAAAGTGCACTTCTTGTATTTTTCTTCAAGATTTATTCTATTTTCTCTATAACTATGGAAAAATACTTCACCATCAAAAGTTTTGATAAATGAGATTTTACTATTTTACCTATTAATTCCTCCTCTAGAATGCCACCATCCAAGGAAATCAAATGCCTTTTGTTTATTAAGTAAATGGTATATCAACAACATCTTCCCAAAATTGTAAGGAAAATCTGACATGCAATCTCATACTCCTTTCAAGCTCGTGGAAAGATCTATAATTTTCCTATTCATCCTTTTTGACACACCACTTTCTATGTGTGCTCTTGGAATCCTTTTCTCTTTATGGTTCCCATGGTATGAATAGTAACTATCAAGTTCGTTGTTGCAATATTTGACTCCATTATCTAATATCAGACACTTTAACTTATTCCTCCTCACACTCACAGCCAAATATTTCCATTTTTTAAAAACATCAAAGGCATCATATCTGTTTCTAATGCAATAAACCAAGTTTTATTAATTACACCATAAATAAGAATAACATAGTAATAAGAACCACCAAGAGATGATACCTAAGCTATCCCCCGTACATTTGTATGCACAAGATCTAATTTTTCATTATATTTTCCTTCACGACATTGAAAAATATAAATCTTTTTTATTTTCCATAAACACAATTCTCATAAAAGTCCAAACAAACCTTCTTCAAATCTAGCAATAAGCTCCTCAAGTGGGAAATATGCATCCCATTCTCACTCAAGTTCCTAAGATCTTGATGCAACAATGATGTATCTACTGTTATAGAAGCTAAACTAATAGAAAGTTCAACATTACTAGTACATAAATAAAATGTACCTACCTTCTATCCTTTTTTCTTCTGAGATATCCTCTAGTGGCCTTCCATGAATTTCCTATAAATGTGACTATACAACCTCCACTTTCCAACTACCTTGTTGAAATTAATTTTGTTCTTAAATCAAGAATGTGCCTTTGTGATACCTCTTTGATTACCCAAATTAGGTATTGTAATTATGAGCACATAATGTTGGAGTTCCATCATTGATGTCATGATGTCAAAATCTATCATATGGTGTAACCTTTAATGTTATTAATAATAATTCTAGAGCTAAAGGAAAGGGATAGGCAACAAATTATGATGCCTTTGGGAGGGTGGAAACTTGAATTGGGAGGAAAATGCATACATTGAATTAATAATTCCCTTAATGTGATTGTTGGGAAAATGAATGGTCAAGGTATGTTTATAAAAATGAAAAAGAAAATCAATTGAGAATATTTTTCTCTTTGCATCTTTGTTCTCAGCATTACTCCATTATTATTCTCACACACTCCATTTTTTCCCCCTCTCACTCAAAAATTTGAATTAGCATGAGAATCTGTGATAACTTGTGTAATATGAGTTAAATGTGTTGTAGTTCTTTTTCCTTGGACTGGATCACTTTGAGGATTGGGATTTGTCCTGTTTGTGTGTGGCATAAAGAGCACTGAAGAAGGGATCGCATATGGACACCAAAGATCAGAGAAGCACTTTGTCATGTTGTGTGAACATGTATTGTCATTTGTGAATGTCTATGGACCTGGTAAAATAATCGAAAGGTTGAACACTGAAATTATTTCCTTTGTGTGGAGGAGAGTGGTCTTCACTTTTGTTGTTAAATCTAGTCTGAAAAACGTGTGGCAAATCCCAGAGTTAATTTCTCCTCAAGGAATAAAGATGTGACACAGTGTTGGCTAGTTATGAGAAAAGTTTTATAAAAACTAAGCCTATGGTGGGGTAGAATGTCTCTCACCCTATATTAGTTTCAAGTATTTTCCTAGTTGTATAGATAAATTTTTATTTTTGTGTTAATGGTCTTTTTGCCATATATGGTTTGGTGACATGAAAGATTACTTAGTTACTCTTTTCAACAATTTTATATGTACATGCATTTACCCTTTAGAAATTATGTCATGGTTGTAGCTTTTTATATGTATTAAATTTTGTGAAAACATTGGTTGAGGAAGATAGGCTACGCAAATTGTTTTGTAAACACGTAGTGTTGGAATTTCTTCCATAAAAATTCTTTTGGGACATTTCGAAAACTAAAACTGGGGCATAGTGAGGGGAAATATTGTTGATCCTCTAGTGCAATTTCTAGATATCATGTCATGGAATTTTAGGAAATATGATCGAAGGAATTTTTTCTTCCTAAATACATATTTAAAGAGAAAATTTTGTATTTTTTTAATCACATTTCTTCTATGATGTTCCAAAAGCTTAAACTTAGATATTAGTGAGGGGGAATCTCGTTGATCATTTGGTCTGACTTTCATATCTTCGGCTGTGATATTTTTAGGGATATGATTAGAGGAATTTGAGCTTCTAGGATTCTCCTAAAATCATGCATCTAAAATGTCATGTTGGCATTTTTACTGTAAATTTTCTTCTAGGAGGTTCCAGAAGCTATAACATTGACCATAGTGAGGGGAAATCCATGTAATCATTTGGTCGAACGTATAGATCTTTGGTAGTGATATTTTTAGAGATATGATAAAAGGAATTCAAGCTTCCCAAATGCACCTAAAATCATGCATTGAAGATTTCATGTTGGAATTTCTGCTATAACATTCCATATGGGAGATTCTATAGTTTGAAACTTGGATCATAGTGAGGGGAATTCCCACTGATCATTTGGTTCAAGTTTGAAACCTTGGATAGCTATAATTGAGGATATATTCTCTAAAGAAATTGCTATATTAGTTTTCACACAATGTGTTTGAATGAAAAGTGTTTTCTTTAGATGGGGATAGTATTTTTGTATGTTACCATTGTTGTACGATAATATTGTTGTAGCTGAACTATGCCTATTTTCATGCAAATCATTTGAAGAAATGTTCTAGAGGTGTTTTATTACAATTTGCATACGTACTATTTGATAGAATACCTCAAAGAAAAAAGTTAAAAGTTTCACGATTGAATGGTATATTTTAGTTAGTATGTCACAAGTAGAATTAGAGCATTGTTTCTTATTTGATTTCATACAAAATGTTTGACAAAATATCTATAAGAAAAAGACTACTTAATTGGTTGTAAATAAAGTATTTGAGGAAAGGTTTACATGAAAAGTGTTTGAACAAATATATGAGAGATGAAATTCAAGTTTTTTCAAGTATGGTTAAGATAACTTTAGTAGGGGTAAGTGACAAAGTGGTATCAAATCTTATTGTAAATCTAGTAAAGTATAAAAGAAATTTTATTGTATCCTATAACATTTGTAATTAATTGATGGAAATAGGTTTGTGATATCCTTACCTCTTTCAACAACCACTTCCATTCTATGCTTTCATCCATACCTTACACTTTCCCACAATTTTACATGGCTCATCATTACCCAGATAAACATGTCCAAAGTAACCTTGAAGATAGTGTTGAAGATATGCTCTATGGGGTGTGGCATGAAATGAAGCCCTTAATTATTTCACCCAAGAATCATAAATGTTATCTATAGAAAGGATTGAATCATCTTATAACACATCACCTGCTACATTTTCTTCCTTATTATTCACCTATTGTCCATCTCCTTCAATTTATTTTAGAGACAAGCAATATTTCTTATTATTTCTTTTATTCCCATGATTCTAGTATTCCGACCTCCATGTAAATTTGTATATACCCTTAATATAATTTACACAATTACCAATGCTCTTTCCTCTCTCCCTTTGTCTTTCCTTACTCTCCATAGTTAAAGAATTACCTAATGTCCCACCTACGTTTTTCCATTCTAGTTACTAAGGAAAATACCAAAAATATCATCAAACATTAAAGTGTTTGAACCAGAGACACAATTACTTGTAACCATGACCAAGATATTCTATGTTTCTAGACATAAGAAAAAAATCAAAATATCCCTTACCTCATGATTAAATTTTACTACTACAAAACTTAACTCACTAGTGACCAAGTTAAATTCATTTAAATGAGCAACAACAAACCTACTTTTTGACCTATTCATATTGAATAAACACTTCATATGGAATAACTTATTCAAAACTTGGGAGTTTTTGTAGAGTTTAAATAAGAAATTCATCAAACCCTCCATTATCTTTTCTTTTAAAATGTTTAATTCCAATGATGTTGTTAGGCATAGCCATATTTTCCCTAATTCCTTTTTATCAAGAATATTCCATTCTTCATCTTTAATAATAGTTTGATTCTTTTCTCTTCCACCTAATGGTAAAAAAATATTTTTATGACATAGATAACCTTCCATGGTTGGCAGTTTCTGTTGTTAAACATCTTAAGGCTAAAAAAATCTTTTTCCACTATTCCCACTCAAAGCAGGAACCCTCCTTTACTATGAGTTTTATCAACTAAATAAACCTTTGGCTCTGATACCAATTCTTAGGAATAAAATTAAATAGAAATACAAGAAAAATCAAAGTAGAGTATAATGAAAGAATACAAAAGAGACATCAATTTATTAGGTTCATCCAATTATTGCTTCCATGGAAAAATAACTAGTCCTACCCTTTATTCCATCTAGTAAAATGAAGGGATTACAACTTGCTACACATTCATTGAAACATTGTCTTCTCTCTCTCACAATATCCTCTCTCCTAATTACAATGATATCTCAATATTACATAATTTCTATGAAAATTTTCTCAAAAAATGAGAGTTTCCTTCTAGGGGGTAAAAAACACTGACATAAAATCTAATATAAGATCTGTGACATAATGATTTATGGTCTATATTAACTATGAGATTATGTTTTCCAAGGATTTTTTTCCAAAATAAATTGTTCAAGGGTGTTTCCCCTAAACCCCCACTAGGGGGACTCCAAAGAATCATGACCATCCCCGTCAACCGTGTAATGAAAATAGTAGGGGGTACTCCCCATACACCCCCTAGTAAGGAACTAAGGTCCAAATTCATATTGAGAAAATTCCTCTAATTGAATAATATAATTGAGCTCTACAACCAACATAACAACTCGAAATCTCTCCCTATTTTCAGATAATTTTATGTTCACAAGGTATGTCAAATCATCACTTCAATTTCATAAAGGGGTCAAGATATTCCAAAGGCAAGCTAGCTTTTCAAGCACTCCTAATTTACACATGTTAATCATGTATCTTTCATAATGTTTCTCGAAACAAGGTAAAACTATGCAAAATTAATCAAAAGCATTATTAGAGATGGTCGTATACGATGTGCATTATGTAAGCTTATATCATTCTAAGGAGAGAATAATTGTCTATATCCAATCAACTAGGACTTGTGCAAAATTCAAGGGATAGGTTGAGAAATGATCTCAACCATACCCATGAATATTTCAACACCCCTTAAAATAGGAAACTACAATACTACATTGCTTTCACACTAATGTTAGTTTCATATTACAATGAAAACAAAAAATACCAAAGAACCTAAACTCATAACATGTATTAATGTTTCTATTGTTTTGGTTATTTCCCCTATAATCCAATGAGCCATATCTTTCACATACAAAGTCCAATTGACTTGATTGAACTAGCGTTAGAAATCACTATGCAAGCTCTTCATTGTGGAGACAATTCTTAGTAGAAATTGGGACCTCCTTAATTTGCCAAAATTGAAGATCCTCCTACATCACACCTCACCACAAAAGGAGACTTTTGGTCCACCAAATATCTTAATCCATCATCATAGCGAGTGACTTTTCTTTTTCTGTACAAGGAAAACATTTAATTTATCTCAATAGACCTTCTAAATGGATTCCTTTACGATAACTATTGGATTCTTCTCATATCCCTTCTTGAAAATGGGAATTTATGGTATGTAAGCGTTTGTCCAAATTTTTTCAGTAGCCCTGGGCCCAAAATTTATCACATGAAACCATCATAATATTAAGAACATGTTATAGAAATAAATATGAAACCTTAGCAAGGATTTTCAATTTTTGCACCAATAAACAAAATAACATACAATTTCCTTTACTGCTTAGTAGCACATGCATTCCCCAAGATATTAATAAAATTCTTGGATATTATAATTTGAAGATCTTCTTTGAGTTGGGATTTATCTTGAGAAACAACTTTTGGAAGCCTAAAAACTAAATGATGTAGCTCTTGTACCTTTTCCAATCCCAAGAACACAAAGGAATCCACTGATGGCAACACA
The DNA here is from genome assembly GCA_031772625.1 of Pinus tabuliformis. Taxonomy (NCBI): domain Eukaryota; kingdom Viridiplantae; phylum Streptophyta; class Pinopsida; order Pinales; family Pinaceae; genus Pinus; species Pinus tabuliformis. The sequence goes on from CM062815.1 coordinate 91,970,270, forward strand.
TCGACTACAAAATTAACAATTTCCGCATCATTTCCATTAAATTAATTCATTTTATACTACAAATTTTATAGTCCATAAAACTATTCCTTGCTAAAACATTCAACAAATACATACTCTTAAGACACTTAATCATCCTTCAATTTTATTATGAGAAGTGAAAATATTGTAAAAGAAAACAAAGAGCTACCTGAATTGGAAAATAGAACAGTTTTTTTTTTGTAAAGTTTTAATGAGTCACATTGGTAAGTAAGATATGACATTTCTTACACCTTTTTTCCTCATGGAAATTGTTGTCATCCACAACACTGAAATAATGACAACCATCAAAATGTTTTCCATGGCCATTCTTAATCTTGTTGGGATTATTGATTACATTTTAAAATATGGAATTAACAATTTGGAGATTAATTTAACATTTAGGCCTCATTCATTTTACATGTTACTGTGCACCATTTGTGTAGGCTATAAATTCTAGTCAACACTATTAATTTATGAAACTAGTTTCAAATTCCAACTTGGATATCTCATATGATGGGCATGATGATTACATTGAATTCCCCTTTTGAAGAGGATCAAAATTGACCTAAATATCACCTCATTTGGACAATAAGAATTTGAGTTTTGAATTTATGTATGGACTTATGTACATTAGGACAGGTCAGTTTCACACACATGTACAATTGGACAGTTCAGCCTCAACATCAAATGGACCTCCATAGAATCCTATAAATACAAGAGACTTTAATCTGAATTGGTCATCATCATAATGTCACACGCTGAAACCACAGTCACTCGCATAAGGGTGCAACCAAGGTTATGAGACAATGCTGAGATAATAAGACCATAGTTGCTTGCATACAGTGATTAAGAGGGTGACCAGGAAGTCATATTTTCTTGTTCATAGTTTTTGATGGAATGACCAGGAATACACAGTCACTCACAAGTCATAGTATCTCGCTCAAAGTGTCTCAGGAAAAAAATGGGAGGAAACAGTCACTCATAGAATAACTTGATGAGTGTGACTAGGGTTCAGATGTAGGGTTTGACAGTTAACCGTAGATGTCTAAAGGTTGGAAGATTTCTCTCTATTGTACAGTAATTCAGGAAGTCTTCTTCTGATCTTTTTTGGGTAAATATTTAATGGATCATTATGTATTAGGCCTATTGTACTCTCTGCCAAAACAATTTATGACAATCTAATAAGAAGAAGATTCGAAAGGGTTTTCCCCCTGGTGGGGGTTTTCCATGGTCTTTGACTAATGTGGTGTCTCTTGTGGTTATGTTATTGTCTCCTTTGTCATTCCATATATTGTTCTATATTCAATTATTGTTTATCATTGGAATCATTGTTAATAATTGGATGCATTGCTAGATGATGAATTTAATTGCGCTGAAGTAATTGTAACATCGTATAATAAATTGAAAAATTAACATGGCATCAGAGCTAAGGTGAAGTAAAATACAAAAAGGAGACAAGAATTGAAGCCATCATTCTTGGAAAGTTGAAGGACATTATCTAGTCAAAATCTGTTGGCATTATGACACAGGCTTGGCACTATGGCACAGGTATTGTCCTTGATGGCAACACACTCGGCAAATCACTCAGTTGATAGTTCAGGATCATAGGCTCTCAAAATAAAGGAAAAGGAGGTATACGCAGTTTCTTGTTGACCAAGCCATGTATACATGCGGATTCACAGACCAAAAGGCGCGTATGCGTATACAGACACTTTCATGCATAGAAAAGCGTGTACAGTTTGGACAACATGGTTTTTGGTCCTTGGTATTCAGACCTATGGTTTTGGACCATGGTATCTCGTCTGAAGTATTGAACCCAGGTATTTGGACCCACGTATTGGTTCTAAATGGTTTTTGGACCATGGTATTGAGTAATACCTAAGACTATAAAAGGGGAAGGAGATCATTAGGCATAGGCATTTAAGGATTGAATATCATATGAAGAGCAATATCTAATATACTGGTCATTGGGTTATGGTGTATAGCTGGATCTAAATCAAGGAGGAACCTGAGCGCTAGGAGAAGGATAAGTTCTATTGATGGGTCAAGATCTTAAGGCTTGAAGAGAAGTATCTTTGTGTGATTTTGATCTGTTGTATTTGGCGCATGACTTGATCTATAAATCTAATGATATGGGTATAACTAATGTCTGAATAATTGAAAAGGGTAAATTATCTTTTATAGATTTGTACGTAGGTTCAGCGCAGCAAAGGTGTGTATACATGCAGGTTCAACAATTCAAAACAGCGTATACGCAGGTTTGCTTTGAAATAGCAGTGTATGCATGGAGGTTCTACATATTGAAGTAGCATACATCTCATAAAATCTGTTTTAGCTACTTCTGTTTATTACTGTAGTGTTCTGGGTTCAGAATTGGTTTCTGGTTACTGTTACTGTATTCTGGTTACAGCATTCAGAGAAGTGATTGATTGATTCAGTTTTTGGTTGGTGCAAAGGAGATTGGATGATGCAGATATATTTGATGTTTGATTGATGTTATTAATGGATCCAGTCTAAAAATTTATGAAACGTGGTCCCTAGAAGAAAAGAGAATGTTGTAGCCTTCTGTAGGATAGCACCTATGTACAAGTACATCAGCTAGTACAAGAGCTAAGGGGGTTGTAGCTCCCTTCCAGGAGAATCTAGAGAATGAGAGAAGGTTGTAGCCTTCTACAGGTAGAAGCCTGCGTACTGGTATAAGACTGCACTAGTACAGAAACATTGTAAAAAGAAGTTTCTTATTAAAAGAAGATAGAGACGAATTGCAACAGGTGGTTTTCACCCACATTGGGTTTCCACGTTATATCTTGTGTTCTTGTGTGTGACTATCTGCTCTGTTTTATTGTACCTGGTTACTGTTTATATGGTTCTGATGCACAGATTAATGATCAACATCTGAAGAATAAATTAAATTATAAGTCTGTAGGTTATACGCTAGTTTCCTTAACTACAGTTGCGTATATACGTAGTTTTCACTAATTGAAGTAGCATATACAAATCTGATTGTGAAATGAAAAATAATTGACTTGCTAATACTGATTCACCCCCCCTCTCAGTATTATTTCCAACAATTGGTATCAGAGAAGGTCCTTCAGAAGAAGCTTGATCACTTGAAGGAAGATCTATCATCATGAGAAACTACGAAAAAGAGGCATCCATTTGGCCACCAATTTTTGATGGGAGAAATTTTGTCTATTCGAAGGTAAGAATCACAGCCTATCTTCAATCCCTTGGAACAGAAGTTTGGGATATCCTGGAAGGAGGATACACATTTCCTGCAGCAACTCCTATAGATACAGCAGGTAAAAAACAGCATGAAACAAATGCAAAGGTTGTCAATACTCTATTGGGGACTATATCACAATCGGAATTTGTCAAGGTTATGCATCTCAAAACTGCCAAAGAAATATGGGACAAGATCGTTCTAATCTATGAAGGAGATGATCAGGTGGAACATGCAAAACTACAATCTCTCAGAATTCAATATGAAACTCTCAAAATGCACAATGATGAAAGTGTAGCTAATTATTTCCTACGTATAGATGAGATTGTTAATCACATGAAAAATCTAGGTGAAGAAATAAAAGAAGTTACTTTAGTTGAAAAGGTTTTAAGATCCTTGTCTTCTAAGTTTGAATCAAAAGTTTTTGCCATAGAGAAAAGGGGGTCCATCGGACATGACAGAAGCCACATATAAAGCTTTAGATAAAGGAGAATATAATGAGTCAGAACATATGTTAGAAGGAGAGGAAGAATCAAATTTTGTCAGGAACCTTCAATGGGGCTCTGGAAGATTCAGAGGTAAGTTACCTTTCAAATTCTTTTCTTGTGGAAGAGTTGGCCACTATGAAGCCAAATGTCCTCATAAAGATAAGCTTGATAAACGTAAGGAACCGGTTAATGGAATAGAAAATAAAACGTAAGTAAGAAGTGCTATTATACACATGAAGACAACCGTGGACTTTCAAATAGTGATGAAGATGAACATGGTAATGATTATAGACTTTTGATGGCTTTTGAAGATGATGATTTCTTGGATGCTATAAATGAAGATGATCTCTATGAAGAAATTTCTAAACTTAAAATCTGTTTAGAAGAAAAGAGTATGATTATAGATACTCTGACATTCCAACTTGATGAAAGGGAAAATACAATGAAAAATTAGAATGTGAAATTGTGGGACTTAGAAAAGATATTGAGAAAACAAAAGCTCTTAATATCAAATTTGCTAAAGGATCTGAAACTTTAGATGAGATTATCAAAGTGCACCATTATCCTCTAATAAAAACAGGTCTTGGATATACTGAAGAAGCATCTCAAGCATAGAAGCCATCCACCTCCAAAAGTTATCTTGAAGCAGCAAGGAGAAGTGAACAGGTTGACAATCGTCAGCAAAGGCATAAAGCGGATCATCAGGTAAATCGAGGTCAATCTAATTCAAGGATGAATAGAAGCTACAACCAACCACAGGTAAATCATTCCCAATTTGCTTCAAGAATGAATGTCAATGGAAACTACAATCACATGGTCAGTAGATTTGATAATCACAGGAATTTCTTTAATGGCCAATGTTTCTCATGTCATAACTTTGGACACAAAGCTGCTCAATGTGTTGCCTACAAGACCATCATGACTAGGGAAACACAAAATCAAAGGAGTATGACTGGGATCATGAAGAGGACCTTCAATAATTTTTCTGCTCTTGAAAATGAAATAGAATGCTCTATTTGTAACAACTTCGGTCATGAAGATTCTGAATGCAGGAGTAAGTTTCAACAACCATCTCAGAAGGAGCAAAATTCGTTAGGTCCCAAAACATGGAGAAAGAAAGAACCACAAACAGAAAGATGTGGTATAGCCTTATATGCAGAAGGACAGGAAAATCAATGGTACATCGACAGTGGATGCTTGAAACATATGACAAGTGATAAAGAAAATGTTGGCATTATATGTTGTACTTGATGGCAACCCACTCATCTCAAATGATAAATTATAGTGCAGCAAAGTTCACGCACTTTCATGAAGTTAAAAGTTTCTTTCATGAAGAAAATTTTTTCCTTCATGTAGAGAAAAGTTCACGCACTTATATGCAGAGAAAAGTTCACGCACTTTTATGCAGAGAAAAGTTTATGTAGAGAAAAGTTCACGCACTTTTATGCAGAGAAACGTTTATTTCATGTAGAGAAAAGTTCATGCACTTTTATGCAGAGAAAAGTTTATTTCATGTAGAGAAAACTTCACGCACTTTTATGCAGAGAAAAGTTTATTTCATGTAGAGAAAAAGTTCACGCACTTTCATGCAGAGAAAAGTTCCTTTCATGAAGAGAAAATTTCACGCACTTTCATGGTTGGCTCATGGTATTAGTCTGACAGTTTTTGATCCTATGGTTTTGGTCCGTGGTATTGCATCCAAAAGTGTTGATCTCACGCACTTTCATGGTATTAGTCCGACAATTTTTGATCTTATGGTTTTGGCTCGTGGTATTGCATCCAAAAGTGTTGATCTCACGCACTTTCATGGTTGGTTCATGGTATTAGTCCAACAGCTTTTTTGATCCTATGGTTTTGGACCGTGGTATTGTGGAAGGCCTAAGACTATAAAAGAGGAAGGAGATCATTTGGAAAAGCATCATCGAATGAATTGAATATCTAATAAGTGCTAGATCTGAAATATTTGTGATTGGGTTATGGTGCAGATCTGGATCTGAATGAAGGAGGAACCTTAGCGCATAAAGAAGGATAAGTTCTTTTGATGGGTCACAATCTTTATGCTTGAATAATAGTATCTTTGCATGATTTTGATCTGTTATATGAGGCGCATGCTTGATCTATAAATCTGACATTCTGGGTTAATTAGTGTCTGAATATTTGAAAGAAGGAATTATCCTTTATAGATCTGCACGCAGGTTTCAGGTTGTTGAAGTAGTGTATATCTTTAAATTATGATCTAGTTGCCTCTGTCTATTGCTGCAGTATTCTGGGTTCAGAATTTGGTGTGTGGTTATTGTTACTGTGTTCTGGGTACAGCTGTCAGAGAAGTGTTCATTTGATTTGGTGCTAATTGGGAAAGGAGATTGTTTGATGTAGATATACTTGATGATTGATTGATGTTCATGGATCCAGTCTGAAAATTTATGAAACGTGGTCCCTGGAAGAAAGAGAAGGTTGTAGCCTTCAGTAGGCCAGCACCTACGTACTAGTATCTTGGCTAGTACAAGAGCTAAGGGGGTTGTAGCTCCCTTCCAGGAGAAGCTGGAGAACGAGAGAGGGTTGTAGCTCTCTGCAGGTTGTAGCCTGCGTACTGGTAAAGGACTGCACCAGTACAAAATCATTGTAAAAGGAATTTCTAATTGAAAGAAGATAGAGACATATTGCAGCAGGTGGTTTTCACCCACATTGGGTTTCCACCTTATATCTGGTGTTCTTTTGTGTGACTATTTGCTTTTCTTGTTCCTGCTCATTATTTTATGATACTGACATACAAAGTAATGATCAATATTTGAAGAATTATTCAAAGTATAAATAAGGAAGATAGATTGATAAGAATTTGATAATACTGATTCACCCCCCCCCCTCTCAGTATTATTTCCAACAGAAAAACTTCAGTCATATAGTGCCTTAGAAAAGGAAAGGAATGTCTCATTTGGAAATGACACCCCTGCACTCATAAAAGGTAAAGGCTCTGTGCTTTTAAAAGAAAAGGTCAAAGCTGGAAATGTTATGTATGTTGATGGCTTAAAGCATAATCTATTGAGTGTTAGTCAAATGTGTGATCAAGGAAATGAGGTAGTATTTCGATCAAATGGATGTATTTTCGTGAGCTTGATACAAGAGAAACAGTGACCAAAGGCATAAGAACTCCAAATAATTTATACATATTGAATGGAGGACAACAACAATGCTATCTAAGCAAAAATGATGAACACTGGCTATGGCACAGAAGATTGGGGCATCTGAGCTTCCCTCAGATAAGGAAAGCATGCAAGTATCAGGTTGTTCGCGATCTTCCTGACATCAGAATTCTAGACAATACAATATGCAAATCATGTCAGTTTGGTAAGTAAACCAAAACACATTTCGCTGAGAAGGAAGGATCAGCTAGTAGGCCACTTGAACTTGTCCATACTAATTTATGTGGACCATCAAGGAAAAAGTCACCTCGAGGAGAAGAATATTTTATATTGTTCATTGACGATTTTTCCAGGATGTGTTGGATAGGACTTCTAAAGCATAAAGACAAAGCTTTCGAAAAGTTCAAAGCTTTCAAAGCCTTGGTTGAAAATGAATCAGATCACAAAATCAAATGTCTCAGGTTTGATCGAGGAGGGGAATTTACCTCGGATGAATTTTTCAACTTTTGTGAAGAACATGGAATAAGAATGGAATTTTCTACTGTAAGGACTCCTCAGCAAAATGGAGTGGTAGAAAGAATGAACAAAATGGTTCAACAAATGGCTCGTGCTATGTTTGATGGGTCTGGAACTCCTGCAACCTTCTGGGGTGAAGCTGCATTTGCTACCGTTACTATTCTCAATAAAACAAACGTCCAGGTAAACAACACGCAAACTCCTCATGAACTTTGGTATGGTAAGCCCCTACTATAAAATAGTTCAAAGTTTTTGGAAGCAAATGTTACATCAAAAGGATTGATGAAAAGCTTGGCAAATTTGAACCTAGAGCAGATGAAGGCATTCTCCTTGGTTACTCTTCCCGAAGTAAAGGATATAAGTGTTACAATAAAAGACTTGGTAAAATTGTTGAAAGTATTGATGTGTTGATTGATGAAGTAGGCAACAATCCAAAACAGATAAAAACTAAAGACTTGGAAGATGATGAGGATTATCCTTCAACATCAAATCAGACTAATGTTGAAGAAGAAACTTATGAGGCACCAGAAGAATAGATAAGGGTAGAAGGAAAGACTCCATCCAGGTACATCCAGAAGAACCATCCAAAGACTCAAATTTTGGGGCAAAAAGAGGCAGGTGTACAAACAAGAAGAACTATTACAGAAGCTTCAAGCTATCTAGCATTGCTCTCCTCCGTTAAACCACGAAATGTAAGTGAAGCATGCAAAGATGAATGTTGGGTCAAGACCATGAATGAATAACTTGAGTAGATTGAAAAGAATAACACTTGGGAGTTGGTTCCTAGACCAAATGATAAGACTGTCTTAGGGACAAAATGGATATTCAAAAACAAGCTGAATGAAAATGGAGATGTTATTAGAAACAAGGCCGTACTTGTTTGTAAAGGGTATGCCCAATAATAAGGTATAGACTTTGAAGAAACTTTTGCACCGGTTGCCAGACTTGAAGCCATAAGAATGTTCCTTGCTCTTTCTAGCTTTCAGAAGTTCAAAGCATATCAAATGGATGTGAAATCTACCTTTCTAAATGGAGACTTAGAAGGAGAAGTGTATACAGAGCAACCAGCTGGATTTATCCTTGGAAATGATCCAAAACTTGTATGCAGACTCAAAAAGGCTCTCTATGGTCTTAAACAGGCTCCAAGGGCTTGGTATTATCATCTGGACAAATACCTCCATCAAAAAGGTTTTTCATAAGGATCAGCAGATAGCAATCTATATATAAAAATTGATAATGATAAATTGCTAATACTTGTTGTGTATGTTGATGATATCATCTTTGGTAGCAATGAAGAGGACATGAGTCAAAAATTTTCCTTGGTGATGCAAAAAGAATTTGAAATGTCCCTGCTTGGTGAGCTCACATATTTTCTTGGTTTACAAGTCCAACAAAGCAAAGACGATATCTTTCTATGACAAACCAAGTACCTCAAGCAGATCTTGAAGAAATATGGCATGGAAGATTCGAAACCAGTATGTACCCCTATGGTAATAGGATGTAGCCTCAGCACAAATGATGAATTAGCAGCAGTACATCAACCAACCTATAGATCCATGATTGGTATTCTGATCTATCTAACAGTTCCCCGACCAGACATCATGCATGCTATGGGTATAGTTGGAAGATTCCAGGCAAATCCAAAAGAAGCACACCTTCAAGCAGTTAAAAGGATTTTCAAATATCTTTAGGGAACACAAAACTATGGCTTATGGTATCCTAGAGATACAGATCTCACACTTCATGCATATACAGATGCAGATTGGGCAAGAAGCGTGGATGATAGAAAAAGTGCTAGTGGTGGTGCATTCTTTATGGGTTCTAGATTAGTGTCTTGGTTCAGCAAGAAACAAAGTTCAATTACATTATCTACAGCTGAAGCAAAATATGTGGCTGCTGCATCTTGCTGCACACAACTCCTTTGGATGATGCAAACATTGCAAGATATTCAAATCGCTGATACTCCACCTATCTCCATTTTATGTGATAATACAAGTGCAATCAGTATTTCAAAGAATCTTGTCATGCATTCCAAGACCAAGCACATACCTATCAAATAGAATTTTCTTCGGGAACAAGTGCTTGAACAAAAAGTCAAATTGGAGTATGTTACCTCCAAGGAACAGGTTGCTGATATATTCACCAAACCTCTACCTAGAGAGACATTTGAATATCTCAGACAGAAGCTGGGAGTAGTTGATGCATCATCTTACTGTTGACACTTACCTATTTCAGAGAACAGCGGTTGTACGCGAGTTTCTTGAAGCGTATCTGCATACATACACAGGTTTTTATGGATACAGTCGTGTATGTGTTGGTTTGAAGAATATCAATGGGTCAGACTCAGGATGAAAAGAGTTTGATGTGGGTCTGATCATTTGGCACAAGTTCAGGGGAGCATATACTTCTAATAGTGCATTGTTGGCATTACCTTAGAAGATCTGGGTACAATTTCACAGTTGTTTTTTGATTCAGGTGGAACAGGTGCAGAGGGAGATCATGGTTGTTGGTCTGGATGGTGATTGAAAAACACTGCTGATGATAGTTGCTGATGACTATCATAGTCCTATCTTAGATACTTAGTCTCTAAGTCATGTATTTATTTTATTATTAAGGTCATGTAATGACTTATCTTGTTTCCCCACTATGCCTGGTATGGATGATGTAATGTTCTTGTTTTATCATGTATAAGCTTTTGGTGTATCCCCACTTGGTTGGGTGGATGAGTCAATGTTGGTATGTCCCCACTTGGTTGGGAGATGGATGTATGTATGAGTCTTTGGTGACAGGAAGGTCATCTATTATGAATAGATTCATGTTCTTTCTTGTAGAACATCTTTTCGCATATGTTAGCTACAGTTAGGGGGAGCATGGATAGCATAGCAGAGTAGAGATTTCAGCATGTACTCAGGGGCAGCATAACTCTTTGCCCTTGATGACAAAGGGGGAGAGTTATTTGGGGTTGCCATCAAGTCCAAAGGGGGAGATTGTTGTCATTATGACATAGGATTGGCACTATGGCACAGGTATTGTCCTTCATGACAACACACTATGAAAATCACTCAGTTGACAGTTCAGGATCACAGGCTCTCACAATAAAGGAAAATGATGTATACACAGTTTCCCATTTTCCAAGCTGCGTATACATGCAGATTCACAGACGAAAAGGCGCATATGCATATACACGCACTTTCATGCACAGAAAAGTGCGTATAGTTTGAAAAACTTGGTTTTTGGTCCTTAGTATTTGGACCTATGGTTTTGGACCATGGTATCTCGTCCGAAGTATTGAACCCAGGTATTTGGACCTAGGTATTGGTTCTAAATGGTTTTTGGACCATGGTATTAAGTATGGCCTAAGACTATAAAAGGGGAAGGAGATCATTAGGAAAAGGCACTCAAGGATTGAATATCTTATGAAGAGCAAGATCTAATACACTGGTCATTGGGTTATGGTGTATAGCTGGATCTGAATCAAGGAGGAACCTGAGTGCTAGGAGAAGGATAAGTTATGTTGATGGGTCAATATCTTAAGGCTTGAAGAGAAGTATCTTTGTGTGATTTTGATCTGTTGTATTTGGCGCATGACTTGATCTATAAATTTGATGATCTGGGTATAACTGATGTCTGAATAATTGAAAAGGGTAAATTATCTTTTACAGATCTGTATGCAGGTTCAGCACAGAAAATGCACGTATACACACAGGTTCGAAAATTCAAAATAGCGTATACGCAGGTTTGCTTTAAAATAGCAGCTTATGCATGCAGGTTCTACATATTGAAGCAGTGTACATCTCATAAAATCTATTTTAGCTACTTTTGTTTATTACTGTAGTGTTCTGGGTTCAGAATTGGTTTCTGGTTACTGTTACTATATTCTGGTTACAAATTTTAGAGAAGTGATTGATTGATTTAGTTTTTGGTTGGTGCAAAGGAGATTGGATGATGAAGATATATGTTATGAAACCAGCTCAAGAAAAGATAGAAAAGATAGATCAACGCCTTAGAATTCAGCCTCTTCGAGGGGGCAACCTCCTTTACATTAAATAAATGAACAATTCTTGGATGATACAAATGAAAAGACCTCCTTTCTATATATAGGAGTCTAAGGGGTCATAACATAATCAGAGCCGACATAACAATAATAATGTAAGGGCACAATAATAACAATAGTGGGCTTCTATGGGGCACAATAGTAACAATATGGGCACTACATGGGTACATCAATATATTAAGTGGGTTATACTAATAACAATAAGGGGTTACACTAGTAGTATAGGGGCCTAACATGCCCCTCTCCTTCAAAAAGCGTTGTCCTCAACGCTTGAGTAATTCTTGATGCTTCTGTATAAAATTCTTATCCTCCCATGTGGAATATTCAGCGGGTAAGTTCTTCCACTTGATGAGATACTTTGTAATTGATCGATTTCGTAGCTGTCGGGTTCTTGTTTCTGTGACTGCTCCAGGTTCCAATATGATTTTTCCTTCCTCTTTAATTTTTGGCAATATTTTTTGAATTGGGATCTTTTGCAACTTTTGAATAAGTGGCCATACTTCTTCGTCCTTCTTCCATTCATCCCTTGCTTTGTTTATCCAATCTGGTTGGATAATATAAATAGCACAAAACAATGCTTCCACATCCTCATCCTTGAAGAGTATTCCCATTTGGTAAGGTCGCCATTTTTTAAGTGCCTGTTGTTTCGTTTGATTTTGCACCGAAGTGGCGTTATCCTTTAAAAGTTGGATAATTTGTTGTTGATGCTCGATGTGATCTTTCACTGCTTGAACCTTTTTCTTCTTGATATGTCCTTATATCTCTAGAGTTTGAGGAGTGGTAATTTCTTTCAATCCTCTACAAGATATGGTCAGATTTATTTCTTGATGCTCGATGTGATCTTTCACTTCTTGAACATTTTTCTTCTTTATATGTCCTTCTATCTTGATAGTTTGAGGAGTGGTAATTTCGAACAATGAATTACAAGATATGGTTGGATTCATTTCTTCTTTCTCGATGTGATCTTTCACTTCTTGCACCTTTTTCTTCTTGATATGTCCTTCTATCTTGAGAGTTTGAGGAGTGGTAATTCTTGCCAATGTTTTACAAGAAATGGTCTGATTCATTTCTTCTTTCTCTGGGGTGGGGTCCTGGCATATATCTTCTTCTTTTGTTGTTTCTTGATCCTTTTCTTCCTCCTCTTCATATTCTATGTAAAATAATTTCTTCTCAGCACACTTATGACCTTTAGTGCATTTGCTATCACAATTGTAACAAAGCCCTTTTTCTCTTTTTTCTTCCAATTGTTGTGGTGTAACCCTTGTAGGTTGTGGAAGGCTAGGAGAAACAACACTTCCATCTTTATAGTTGTGAGGGGTAGACTTCCTGGTTTCCATAATTTTGCTTTCCACTATGTCACAAAGCCCTTTTACTCTTTCCAATCGTTGTGGTGTTGCTCTAAAGAAGGTGTTGCTCTTTGTATCCTCATAATGTGCTATCATTTCCTCCGTGAAAATTGACCACGTAACAAGTTTTTTACGAGAACAAAGCCCTTTGTACCATAAAAATTGATCTGGTTCTAAATATGAAGATGCAATACATACCTTTTGTAACAGTTGTACACCATGTATATCAAAATATTGCTCCATCTGAAGTATCCAATTTACCGGACCCTTGCCATCAAACTTCCTCATCTTGCTTTTTCTTGATTTTAGGAGCTCTACTGTGAAACGACTGTAACTCTGTACTTTCCAATCATCTAGTTCTGAGTTTGTGAGATGTAGTAGCCCTCTGTGTCCTCTTTCCAATGCCATAGTTCTGACCCAAATTGGATTCTCCAAGGAAGAATTATGTGAAATCTCCCACCGTGACTTGCTTTTAGACTAGTTCAGTAGAGCGAACTTGTACGACGTGCCACGAGTCACTGTTTCAACCTTTGGATCTGAAACATGCATACAAGAAACTAGAGTCTGTCTTCGTTTTGTAGCTTCTTATGAAATTTGAATCTGATCCCCACAGAGAAAGTTATGATGATTTTCCCCAGGTCACCTGTTTTGAATGTAATTCAGGAGCTTGCAAAAATACCAACTTCCTCAGATCATATCTCCGCAAATATCATGCAAAAAGCTCTGAAATTCGGACCCACGGTTCAGCGCGATTTCTTCTCAAATGGGTTTTTTTTACGACTTCTGAAACGTCACAGAAAAAAGGTTATAGCGAAAATGCCACGATGACCTGTTTGGAGCCTCGAAACCCTAGAATCCAAAGCTCTGATACCAAATGTTATGAAACCAGCTCAAGAAAAGATAGAAAAGATAGATCAACGCCTTAGAATTCAGCCTCTTCGAGGGGGCAACCTCCTTTACATTAAATAAATGAACAATTCTTGGATGATACAAATGAAAAGACCTCCTTTCTATATATAGGAGTTTAAGGGGTCATAACATAATCAGAGCCGACATAACAATAATAATGTAAGGGCACAATAATAACAATAGTGGGCTTTTATGGGGCATAATAGTAACAATATTGGCACTACATGGGTACATCAATATAATAAGTGGGTTATACTAATAACAATAAGGGGTTACACTAGTAGTATAGGGGCCTAACAATATATTTGATGTTTGATTGATGTTATTAATGGATCTAGTCTGAAAATTTATGAAACGTGGTCCCTGGAAGAAAAGAGAAGGTTGTAGCCTTCTGTAGGACAACACCTACGTACTAGTACATTAGCTAGTACAAGAGCTAAGGGGTTTTTAGCTCCCTTCCAGGAGAATCTGGAGAACGAGAGAAGGTTGTAGCCTTCTATAGGTAGAAGCCTGCGTACTGGTAGAAGACTGCACCAGTACAGAAACATTGTAAAAAGAAGTTTCTTATTAAAAGAAGATAGAGACAAATTGCAGCAGGTGGTTTCCACCCACATTGGGTTTCCACCTTATATCTTATGTTATTGTGTGCGACTGTCTACTCTATTTTGTTGTACCTAGTTATTGTTTATATGGTTCTGATGCACAAATTAATGATCAACATCTGAAGAATAAATTAAATTATAAGTCTGCAGGTTATACGCTAGTTTCCTTAACTACAGTTGCGTATATACATAGTTTTCACTAACTGAAGTAGCGTATACAAATCTGATTGTGAAATGAAAAATAATTGACTTGCTAATACTGATTCACCCCCCCTCGCCTCTCAGTAATATTTCCAACAAAATCAAGATGTATTCCTCTGCCTTAAAGGAGCATGAGAAGTTGGGTGACTCATCAAACTTTTCTGCATGGAAATTCAGGTTGGAGATCATAGCTGACAACAATGATGTGTTGGAGTACATTAAAGGAAGAATGTCTGAGCCTCCAGAAAATTCTTTTGCTTCTCTAAAAAAAAGGTACAAGAAAGCTGAGTCCAAAGCAAAGAAAATTATAGCTGATGGTTTACAAGATCATTTACTTGCTATGTTGGGAATTTAAGGAATTACAAAGATATGTATGATAGATAGTTTACATGTATGAAATAAACAATTTTAATGAGATGATCACTTTTAAAGATTAACTCAAAGACACCAAGATGAAAAAGGAGAAGTTGTACAATCCTATATCATGAGGATATCTCACCTTAGAGATCAATTGCATAGATTTGGAGAATTTTCGCCTGAAATGGAATTATTGATTGTGACTCGTAGAGGTCTCTATCCTATTTGGGAAACCTTCATTACTATTATAAGAAACAACGATGTCCTCCCATCATTTGATGAAATTTTTGGAAAGCTTACACAAGAAGAATCAAGCATGATATCAAGAGGAATACTTCAAAAATATTAAGAAGGAGAGCTCATTCCATATATCACTCATGAAAAAAAGAAGAAAAAGAAAGGAAAAGGAGGTCCATCAAGAAATCCTCCTCCTCAAAATGAAAAAAGAAAGAATGATAGAAAATCATCTCATATTGAATGCTATAATTGTCACAAGAATGGTCATTATGCTTGAGATTGTCCCGAGAAGAATGAAGGACCTCGTCACAACACTAGAAGAAACAACAACAAATCACAGGGGCTTCACTTAGTGAACCTCTAACCTATCACGTGCATTCGTGGCATAATAAACAATACCCCTAACTTGACTCCATATTGGAAAATTCCATAACAATCACATTATTTAACTCCCTACCAATATGAACCCAATACACCTTCCCAATTTAGAAAACCCCTAATTCCACTAAATATTGTAGGTATCGGTTTTTTCATTAACATTTTTTATACCCCTTTATATTTTTTCATTAACTTTGAGCTCCATTTTTTATACCTGTTGATATAAAAACCCTTTGCCCCCTCTATATCCCCGAATATATTATGCCATTTTTTCCTCAATATATATCCCCAAATATGAACCCACGTGGTATGATATCTTTCCCCCAGTGAAGCCCCGTGCAATGAATACAATATCAAAGAAGAAAATATGATCAAAGAAATGATGGTGATAAAAGATATGAAAGAAGAAGAAGAGATACCTCAAGAAACCATGAAGAAGATTGTTATCCTCAAAAGAAGTGAAGGTTTCCCATGTATGAAAGTAATGTTGTAAATCAATTTGAGTACATTCTTATTTCTGCCCTTACTAGTTATTCTCCTCCAGATTCATGGGATAGTTGGTTGGTTGATTGTGGGGCCACTCATCATTTCTCTAGATATAAGGAAGTTCTGTCTAATCTAGTAGAGATGGAGACTAATCTGAAGATTATTATTGGAGACAAGTCCACTAATCCTGTGAAGGGTTTTGGGCTTGTCAAATTTCAATTGAATTTTTGGGAATTAGTTTTGCTACATGATGTTATGTATCTTCCATGATTAATGTAGGATTTGGTATCTATAACCTCTTTGGAAGATAAAGGGATGAGGGTTTCCTTCATTGACTGAAATGTTTTGGAATGGTCTGTTGGTTCACCTATGAGAGATGCATTCACATTAGGATCAATATTTGAAAGACCTTATAGAGTCACTGGAAGACCACTTCTAGCATTGAATCATAATGCTAATCATCTAAGAGAGCTATGGAATTTAAGATTGGCTCATCTACATTATCATGCTATTCTGAAATTGAATAAATTGGTCTTTGTTATTCCCAATGTTCAAGCCCAACATGATGGAGTATGTCCAGGTTGTGTAAGTGAAAAGAAGATAACGGGATCATTCCCCTCTATTGAGAGAAAGACAAATGACATCCTCCATCTCATTCATTTTGATATATGTGGTTTGATGCTTGTGCAGTCTATTGGTTGCCATCTCTGCTATATCATATTCATTGATGATTTTTTTAGAAAGAATTTGAATCACAAGGATGAAGCCTTTGAAATGTTCAAGGAGTTCAAAGCTTTAATTGAAAATCAAACAGGGAAGAGAATCAAATTGTTAAGGTCCGACAATGGTGGAGAATACATGTCAAATGAGTTCATATAATTTTGCAAGAAAGAAGGAATAAAAAAGGAAGCAATTGTTTCTTATACACCTTAACAAAATGGATTAGCGGAAAGAAAGAAATTTTTTATATTAGAAGCCACTTGTGCCATGATCCATGATCAAAACTTGCCAAAGTTCCTTTGGGGAGAAGCATCACATGCTGTTGTATATGTTCAAAACAAGGTCCCTCATAAAGCATTGAAAAACAAGACCCCCGAAGAAGTGTCCATAGGTGTCAAGCCCGACATTAGCCATATCCATATATTTTTGGTGTACCATATATTTTCATGTGCTGAAGGACAAAAGGAACAAGTTGGAGGCTACTATAAGAAATTGAACGTTTGTTGGTTATTGTGAAAAATCCAAAGCATATAGAATATATATTCCTAGTCAAATGAAGGTTGAAATTAGTAGGGATGTAACATTAAATGAAGATGATTCTCTTGGAAAAGAAAAAGACCTTCCTCCACCTCCTCCTCCCAAGAAGAGGAATGATGGAAAGGATATTCTAGATGGTCCTTCCATGGCTGAGTTCGAGACTAATATTGTTGATGATCCCATGGACCGTATGGATCCCTTAGATCCTCCTCCAAGTGATCCTCCTATTAGGAAGAGACCACTTTGGCTCTGTGAAACTCTAAGAGATGCTAAGAGACATGTTCCCATTCGAACATCATTCAAAGAAAGGAAGAACCCATGCAGATACAAAGGATATGTTGCAGCCATGAGCACTATGATTCAATCCGAACACTCCACATTTGAAGAAGTTGTAAAAGAACATGTTTGGAAATATGCTATTGCCGAGGAAAATCAATCAATTATGAAGAATGATGTATGGGATGTTGTGCCTAGATCAAAGGAAAATCTTTCGTGACTTCAAAATGGTTATTAGAGATCAAGCATGAAATTGATGGTAGCATTGAGAAATACAAGGCCAGGTTTGTGGCTCAAGGATTCTCATAGAAAGAGGGAGAGGATTATGATGATATGTTTGCACTTGTGGCTAGATACACAACCATTCATTTGATAATAGCCCTTATCGCATATCAAAGGTGGACTCTTCATTAGATGGATGTAAATACTGCATTCCCCCATGGCATGTGATAGAAGAAGTGTATGTTGAGCAGCCACAGGGATTTGAAGTAGAGGACCAAAAGAAACATGTTTGTATATTGAAGAAGGAATTGTATGGTTTAAAGCAAGCCCACAGAGCATGGTATGCCTACATAGACAATTATTTGGTGAAGATGGGACTCACAGGAAGCAATGTCGATCCTAACCTCTACCTCAAGGTAGTCCAAGGTATGTCATTTATTTTGGTTTTATATGTTGAAGATCTATTCTTAACAGGTGGTGAGCCTATGATGATTGATTGTAAGAGGGAGCTAGCCTCTAATTTTGAGATGAATGACCTTGGACTCATGGAATACTTTCTAGGCCTTGATGTGCGGAAAAGGCCCGGTGAGATTTTCTTTTCACAAGGACAATATGTTGTAAAGTTGTTAGAGATATTTGGAATGACATAATTCAAGTCCATGGACACACCGATGGAAATGAACTTCATGAAGTTATGTGGACAAGTTGAAGTACCTGATTTGGTGAATCCATCGGAGTATCGTTAGTTGATTGGGGCTCTGATGTTCTTAGTAAACACACATCTAGACATAAGCTACGCAATGAACATGTTGATTCAATTCATGACCAAACTTCTCCATGCACATTGGTTTGCTACCAAACACATTTTGAGATATTTTCATGGGATGATCGCACTTGGTCTAAGATATTCTGCTAGATATGTTTGACTTCATGGATACACCGATGTTGACTTGGCAAGAAATTTTATCGAAAATAAGAATACATCTGGATGTTTTTTAAGTCTTGGATCTTGCATAATATATTGCATGAGAAGGAGGCATAAGTATGTAGAAAAATATATTGTTGTTAGCATTGCTAGTTGCAAAGAATTTTGGTTAAGGAAGCTCTTTGGAGAGTTATTTGAGAAGGTCCTTGATAATATAGTGATATAATGCGACAAAAAGAGTGTGATTGAGCTAAATTTAAACAAGAACACAAAAAATTATAGATATAACCATAAATATAGAGATGTAGCAGAAATAAAACTTCATTTCATTAATATCAAAGAGCTTAAATATGGTTACATACATAATGGAAGTAAACTATCTCGGGCAATGGTAGCTTATCTCTGAGAAGAGATGTGGTGGATACATGCCTCTAAACTATGTTATAATGAGGCTTGAAGGCCTATTTATTATTTAGAAACAATGGAAAACCAAAAAAGAATCCAAAAAACTAACCCTACGAGATGAAATTCCAAACTATCATCCCTGTTGGGGTAAATTGGTACATCAACTGCCTAGGGTCGTTACTTTGGAATACGATCTCCGTTTGACACACACAATACCTTGTTAGAAAGATATATCTAAGGACTACAACTGATGAAAATGAATTCCAAGTTGATGGCCCATACTCTTTGGCGGTGATTTTCCAAAAAAATATCATTTAGGGCCTTAAAGCCGCTCTGAAAGTTCAGGACCCGAAAAACTACCAAAAATAGTAAATTGTGCCACAGTTAACAAAACTGAAAAACTAAAAGAAACAATGGTGGGGGTCCAAGTGGAATAGGCTAGTGGCCACCAATACCCACCTGGATTATTCTTTCCCCCTTAGGAAGTAATGGTCCCCATTACGTTGAGTTCCTCCATGAGATGAGGAAACTTCTGCTGAACTTGCCCTGGTGAAGGAGTTGGCATTTTTTGAAAACTCGATATAGTTGGATCCTTTGTTGTCAAGTGTTCCTAATCTATGTGTCCATGATCTGATCATTTGTGGCTTGTTCCATGCATTTTGGGTTTAACTCTATTGGTGTGAGTTGTTTTACAATGTCAGATATGTCCAACAATGGAGGAAAGTAGGGCCGAAAGAGGCCCACATTGAATATTGGGTGCAAACCAAGGAATGGTGGAATAATGATCTCAAAAGCATTGTTGCCTACTGCCTTGGTGATGGTGTATGGCCCATATTAGAGCAAGAAAAGCTTGCGTTGGGGCCCAGCGAGGCACTCCTTCTGCAAATGTAGCCAAACTTTGTCACCCAACTGGAACTTGTATGGCACCCGATGTTGATTATGTCGCTGCTTGTACATAGCATTGGCTTTGTCCCATATGTCATGGACCTATTGGAAGATGCATTAAATGTGCTCAATGAAGATTTTTTCCTTGTCATCTTTGGACTGGACATGAGCCGAATCTTCCGAAGTAGCTACAAATGGTATGGCCATCAATGGGACATAGTGGCTAGAATCCCCACCCCAACTGAAAAGGGCTATGGCTAGTCAAGTTGTGGAGATCCTGGCTATCATTATGTTGGACATAGGGGAGGCTCTCATCCCATGTGTGTGGATTATTTGATTTGTACATGCAAAAGATGTGTGCGATCATCCTGTTGATGACCTTTGTCTCACCATCAGTTTGGGGATGGAAAGTTGTGGACTTAGTGAGCTTGGGGTGCAACATCGACTAGAGACTGGACCAAATTGTATTGAGGAATCTGTTGTCCCAATTTGAGATGATAGATTGTGGGATCCAAAAGTGTACCCACACTCATTCAAAGAAAAGTTTAGCAGTGGCTTCTGCTGTGATATTCTTTTTGGAGGCCGCCATAATGGCCATCTTCGAGAATCTGTCGACGACCACAAAAACAAAGTCATTGACATGATTAGTGGAAGGAAGGCCCAACATGAAATCGATGGAGATGGATTCCCAAGGTCTACTAGGGGTAGGTGGCAGAGTATAGAGGCCTTGTTTCTTGATGGTTAGTTTGGCAATGATGCAGGTAGTATAGGATCTGATGTACTTCCCGACATCCCATCAAAGATTCGGCCAATAGAAATACTTCTGCAGTACTGTCATTGTTTTCTCGACCTCGAAATTACTAGCGACCCAACTATAGTGTGCTTCCCAAATCATCTTGGCATGCTCACTTGAAGGAACACAAAGGTGTCCCAGGTGGAATAATAGTGAGTCCTAGAGGTTAAAATTTAGAACTTGATGACCCTCCAAGGGAATTTGGTATGTGTGGCTGAATTTTGGGTCACTTTTGTAGAGTAGTGGCCAATAAGGAGTCTCTTTCCCACAAGAGTTGAGAATGGTGGTTAACACCATGATCAATGGTCGGCTGAGGAAGTCTCCAACATTATTGGTGATGCCTTTCTTGTACTTGATATTCAAATGGAACTATTGCAGGTATGTGGACCACTTCTTATGGTGATCATTCTACAACTTTCCTTGAGTTTGTATGAACTGTAAGGGTTGGTGGTGTGTGTGGATGACTATTTCCTTCCCCAAAATGTAATGCTTCCATTGTCAAAAGTCCAACACAAAGGAATACATCTCTTTGTCATAATTGGGATACTTCTAGACTGTGTCTGTAAGTGTCTCACTATGATATGCCACTGGATGCGTCCGTTCAGTAAGGATTGCCCCAATAGCATAGTCAGAGGCATCTCTCTTGATCTTAAATGGTTGTTGCAAGTCTGGTAATGTGAGAACTGGTGCAAAGCAAAGGCAATGTTTCAACTATGTGAAAGCCTTCTGTTGAGATTCAAACCAAAAGAATATTTCTTTCACTCCTCCCTTGGTGACTTGACTTAAGGGCCAAGTGATATGAGAGAAACCCAACACGAACCTGTGGTAGAAATTGGCAAGATGCAAAAAGTAATGGAGCTCTGTCAAAGTGGTTGGGGCTAGCCAATACCGAATGACTTGGATCTTGGCTAGATCCACATACACCTCCCATTCATCAATAAAGTTTCCTAGATACTGAACCTAGGTTATTCCAAAAATGCATTTCTCAAAATTGACACAAAATTTGTGTTGTCGCAGTGTTTGGAGAACCTCTTGGGTGTGGTGGAGGTGTTCTTCCCAAATCTGGCTGAAGATCAAGATTTCATCCAGTATACCACTACAAATGGGTTGGTGAATGGCCACAAGATGTCATCCATCAACCTCATTAAGGATGTAGGAGAATTCGTCAACTAGGAAGGCATAACCAGGCATTTGAAAAGGCCCTCCTTGGCTTTGAAGGAAGTCTGGAACACATCAAAGGGTTTGAGTGGTACCTCGTGATATTTGGACATCAAGTCAATCTTGATGAAATATTTGGGCCCCTTGAGTTGGTCCAAACGGTCATCAATCTGTGGGATTGGGTAACAGTTCGGACAGTGATATTTTTCAATGCCCGATAGTCAATACAGAGTCTCCAAGTCCCATCCTTCTTTTGTACCAACATGATTGAGCTCCCACAGGGCGATGAACTCGGTGGGATGTGACCTTTCTACAAAAAATCCTGAATCTGCCTCTTGATTTCTTCATTCTCCATAACAGAGCATCGATAGATTGGTCCATTGCGCAACAACGCACCTCGAGACAGGTCGATGGAGTGCTTGACCTGACTGTGCATAAGCAACCCTACGGGGGAGGTGAAGATGTACTCGTACTCATCCACAATCTTGTCCATATGTTTTTGTCATGCGGAGCAACCCTGTCTCGAGCTCGTGGCTACCATCTTCTTATTTCCCTGAGGGCATATTATTAGGAAAGCAAATTTTTCAGTTTTGGAAATGAGATTACTACAATGTTTTGCAGTAACCAAAGAGATGGCAGTAGGTGGTACTACCTTCGGTATCCTGTATAAGGTATTTCCCAAGGTAACAATAACAATGCGAGGTGCTGACTCATACACAACATGTTGATTCCATAAGTACGGTTGGCCTAATAATACATCAAAAACATCAAGAGGGGAAACGTCACATAATACCTCATCTGTGAAGGGCTTGATGCTACATTGAAATTGGCACTGCTCGCTGACGTGAAGATCCCGTATTTGGTAAAGCCACCTGACGTTGTATGGTTGTGGGTGTGTTCTGGTCGGTAACGCTTCATGACCTCTACTAAAATGAGATTTTTTGGCTCCCGTTGTTGACAATGAACTGTAGCAGGGAACCCTTTACCCACATCTGGGAATGGAAGAGGCTCTCCTCCTCCTTTGGATCTCCAAGTTCCTCCTTCTAGATTTTCATGGTGGAAACGATGGCATTGGGTTCCGCATCGATAATTTGTTTCCCTCTTACATTCCCCTTATCAGGTACTGACTCAGAGTTAGAATAGGAATCTAATTCAGAAGCCTTCAGCTCGACCACTAGTGACTTCTTGGCCCAAAACTCACTTTGTGTTGTGAGTGGAGATCTTTTGGAACTCACACCACTTTCCCATGTCCTTCTTTAGCTTCACGGTGTTTTTCCGTACTTGCGGCGTTGGCAGGTTTTCCTAGGTTTCCATGCCTTGGCTTTGTCCTTTTTACTGTGGTTTGGGTGCACCTTTCCCTTTATTTAGATTCACATATCCAAAGTCTTACTTTTTTTGTTTAATCTTCTGCTCGATCTTGACATCGTATCGGTATGCCATGCCGAGAGAGGAGATGTCCAGGAAATCCATCTCATCATGGATCTACCTGTGTAGGAAGCCTCAATACTTGAGTACCAAATGTTTCCCAGAATCCTTGATACCCAACTTCATGCGAAGGGTATCAAAAACATTGGTAACTCTAGCACGTCTTGGTCCCTTCCCTGCCGCAACATGGTCCACTTTATGTATTTATCCTCATAGCTCCTAAAATGGTAGTACTAGTCCTTGATGGCATATCGAAATGAATTCCAAGTGGGTATGGCTGAAAATAGTGAGGGTGTACTTTCATCCTTCTACTCACATTAGGTTTCCCACCAGTTCTTGACATGGGGTGCGGCTTTGATAAGAGAAAAAGTAATCTTTTCCTTGATGGAAAAATCATGAACAAAAAAATATTCTTCTAGTAGATTTAACCATTTATCTACGATGTCTGCATCTATGTCTCCCTCAAATATGGAAATGTCGAAGATTACTTATACCTTAAAAGGAGTGGCGCCTCCAGAGTGGCTATTGGATATGGATGCGCTGCCGGTGAGAAATCATTGAAGGATCTAGGCAACGTTATCCATCATCGCATTCCTTTGTTTCTTGAGGGCCACCTCAAGCAATATTTTGATAGGATCTCCTTCTCCCTCATGTTTCTTTTCTTCCCCCATGGGTAGCCGTCGGGTTTGCAGGGAAGATCTTGCAAAGATTCAACCAGATTGAGCCCTAATTCCTTATACACCAACCTTGTTGGGGACATGCAAAGAAGGATAAAGAAAGAGCAAACCACTTTGATACCACTGATCTCAATTTAAACGGGAATGTGAAAAATTACAGATATAACCATAAACACAAAGATGAAGCAGAAATAAAACTTCATTTCATTAATATCAAAGAGCTAAAATATGCTTACATATAGAATGGAAATAAACTATCTCAGGCGATGGCAGCTTATCTTTAAGAAGAGATGTTGCAGCTACATGCCTCTGAATTGCATTACAATGAGGCTTGAATGCTTATTTATTATTAAGAAACAATGGAAAACCCCAAACATCCAGAAACCTAACCCTAGAGGATGAAATGCCAAACTGTGGGCCCCGTTGGGGTAAATTGGTACATCAATTTCTTGGGGTCATAACTTGGGCATACGATATCCATTTGACACACATGATACCTTGTTAGAAATATCTATCCAAGGAATACAACTGATGTTAGCATACCGAGAGAAAATTAGGTATTCATTATTGGTGATTTTCCAAAAAAATGTTGTCTAGGACCTCAAAACGGCTCTGGAAGTTCAGGACACAGAAAACTTCCAAAACTAGTAAACTGTGCTACAATTAAGGAAACTGAAAAAAATGAAAGAAGCAATGGTGGGGGTCCAAGTGGAATAGGCGGGTGGACTCCAATATCCACTTGGATCATTCTTCCCCCCTTAGGAAGCAGTGTTCCCCATTATGTTGAGTTCCTCCATGAGATGAGGAAACTTCTTCTGAACTTGGTCCTTGGTGAGTCACTTGCCTTGGTGAAAGAGTTTGCATGCCTTGACAACACGATATAATTGGATCCTTTGTTATCGGGTGTTCTTGATCTGTGTGCCTATGATCCGATCAATTGTGGCTTATTCCATGGAGTCTAGGTTTAACTCTTTTGGTGTGAGTTGTTCTACAATGTCGGATCTGTCCAATAATGGTGGAAGGTAGGGCCAAAAGTGGTCCACATTGAACACTAGGTGTAGACCAAGGAATGGTGGAATACTGAGTTTGAAGGAATTGTCCACTACTGCCTTGGTGATGGTGTATGGCCCATACCGGAGTGGGCGAAGCTTGCGGTGGGGACCAGCGAGGTGCCCCTTATGCAAATGTCTCCAAACATTGTCGCCCACTTGGAAATGATGTGGCACCCAATGCTAATCATGCCATTGTTTGTACTTAGAATTGGGTTTGTCCAATATTTCATGGACATGTTGGTGGATGTGCTGAATGTTCTCAATGAATTTGTTTTCCTTGTCAGCTTCAGACTGGACATGAGCTGAATCTGCCTAAGTAACTGAAAATGGTATGGCCACATCAATGGGACATAGTGGCTAGAATCCCAAGCCCACCTGAAAATGATTGTGGCTAGTTGAGTCGTGGAGAGCCCGGTTATAACTGCGCTAGCCATAGGGGAGGCTCTCATCCCATGTGTGTGGATGATTTAATTTGTACATGCGCAGAATTTGTACGATCATCCTATTGATGACCTCTATCTAGCCATCGGTTTGGGGATGGAAAGTTATGGACTTAGTGATCTTGGTGTCCAAAATCAACCAGAGACTAGACCAAAACATACTGAGGAACTTGCTATCTCGATCTGAGATGATAAGTTGTGGGATCCCAAAGTGTACCCACACTCATTCAACGAAGACTTTAGAGTGGCTTCTACTGTGATATTCTTCTTGCAAGCTACCATAATGGCCATCTTCACGAATCTGTTTACGACTACAAAAACACAGTCATTGCCATGCTTAGTAGAAGGAAGGCTCGACATGTAATCCATGGAAATGGATTCCCAAGCTCGACTAGGGGAAGTTAGCAGAGTATAGAGACCTTTCTTTTTGATGGCCGATTTTGAAATGGCATAGGTATTGTAGGGTCTCATGTACTTCCCGACATACTATCAAAGATTTGGCCAATAGAAATACTTCTGCAGTACTACCATTATTTTTTCGACCCCAAAATTCCCAGTGGCCTGAATATAGTGCGCTTCCCAAATCATCTTGGCACGCTTGCTTCAAGGAACAAAAAGGTGTCTTAGGTGGCATAACAATGCATATTGGAGGTGAAAATCTGGAACTTGTTGACCCTCCAAGAGCATCTAGTATGTGTGGTCGATTTTGTAGAGAAGTGGCCAATAAGAAGTCTCTTTCCTAGAATAGTTGAGCACGATGGTTAATGCCATGATCGGTGGTCGGCTAAGGAAGTCTACAATATTATTGGTGCTTTCCTTCTTGTACTTGATATTCAAATGGAACTGTTGGAGGTATGTTGACCACTTCTTATGGTGATAATTCTTCAACTTCCCTTGTGTCTCTATGAACTACAGGGGTTCATGGTATGTGTTGGGTCCCTATAATACTAGTGATTACCCCATTACTATTGTAGTTATACCCCTTATTTATATTGTTGTGCCCCTATTACCCCCATGTTGTTATTTCTGTGCCCCATAGAATCCCTCTATTGTTATTTTTGTGGCTTTATATTATTATTGTTAGGTCGGCTGGATTATATTGTGACTCCTTAAACTCCTATATATAGAAAGGAGGTTTTGTCATTTGTATCATCCAAGAATTGTTCATTTATGTAATGTAAAGGAGGTTGCCCGCTCGAAGAGGCTGAATTCTATGGCGTTGATCTATCTTTTCTATCTTTTCTTGAGCTGGTTTGATAACATTTGGTATCAGAGCTTTGGATTCTAGGGTTTCGCTGCTCCAAACAGGTCATCGTGGCATTTGCGATATAACTTTTTTTCTGTGACATTTCAAAAGTCACAAAAAAGCCCATTTGAGAAGAAATCGCGCTGAACCTTGGGTCCAAATTTCAGATATTTTCGCGCGATATTTGTGGAGATATGATCTGAGGAAGTTGGTCTTTTTGCAGACTCCTGAATTACATTCAGAACAGGCGACCTACGGAAAATCGTCATAACTTTCTCTCTGGGGATCGGATTGAAATTTCGTAAGAAGCTACAGAAAGAGAACAGACTGTAGTTTCTTCTGTGCATGTTTCAGATCCAAAGGTTGAAACGTTGACTCGTGGCACGTCGTACAAGTTCGATCAAATGAACTAGTCTAAAAGAAAGTCACTGTGGGAGATTTCACATAACTCTTCCTTGGAGAATCCAATTTGGGTCAGACTTGTGGCATTGGAAAGAGGACACAGAAGGCTACTATAGCTCACAAATTCAGAACCAGATGATTGGAAAGTACAGAGATACATCAGAGGCAATATCGAGCTCCTACAAAGTGAAAAAAGGTGTGTAGATTTTCTTAAATTTTTGCTTAAGCTTGGTTTGAAAATTTATTTTGAAGGAATTCAAAGGGCATAATAGAGCATTATTATTCGTAACTGATGCCCCGAGGAAAGAAAATGCAAACACCTAGTAAGGAACCTGAAAGCTCTAGCATGACTCATGAAGAAGAGGAAGAAATGCAACATGATATATCAAAATTACAAGACCAAGTGCAACAATTGTCCCTTGCACAAAAAGGAACAGAATCTAAGATGGATGGTTTAAAGAAAGATGTAGAAGCTAAGATGGATGGTTTAAAGAAGGGTGTAGAAGCTAAGATGGACTGTTTAAAGAAAGGCGTAGAAGCTAAGATGATTGACGTGGAAGCTAAGATGGATGATTTGAAGATAGATTTGAAGACAGACATGGACGAATTGAAGATAAATATGAATAAGTTGCTACAAGAAATGGTCCCTAAGGGTGAAAGGGTATTAAAGGAAACTCATGATGAGAACAAAAGAAATGTTAATCATGATTCCATAGACGCTAATGTTGGATTGAAGAATCACCATATTCCAAAAATCGATATGAGAAGTTTGATGGCAAGGATCCTGCCACATGGATATTACAGATGGAGCAATTCTTCGATCTCAATAATGTGCAAAATGCACAAAAGGTACGTATGGAAACTGTATATTTGGAACCAAATCAGTTTGTATGGTATCAATGGCTTTTTTCTCATAAACAATTTATCACTTGGGCAATTTTTACGGAAGAATTGATAGCACATTATGAGGATACAAAAAGCAACACTTTTTTTAGCCAATTGATAAGTCTCAAACAAAAGGGTTCAATAATGGAGCACATTGAGGAGTTCCAAAAATTGAACATAAGGGTAAAAGATATTCCAGAGGAGCATAGGATTGATGTGTTCATAGGGTCTTTAAAGGATAATATCCAACATGATGTCCGCCTTTGGGAACCTGATTCATTAGAGAAGGCATTCAGGTTAGCAAGAAAAATGGAAAGCAAAATTATGGCAACTAGGAAGCATACCACTCACAACTATAAAGACGGAAGTGTTGTTGCCCCTAGTCTTCCACAACCTACAAGGTTGACACCACAACAATTGGAAGAAAAAAGAGCAAAAGGGCTTTGTTACAATTGTGATAGCAAATACACAAAAGGTCATAAGTGTGCTGAGAAGAAATTATTCTACATAGATTGTGAAGAGGAAGAAGAAAAGGAGCAAGAAAGGTCAAAAGAAGAGGATATACTCCAGGAACAAAGCCTAGATGAAGAACAAATAAATCCGACCATATCTTGTAATGCATTGGCGGGAATTACCACTCCTCAAACCATCAAGATAGAAGGACAAATCAAGAAGAAAAAGGTAATAGTGTTGATTGATTCAGGAAGCACCCACAATTTTATTCATTGTAGGGTAGCAAAAGAATTGAATTGCTTCCTATATCCAGCACCAGAGTGTCAAGTGATGATTGCAAATGGAGGAACAATAAATTGCTCTGGAAAGTGCCATAATATCAAGCTATCCATGGGAGAATATGTATTGACTAGCCCAATGCTTTCCATTCCAATGGGAGGTGTTGATGTTGTACTAGGAGTCCAATGGCTACAATCCTTGGGTACAATAGCTTTTAATTTTCAAGAACTTTTCATCAAATTTTCTATGGAAGGAAAGGAAGTTGAATTAAGGGGTATTGCAGGGAAACCAGGAAAGATAATCAGCTCTAATGTCATGACAAAGCTTCTAAAAAAGGAGAAAAGAGGTGTAATTGCACAATTATGTTCGCTAGATGTTTCCACATTGGAATCATCTATTTCTCCAGATCTCCAAAAAGTCCTGGACAATCATTCCAAGGTATTTGAGACTCCCAAAGGTCTCCCACCTATGCGTGATCATGATCATGCTATTCATCTGATTCCAGGAAGTGTTCCTCCAAACATCAGGCCGTACAGATATCCCTATGCCAAAAAAGTGAAATTGAACGTATGGTTGCAGAAATGCTAGAGGCTGGTATAATTCAACCAAGTCAAAGTTCTTTCTCAGCTCCAGTAGTATTGGTGCACAAGAAGGATGGATCATGGCGCATGTGTCCAGATTATAGGGAGCTCAACAAGCTCACTATTAAAGATAAGTTCCCCATTCCTGTCATTGATGAATTACTGGATGAATTGCATGGATCAATTTACTTCACCAAGTTGGATCTTCGTTCGGGATATCATCAAATCAGAATGAAGATTGAAGACATTCCGAAAACGGCATTTAGAACTCATGAGGGTCATTATGAATTTTTGGTCATGCCTTTTGGCCTTACCAATGCACCTTCAACATTTCAAGGTTTGATGAATTCAATTTTCAAACCATTCCTTAGAAAATTTGTGTTAGTATTTTTTGATGATATACTAATCTACAGCAAGTCTTGGAAGGATCATGTTGAACATGTTGACAGGGTGCTACAACTATTGGAGGAGAAACAATTATATGCAAAAAGATCCAAATGTTTCTTTGGAGTCCAGGAGGTGGAATATTTGGGTCATATTGTATCTCATGAAGGAGTTAAGGTAGACCCTAGCAAAATTAAAGCCATTAAGGAATGGAAAATCCCCACATCCATAAAGCATCTGCGAGGATTTCTTGGTTGACAGGGTATTATCGCAAGTTTGTTAAGAATTATGGGAGAATAGCAGCACCTCTAACAACATTATTGAAGAAAGATTCATTTTCATGGACTCCGGAAGCAACAAAGGCCTTTGAACATCTTAAAGAGGCAATGTGCCAAGCACCGGTCTTAGCTACACCGGACTTCACAAAAACCTTTATTGTGGAATGTGATGCTTCAGGAAATGGAATTGGTGTTGTTCTAATGCAAGATGAAAGACCCATTGCTTTTGAAAGTCGTCCAATCAAGGGAAAGTTTTTAAGCAAAGCTATTTATGAGAAGGAAATGTTGGCAATACTCCATGCACTTAAGAAATGGCGACCCTACCTAATGGGAAGACACTTCAAGGTAAAAACGGATCATGATAGCCTTAAATACTTTTTAGAACAAAGATTATCCTCTGAAGAGCAACAAAAGTGGGTCACAAAGATGTTGGGTTATGACTTTGAAATCATCTACAAAAAAGGGAAGCAAAATGTGGTGGCAGATGCACTCTCAAGAAAGGATGAGGATGTGGAAGCATTGTTGTGTGCCATTTCTATTATCCAACCAGATTGGATAAACGAAGCAAGGGAGGAATGGAAGAATGACGAAGAAGTGTGGGCACTTATTCGAAAACTACAACAAGATTCCAGTACTTCTGATACATTTAGCTGGCAAAATGATTCGTTATGGTACAAAGATCGCTTATACCTCTGTAAGAATTCCCAGCTAAAACAAAAGATTCTTATGGAATTGCACACTTCTCCCTTAGGAGGGCACTCAGGATTTTTAAAAACTTACCACAGGGTTAAGAAGGAATTTTTTTGGGATGGCCTTAAATCAGATATTCAAAAGTTTGTGGCGGAATGTTTGGTTTGCCAACAAAATAAAGTTGAAACAATTAAGACACCGGGTCTATTACAACCTTTATCCATTCCAAGCCAACGTTGGGAGGAGGTTTCAATGGATTTTATCACAGGTTTACCCAAGTCTGAGGGAAAGAGTGTCATCATGGTGGTAGTTGACAGACTTACCAAGTATGCACACTTTTGTGCATTATCACATCCATTTAAAGCCAGTACAGTTTCTACTGCATTTATGGAAACAGTTCAAAAGCTACATGGAAACCCAAAGATTATTGTAAGTGACAGAGATCCCATTTTCACTGGAAATTTTTGGACAGAATTATTTTCTTGTCTTGGTACTCAGTTAGCTCATAGCTCATCTTATCATCCTCAATCTGATGGGCAAACTGAGATAGTAAACAAATGTTTGGAAGGATATCTTCGTTGCTTTGTATCTGATAAACAGACACAATGGGTCAAATGGTTGCCTCTGGCTGAATGGTGGTATAACACTTCCTTCCATACAGCAACAAAAATGACCCCATTTATGGCACTTTATGGGTATCAACCACCATCCATCACATCATATTTAAGAGAAAATTCTAAGGTTCAGGCAGTGGAACATCACATCGAACATCAACAACAAGTCCTCCAACTCTTAAAGGATAACCTCGTGTTGGCACAAAATAGAATGAAACAACAGGCAGATCAACATCGCAGTGAAAGAAGTTTTGATGTAGGTGATTGGGTATTCCTACGGCTACAACCATATAAGCAAATGTCCCTAAAGCAAGCTAAGAAGGATAATAAATTATCACCAAAGTATTATGGTCCGTACAAGGTGTTGCAAAAGATTGGTACTATGGCATACAAATTGGAGCTTCCTGCAGCTTCTCGATTGCACCCAGTTTTCCATGTTTCATGTTTAAAGAAGGTTATAGGCGACAAGCTCCCAGTTCAAACAATATTACCAGAACTTGACGAGGAAGGAAAAATTATTTTGGAACCGGAAGCAGTCACAGAAACAAGAACTCGATAGCTACGAAATCGATCAATTTCAGAGTATCTTATCAAGTGGAAGAACTTATCCGCTGAAGATTCCACATGGGAGGATGAGAATTTTATGCAGAAGTATCCAGAACTACTCAAGCGTTGAGGACAACACTTTTTTGAAGGAGAGGGGCATGTTGGGTCCCTATAATACTAGTGATTACCCCATTACTATTGTAGTTATACCCCTTATTTATATTTTTGTGCCCCTATTACCCCCATGTTGTTATTTCTGTGCCCCATAGAATCCCTCTATTGTTATTTTTGTGGCTTTATATTATTATTGTTAGGTCGGCTGGATTATATTGTGACTCCTTAGACTCCTATATATAGAAAGGAGGTTTTGTCATTTGTATCATCCAAGAATTGTTCGTTTATGTAATGTAAAGGAGGTTGCCCCCTCGAAGAGGCTGAATTCTAAGGCGTTGATCTATCTTTTCTATCTTTTCTTGAGCTGGTTTCATAACAGTATGTGTGGATGACTGTTTCCTTCCCCAAAATGTAATTCTTCCATTGTTGGCAGGCCTAAACAATGGAATATATCTCTTTGTCATAAGTGGGATAATTTTGGACTGTGTTTGAAAGTGTCTCACTCTGATATGCCACTGGATGTCGTTGTTGAGTAAGGACTAACCCAATAGCATAGTCAGAGGCATTTGTCTTGATCTCAAATGGTTGTTACAATTCTGGTAATGTGAGAATTGGTGTAGAGTAGAGGGGGTGTTTCAACTCTGCGAATGCCTTTTGTTGAGATTCAACCCAAATTAATTTTTCTTTCACTCCTCCCTTGGTGACTTGACTCAAGGGCCAAGTGATATGAGAGAACCCCAACACGAAGCTGCGGTAAAAATTAGAAAGACCCAGAAAGTTGCGGAGCTCTATCAGAGTGGTTGGAGATGGCCAATCCGAAATGACTTGGATCTTGGATGGATATAAATGCACCGCCCATTCATCAATAATGTATCCCAGATACTGAACCTGGGTCATGCCAAAAGTGTATTTCTCCAAATTGGCACACAGCTTGTGTTACCACAGTGTTTGGAGAACTCGTCGGATGTGGTCGAGGTGCTCTTCCCAACTTTGGCTGAAGATCAATATGTCATCCAAGTATACCACTACAAATGAGTTGGTGAATGGCTAGAAGATGTTATCCATCAACCTCATGAAGGTTGTAGGAGAATTCGTCAACCTGAAAGTCATAACCAGTCATTCGAAAATGCCCTCCTTGACTTTGAAGGAAGTCTACCACACATCAGAGGATTTGATTGGTACCTGGTGATATTCAGACTTCAAGTCAATCTTGCTAAAGTATTTGGCCCCCTTGATTTGGTCCAGAAGGTCATCAATCTATGGGATCGGGTAGCTATTCTGGACAGTGATCTTGTTCAATGCACGATAGTCAATACAGAGTCTACAAGTCATGTCCTTCTTCTGTACCAACATAATCGCGCTCCCATAGGGTGATGAACTTGGCCAGATGTGACCTTTCTATAGCAGCTCCTAAATTTGCCTCTTGATTTCATCGTTCTCCATAATAGAGCATCAATATATTGGTCCAATGGGCAATGACGCACCTAGGGTCAGATCGATGCAATGCTCAACCTGATAGTGCAAAGGTACCCCTGCAGGGGAGGTGAACATGTCCTCGTACTCATCCATGACATTGTCCATCTGTTGTTGTCGTGTAGAGTGGCACTGTCTAGAGTTTGTGGCTACCATATTCTTCTTTCCTTGAGGGCGTATCATTAGGAAAACAAATTTCCCAGTTTTGGAAATGAGCTTAATGTAGTGTTTTGTAGTAACCAAAGAGATGGTGGTAGGCAGTGTTACCTTGAGTATCCTGTAGAACTTATTTCCCAATGTGACAATAACAACACGAGGCCTTGAATCATGCACAACATGTCGCTTCCATAAGTATGGTTGGCCTAATAATACATCACAAACATTAAGAGGGGCAATGCTACATAATACCTCATCCATGAAGGGTTTGATGTTGTATGGAAGGCGACACTTCTGGCTGACGCAAAGATCCCGTCCTTGGTGAAGTCACCCAATGGTGTATGGTTGTGGGTGTGCTGTGGTCGGTAAGCCCAGCCACTTCATGACCTCTATTGAAATGAGGTTCTTTTGGCTCCCGCTGTCGACAATGAACCGTAGTGGGGAACCCTTTACCCACATGTAGGAGTGGAAGAGGCATTCCTCCTCCTCTGGATCTTCGGGTTCCTCCTTCTAGATATTCATGGTGGCAACAATGGCATTGGGCTCTGCATCAATAATCTTCTTCCCTTTGTAATTCCCCTTGTCAGGTTCTGACTTAGAGTCAGCACATGCATCTGATTCAGAAGCCTTCAGCTTGGACACTAGTGACTGCTTGGCCCAACATAAGCTTGTGTTGTGAGTGGTGCTCTTATGGAACTCACACAACTTTCCCATGTCATTCTTTGGCTTTGCAGTGTTTTTTCTTGCTTGCGGCTTTAGCAAGTTGTCCTAGGCCCCCCTGTCTTAGGTTTTTCCTTTGTTTTTCATTTGGGGGCACCTTTCCTTTGTTTTGGATTTGCAGATCCAAAGTCTCACTTTTTTTGTTTAAGCTTCTGCTCGATCTTGACAATGTATCGATACATCGTGACAAGCGAGGAGATGTCAAAGAACTCCATGTCATCCTGCATGTAATTGTGTAGGAAGTTGTAGTACTTGAGTACCAAATGTTTTTCAGAATCCTTGATACCCAACTTTGTGCAAAGGGTATGCAAAACATTGGTAAACACTGGCACGTCTTGGTCCCTTCCCTATCGTAGTGTGGTCCACTTTATGTATTTATCCCCCTAGCTCTCAATAGGGTAATACCGCTCCTTGATGGCGTCCCAGAATTAATTCCAAGGGGTGTGGTTGAAAATAGTGAGGGCATACTTTCATCCTTCTTCACACATTAGGTTTCACACTAGTCCTTGAAGTGGGGGGCGACTTTGAGAAGAGAAAAAGTAATATTTTCTTGGCTGGAAAAATCATGAACATAAAAATATCCTTCTAGCAGATTTAGCCGTTTACCTATGACGTCTGCATCTATTTGGCCCTTAAATGTGCGAATGTCAAATTTTACTTGTACTTTAACAGGATTGGCACCTCTAGAGTGACTGCTAGATGTGGATGCACCGCTAGTGGGCAACCATTGAAGGATCTGGGAAATGTTATCCATCATCGCATTCCTTCGTTTCTTGAGGGCCTCCTCGAGCAATATTTTGATAGGATCTCTTGCTTCCTCATCTTTATTTTCCTCCGCCATGGGTGGCCATTAGGGTTTGCGAGGTTGATCTTGCAAAGGTTCAACCAGATCGAGCCCTAACTACTTATACCCCGACCTCACTGGGGACATGCAAAGAAGGATCAAGAAAGAGCAGACCACTCTGATACCACTGATCTAAATTTAAACAGGAATGAAACAAATTAAAGATATAACCAGAAACACAGAGATGCAGTAGAAATAAAACTTCATTTCATTGATATCAAAGAGCTGAAACATGCTTACATACATAATGGAAATAAACTAGCTCGAACGATGGTAGATTATCTCTAAGAAGAGATGTGGTGGGTACATGCCTCTCAACTATCTTACAATGAGGCTTGAAGGCCTATTTATTATTGAGAAATAATGGAAAACCCCAAAACATCCAAAAACCTAACCTTAGAAAATGAAACGCCAAACTATGGGCCCAGTTGGGGTAAATTGCTACATCATCTTCCTGGGTTTGTAGCTTTGGCATACGATCTTCGTTTGATGCAAATGATACATTGTTAGAAATATCTATATGAGGAATACAACTAATTATAATGAATATTAATTTGTGAAGTAATATTCATTGCCTGTGATTTTCCAAAAAAATGTGATTTAGGGCCTCAAAATGGCTCCGGAAGTTCAAGGCCCGAAAAAATGCCAAAAATAGTAAATTATGCTACAATTAAGGACACTGAAAAAATGAAAGAAACAATAGTGGGGGTCCAAGTGGATTAGGATGGTGGCCACCAATACCCACCTGGATCATTCCTCCCCCCTTAGGAAGCAATGGTCCCCATTGTGTTGAGTTCCTCCATGAGATGAGGAAACTTCTGTTGAAGTTGGTCTCGAGTGAGCCACTTGCCTTGGTGAAGGAGTTGGCCTACTTTGAAAACTTGATATAGTTGGAGCCTTTGTTTTCAGGTGTTCTTGACCTACGTGTCCATGATCCAATTATTTGTGGCTTGTTCCATTTAATTTGGGTTAAGCTCTGTTGGTGTGAGTTTTTTTGCAATGTCGGATGTTTCCAACAATGGTGGAAAGTAGGGCCGAAGGTGGTCCGCATTGAACACTGGGTGCAGACCAACAAATGGTGGAATGTTGAGTTCGAAGGCATTGTTCCCTACTACCTTAGTGGTGGTGTATGGCCAATATCAAAGTGGGCAAAGATTGCAGTGGGGCCTAGCCAGGCTGTCCTTCTAAAATTTAGCCAAACTTTGTCAGCCACCTAGAACTTGTGTGGCACCCGATGTTGAACATTCTGCTACTTGTACTTAGCATTTCTTTGTCCAATATGACATGGACCTATTGGTGGATGTGCTGAGTGTGATCAATGAAGATGTTTACCTTGTCGGCTTCGGATTGGACATCAGTCGAATCTTCTTGAGTAGCTGAAAATGGTATGACCACATCAATGAGACATAGTGGTTGGAATCCTAAGCCCACTTGAAAAGGGTTGTGGCCAGTCGAGTTGTGGAGAGCTCGGTTATAGTTGTGCTGGAAATAGGGGAAGCTCTCATCCCATTTGCGTGGATGGTTTGAGTTGTACATGCACATAATGTGTACGATCATTCTGTTGACGACCTCTCCCTGGCCATAAGTTTCGTGATGGACAGTTGTGGACATAGTGAGGTTGGTTTCTAGCATCGACCAGAGACTGGACGGAAATGTACTGAGGAACCTGCTATCCCAATATGAGATGATAGTCTGTGGGATCCCGAAGTTTACCCACTCTCGTTCAAAGAAGAGTTTAGTAGTGGATTTTGTTTTGATATTATTCTTGCAAGCCACCATAATGGCCATCTTCGAGAATCTGTCGACGGGAACAAAAACACAATTGTTGCCATGCTTAGTAGAAGGAGGTCCTGAAATGTAATCCATGGATATCGATTCCCAAGGTTGACGGGGGGTAGGAAGCAGAGTATAAATGCCTTGCTTCTTGATAGTAGGTTTAGCAATAGTGCAGGTAGTGCAAGATCGGATGTACTTATGGACATCATGTCGAAGATTTGGCCAATAGAAATACTTCTAAAATAATCCCATTATTTTCTGGACCTTGAAATGCCCAACAACCCGACTATAGTAAGATTCCAAAATCATCTTGGCATGCTCGCTTGAAGGAACAAAAAGGTGTCCCAGGTGGCATAACAGTGCATCCTGGAGGTGAAAATCTGGAACTTGTTGACCCTCAAAGATCATATGGTATGTGTGGCCGAATTTTGGGTTGCTTTTGTAGAGAAGAGTCCAATCAGAAGTCTTGTGCCCACAAGAGTTAAGAACGGTGGTTAACTCCATGATCAGTGGTTGGTTGAGGCAGTCTGCAATATTATTGGTATTTCCCTTATTGTACTTGGTATTCAAATAGAACTGTTGTAGGTATGTGGACCAGTTCTGATGGCAATCATTCTGCAACTTCCCTTGCGTCTATATGAACTACAGGGGTCGGTGGTCTGTGTGGATGACCATTTCATTCCCCAAAATGTAATGCTTCCAATGTCGGCAGGCCTGCATAATGGAATACATCTCTTTGTCATAAGTGGGATACTTCCAGATTTTATATGAAAGTTTCTCACTCTAATATGCCACTGGATGCCCCTATTGAGTAAGGACTACCCCAATAGCATAGTTAGAATCATTTGTCTTGATCTCAAATGGTTGTTGCAAGTATGGTAATGTGAGCACTAGTGCAGTGCATAGGTGATGTTTCAACTCTGCGAACGCCTTATGTTGAGATTCCGACCAAAATAATTTTTCTTTTGCTCCTCCCTTGATGCCTTGACTAAAGCGCTAAGTGTTATGAGAGAACCACAACACAAACATGTCGTAGAAATTGGCAAGACCCAGAAAGTTGCAGCGCTGTGTCAGAGTGATTGGGGCTGGCTAGTCCTGAATGACTTGGATCTTGGTTGGATCCACATGCACCCTCTGTTCATAAATAATGTATCCCAGATATTGAACCTAGGTCATGCCAAAATTGTATTTCTCCAAATTGGCACACAACTTGTGTTGCCGTAGTGTTTGGAGAACCAGTTGGATGTGGTGGAAGTGCTCTTCCCAACTGTGGCTGAATATCAGCATCTCATCCAAGTATACCACTACAAATGATGTTTTGAATGTCCACAAGATGTCATCCATTAACCTCATGAAGATTGCAAGAGAATTTTTCAACTTCAAAGGCATCACCATGCACTTAAAAAGGCCCTACTTGGCTTTGAAGGAAGCATGCCACACATCGTAGGGTTTGATTGGTACCTGGTGATATCTAGAACTCAAGTCAATCTTGATGAAATATTTGGCCCCCTCGAGTTGGTCCAAAAATTCATCAATCCATGGGATCGGGTACCTATTCCAAACAGTGATCTTGTTCAACGCCCGATATTTAATACAGAGTATCCAAGTCCCATCCTTCTTCTGTACCAACATGATCGGGCTCCCACAAGGCGATGAACTTATCCAAATGTGACCTTTCTACAGCAGCTCCTGAACATGGAAAATTTTAGGGGCTAATGTTCGCCCAGTGGGCTAATTTTCCAAGATTTTTCCAAAAAACGATTCGCCAATTTCCAATTTTTATAAAAGATGATTCGCCCAAATTTTAGAATATAAAATTATTTTACCTTAAAAATCACCAACATTATATAGAGACTATATATAAAATCATTATAAATTTGAATAATTTTGCAAATATATCATTAAAAAATTTATAGTTTGCATATTAGGGATTAGTGAGATTCACCAATGTTTTTAAACTTCAAGAAAATTTTCCATCCTTAAAATTTTCCTTGCTCCTGAATCTGCCTTTTGATTTCGTCGTTCTCCAGAACAGAGCACAGATAGATTGGTCCATTGGGAAATGATGCACCTGGGGTCAGATCGATGGAGTGCTTCACATGACAGTGTAGAGGCACCCTTGCGAGGGAGGTGAAGATGTCCTTATACTCCTCCACGATCTTTGTCCATATGTTGTTGTCGTGCGGAGGGGCTCTATTTGTAGGTCGTGGCTATCATATTTTCTTTCCCTAAGGGTGTATCATCAGGAAAAAAAATTCTTGGTTTTGGAAATGAGCTTACTACAATGTTTTGCAATAACCAAAGAGATGGTGGTAGGCGGTTCTACCTCCAGTATCCTCTACAACA
Organism: Pinus tabuliformis; assembly: GCA_031772625.1. Classification (NCBI taxonomy): domain Eukaryota; kingdom Viridiplantae; phylum Streptophyta; class Pinopsida; order Pinales; family Pinaceae; genus Pinus; species Pinus tabuliformis. The sequence goes on from CM062815.1 coordinate 92,009,527, forward strand.
TATTTCCCAAGGTAGCAATAACAACACGAGGCCTTGACTCATACATAGCTTGTCGCTTCCATAAGTTTCTTTGGCCTAATAATACATCACAAAAATTAAGAGGGGCAATGTCACATAATACCTCATCCATGAAGGGCTTAATGCTATATGGAAGGTGACATAGTTGGTTGACGTGAAGACCCCTTCCTTGGTGAAGCCACCCGATGGGGTACAGTTGTGGGTGTGTTGTGGTCGCTAAGCCTAGCTGCTTCATGACCTTTACTGAAATGAGGTTCTTTTGGCTCTCGTTGTCGACAATGAACTGTAGCAGGGAACCCTTTACCCACATGTGGGAGTGGAAGAGGCACTCCTCCTCTTCTGGATCTTCAGGTTCCTCCTTCTGGATCTTCGTGGTGGCAACGGTGGCATTAGTCTCTGCATCGATAATTTTCTACCCTTTTCCATTCCCCTTATCATGTTCTTACTTAGAGTCGGAACATGCATCTGATTCAAAAGCCTTCAGCTTGGCCACCAGTGACTGCTTGGCCCAACACTCACTTGTGTTGTGAGTGGAGCTCTTATGGAACTCACACCACTTTCGTATGTCCTTGATTGGCTTTAAGGTGTTGTTATTTTCTTAAGGCTTTGGCAGGTTTTCTCGAGTCGCCCCGCCTTGGATTTGTCATTTTTTTTTTGCATTTTGGTGGCACCTTTCCCTTACTTTGGATTCGCAGATCCAAAGTCTCAATTTTTCTGTTTAATATTCAGCTCAATCTTGACACTGTCTCGGTATGCTGTGCTGAGCGAGGAGATGTCTAGGAACTCCATATTATCTTGGATGTACCTGTATAGGAAGTTGTCGTACTTAAGTATCAAATTTATCTTAGAATCCTTGATACCCAGCTTTGTGCGAAGGGTATGAAAGACATTGGTAAAATCTTGCATGTCTTGGTCCCTTCCCTACCACAGTGTGGTCCACTTTATGTATTTATCGTCATAGCTCCTGACTGGGTAGCACTGCTACTTGATGTCATCGCAGAATGAATTCCAAGTAGGTGTGCCTAAAAATAATGAGGTTGTACTTTCATCCTTCTGCTCACAGTAGGTTTCCCACCAATCCTTCAAATGGAGGGTGGCTTTGAGAAGAGAAAAAGGAATCTTTTTCCTGGCTGGAAAAATCATGAATAGAAAAATATCCTTTTAGCAAAATTAACCATTAATCTATGACATCTGCATCTATTTGGCCCTCAAATGTGGGAATGTAAAATTTTAATTGTACCTTAAAAGGAGTGGCACCTCTAGGCTGGATTCTAGATGTGGATGCATCGTCGGTTGGCAATCATTGAAGGATCTGGGCAAAGTTATCCATCATTGCATTCCTTTGTTTCTCGAGGGCCTCCTCGAGAAATATTTTGATAGGATCTCATACTCCCTTGTCTTTCTCTCCTTCCCCCATGGGCGACCATTGGGATTTGTGAGGCTGATCTTGCAAAGGTTCAACGAGATTGAGCCCTAACTCCTTATACCCCAAACTCATTGGGGACATGGAAAGAGGGATCACGAAAGAGAAAACTGCTCTAATACCACTGATCTGAATTTAAATAGGAACAGAACAAATTTCAAATATAACTATAAACACAGAGATCTAGCAGAAATAAAACTTCATTTCATTAATATCAAAGAGTTGAAATATGTTCACATACAAATTTGAAATAAACTAACTTGGGCAATGGTAGCTTATCTCTAAGAAGAGATGTGGCGGCTACATGCCTCTGAACTATTTTACAATTAGGCTTGAAGACCTATTTATTATTGAGAAATAATGGATAACCCCAAAGCATCCAAAAACCTAACCCTAGGAGATGAAACACTAAACTATGGGCCCCGTTGGGGTAAATTGGTACATCAACTTCCTGGGGTCATCATTTTGCCATACGATCTCTGTTTGACGCACTAAATACCTCGTTAGAAATATCTATCTAATGAGTAAAAATGCTGACAGTGAATATCGAGTTGAAAAACTCATATTCATTGCTAGTGATTTTCCAAAATAACGTCATTTAGGGCCTCAAAACTACTCCAAAAGTTCAAGACCCGAAAAAATGCGAAAAATAGTAAGTTGTGCTACAATTAAGGAAACTGAAAAACTGAAAGAAACAATGGTGGGCACCCAAGTGGAATAGGTGGGTGGCCACCAATATCCACCTAGATTAGGGACCTGTTTGGAAGATAATCTCATATTTTGTGACAAGTCCAAGCACACAAATATTTGATATCACTTCATTCGAGACATGGTGTAGAGAGGCACTGTTAGACTCCATCGCATATCAATAAATGAGCATATTGCAAATATTCTCACAACTCTGCCAAAAAGGAAGTTCTTGGTCTTCAGAGAGTAGCTTAGACTGATGGATGTGAGCCCTCCTGATAAGGGGAAGCACTGATCGCGGATACTGAGCCAACTCTTCCCCCCTTATTGAGCTCCCAAGGCAAGGAATTGAAAGAGAGGGCTCCTGGGGTTGAAGGATCTATCAAAAATAATGTTTTACCCCTATCTATTACCCATAGAGTTGGAGATGTTGCTTCCCTATCTAACCATAGGGTTGTAGATGTTTCTCCCATATTTGGTCTATGCAGAGTATACTCCAGTTAGCATCATACTCACAAGCCAAGACACTTGGGAATATCGCTCCCCGTTTGGCCAAATGGGTTGAGAGTCTACAACCCAATTTGATTATGGTGGAGGTGTTTTACCTCATGACTCTTGAGGGTGATTCATGGGAAGATCGACAGGAAATAGGATTGGGTTGAGATTTGCTCCCCTTTGTGGTTCTGAGTTGAAAACGAGCTCCCAAAAGTGATTCCAAGATTAGATGTGCTCCCCTATGTGTTTGGATATGCTAATGCTCAATATGGGTCTGAGATATGTGACTCCCCCATGAGATAGAGGATGGAAGATAATGCTCCCTTATTCTTCTTCTTTTAGATTCAAGAATTTTTTAGCAGATACAGTTGAGTAAAGATTGACATGGCATGACGATAGTATGACAGATGATATGATGATCAAAAGACATATATTGGTAGGTGGAATTATTCCTAGTTGAGATGGATTGTTAGTTTATGAAACTAGGGTCAAATTCCACCTTGGACAACCCATATGATGGGGATGATGATTCAATTTAATTCCTCTTTTTGAGAGGACCAAAATCGACCTAAAGATCACCTCATTTGGACAAGCATAAGTTGATTTTTGAATTTATGTACCCACTCATGTACATTGGGACAAGTCGGCCTCACACACATGTACAATTAGACAGGTCGGCCTCAACATCAAATGGACCCCCATAAAAGCTTATAAATACAAGAGACCTGAAGCTCATTTGATAATCATCATCAAGCATCTTCTTCTCTTCTTCTATTGTTTGGTTTGCATAGTTCTAACCGAGGATGTTCGTGCAAGGTCTGAAATTACAGGTATGAGGCTCGCACGTGTTTAGGGTTTCTATTTTCTGGTCACATACTTACCGCGGGTCAGATCTGACTGCAGTCCCACGCTCAAAGTGCTTCAGATACTGATTGAGAAGCCACAGTCGCTCACATAACATCTTGAAGGGTATGACCGAGGATCTGAGACAGTGTTGAGGTAATCTGACCACATAAACTTATGTGCTGTGCTTCAGAGGACAACCAGGAAGTCATAGTCACTTGCTCACAGTGTCTCAAGGAGCGATTGGGAAGACACTGTCGCTCGCAAGTTATAGTTGCTCGCTCACAGTGTCTCAGGGAGCGACTGGGAAGGCACAATCCCCTGCACAATAACTTGATGAATGCAATTGGGGTTCTCAGCTAGGGTTTGATAGTTGACTATAGTTGACCACAAATGTCTCAAGGCTAGAAGGTTTCTCTCTATTGTACAATAATTTTGGAAATCTACTTCTGATTTGTTTTAGGTAAATATTTGCTGGATGATTATGTATTGGGTTCATTGTACTCTTTGCTAAAGCATTTTATGATAATCTAATAAGAAAAAGATATAAAAGAGTTTTTCCCTAGTATTTGACCAATCTGATGTCTCTTATGGTTGTGCTATTGTCTCCTTTATCATTACATATATTCTTTTATCTTTTATTACTATTTATGATTATGCTAAAATAATTATAACAACCTAAAACAATTTGAAAACTTAACAAACACATGTTTTGATTAAGTATGAACATATTTTGATTAAATATAAATGATAGTTAGCGTGGTTAATTCAATACAATCACAAACATCAATAAAAATGGATGGAAAGTGATCTTCAATTATCATTCAAGATTGTGCAACTTATAAATTCAAAATCAATCCGAGCAATAAAAACTAATTACAATTACACAATAATCATGTTTCCTTGCACCATAAAATCATAAAATTATTTCTGGAATACAAACCAAAAATAATAATTATGAGGGTGACGCCAAAATTATCTATGGAAATAAAACTATCATTATTTGATGCAATATTTAAAAACTCCCGATAATTTACATTTTTTTATATTTAAAAACTCCCTATGAATAAAGTATCGAATAGAAAAGTACATCAGTTGATTAATCATATGCACACGGCATACATGAAATGCTTGGAATATCTTCGAGCTAGTTTTGATATTAATCCCCTTCCTATGGCATTGGATCCCTCATTTATAAAAGAATCCCCCCCTTCATTCGAAAACGATCCATAGAAAATGCATTGGATCCACTGGAATCTACAACCAATCTTAATGGTAACCATGAGACAAAAATATCCAAAACCACAGGAAACATAATTGGTAGTACCTAGCGTTAACATCTAACGTATCTCATAAAAAAATCCTATAGTTGAAAAATGGAAAGGAGAAAAATATTTCAATACTCTACAATTCTTTTGTGAAAATAACGCAATAAAACATGAATCTCTTTATATATATATATATATGTGTGAGAGAAGTAAATGAATAAACCCTATTTATCAATAATATAATAAGGATATTCATCAATAATATTATAGGTGGTGAATCTTCACTCAATTATAAAATATTGTAAATTTTTGGAAAATCATTCATTAAATTATAAAATTTTGTGATTCTTTTACTGTTTTTATCTTTTTAATAAAACATCATGTATAATAGTAAGAAAATATATTCATTAAATTGGAATATATGTATTTTATATTTTTGAAAAAGTAAACATAATTTTTCTATCTTATAGACAATACACAATAATAAGGATTTATTTGGAGTAGTATGATCCGGATTCATTATGTCCACATTTTGAATCCCAAAGGGGGTCCCTTACGAGGACATAAAATGAATGATAGATTATGATAAATAAAACCTAAAAATAATAAATTCAAGTAGAAGCCCACTAATTTAAAGACTAACCTATATATATTATTCAATTTTAATTATTTTAGTTTCAATTATTCTAATTTAATTTTAATTTATTTAATTTAATTGATTTTAATTAACCTAATATGAATTAGTGAATTAATAAAACTAATTAAATCTAATGAGATAATGAATAAATAAATTAATTGTAATAAGTTTATTTTTTATAATGTAATAAGTTTATTTTGTATGATTAGTTTCTAATTTTTATTTTTATTTTTATTTATTTTTATTTTTATAATTAGTTTTAATTTTAATTAGTATATAATTTTAATTTTAATTTTAATTTAATTTAAATCAATTTTTATTTTTATTTTTATATATAAATATAAGTCTGACCAATTTCTTTATTACTAAAACAAATTAATTAATTAATTAATTAATCCATTAAATACTAATGTGATAAATGAAAGATTAAATTATTTTATTCCTATAATTTATAGATTGATTTCATTTATAGATAACTAAACCCTAAGTACCTAATTAATAAAGAAGTAAACTATTTAATTAATTTATAATTCTTTATTTTAATAATTTTTCAAAATGTTAATTTTAAATCTATTGCCACTATAATAAATTTATATGTTTTGATAAATTAGTTATCATAAAATAATCCTAATAACTACTTATTATTAAGTTTTAATAATAAATATTTTTTATTTAACCCTAAATACCTAACTAGCAAAGAAATAAATTATTTATTTATAGATAAATTAATTTATAAATTTTACTAATGCTAATGCTAAAATCTATAGTCACTAGAATATTTTTTTTATTTTTTTCAACACACCCTCATTTTCTAAAATTATGAATAAGTTTTTCTCTAAATGGGTTGCCATTATAACCCTCCAAAACATTATGTTTTATATCAAGTTGGTTAGAGATTTTAGCATTCACATTGTGATTAATGTTGAATCTAGTGAAATAGGTTAGTAACAAATTCCTACACAATTAGGAAAGTTTTGTTAGAATGGCATTTGGATAGTTTTACAATTGATTTAGAAATATTTTATGTTATATATTATAATTCACTCATCAAATTTAAAAAATATATATATTAAAAATTGAAATTCAATAATAAAAAAATTTTAATCACTCGTTATATCGTTTAATTTTATTATTCTTTTAATACAATCTTAACCACCACACCCCCCTCCACATGATGGGTGCCCATTAATTCCTTATATTTTTCTATGGCATGTCATGGATACTAAGCACGAGAGGGGTTTGATGATGTCTCCACTTGTCGTATGAGCTATCACACTCAACATTCAAAAGATGATATGGTTTTATACTTCTGTGGATTACCTTCGTATTATAAAGCATTTAGTATCGAGTGATATCATGCATGAAAATACATTCATTACAATGGATGGTAACTAAACGGTTTTTCAAATTCACATATGGAGTTGTCATGCACATGATTCTATTTATCATTTGCTTCCAGGAATGCCTTACTAGCACTATAGGGAATTATTACATATCATTGTTAGATTTTCTCCAGCTTATGCAAAAGGAAATATTTATAAATAGAGAGGCCACTGATGAGCACCAGTATTGTAACAAGAATGTTGCAACTCCTAGGGCTACCAACTTTACTTTATCAATCTGGGGTTCGTACAAACTTGGAGGTGATAGTGTTGTATACACAAGAAGATGAAATGGGTCCACTTTTGGTCACTGCTGGGTTGGCGATAGACCACTATGGTCTCTCAAACTAGCCTTATATTGATTTAGAAGAAGTTTGATTACCAATGAAGAAAGGGTAATTTTACCCTAATTGAGAGAATTTAAATATTGTCTATTGCAGTAATGAAAGATTGAAATAAGCTCTTTAAACACACCACTCATCTAACTATTTGTGAAGAGATCTTGCTTCAGAAGAATTCTAATCTAACATGTGTATAATCCTAACTATCCTAGGCATGCAATCTAAGATAATCAAACACTTTACTACTGTGCATATGAATGAACACAACAAATCGTTTTTCATTTTTGTCCTTTTTCATGAAAATGTGAATGCTAAATCTTTTTGGTGGTATGGTAGGTGGGTTAGAGATGGTTGTGAAGGGTCAGATAGCTTAGGAGGAAAACATGGGTCTTCTCCTAACTTTCTAGATGCATTTTCCTCAAATCAGCCTCAAAATAGGTCACTACAGGTCATCCTACAGGATGTCCTAATGCTCCTACAAGATGTCCTAATGCTCCTACAGGATCCCTTGTATTCCTACAAGATCCAGCCGAAAGCACAAGGAGGGGTTTGGAAGGTGGTATAAGGCTTAGGGAAAGTGAATGATGGAAGGAATAAGGCAAGGGAGTGCTTAGGAATTCCTCAGAGCTTAGACTAAGGTTTATGAGATGGTTGGATTTGCTCAACAAATCTAGAAAGTTATTCTTAGGAAATGATGAATTGGTTGATGGACTTAGTGGTTGTTGGTGATCATGGATGAATGAGGTTAGGCTAGGGCTGTTGCCATGAGATCTTCTTGCACTATTGAAACTCCTACAATACATACATCATTGACATTTAGCCATGGATCATGTCAAACAAGAAAGATTTCCAATCAACATAAGAAAATAGAATTCCATTATTTAGTTGCCTAGTTCATGCATGGAAATACTTGTAGAATTTTGTGAAACACCATGATATCTAATACAAAGCTGGAGATATCAAAACGAACAACTGAAACCTATTCTGGAAAACTAAAAAAGGTGTTGGTCTAATTAGCAGAAAACCCTAAATTCCATAAGAAATCATAATTCTATCTTTTTGGGGCTGAATAGGAGTTTTTACTCAAACCATGGTCCCGGAAGGGAGGACTGAGGCCAAACCCACCTGATATCAGCCTTTTTGGTATTCCTTTCTCTCTCTAAAGCTACTGCTAAAGCTATGCATGAATGGAAGCAAACTAATCAAATTCACTACTACTTGCAATGGAATAATGCCAAAATCAATTCAACAATTAATATATGAAATAAACTAAGCATACAAGTACAATAAGAGGAACCTCTACTGCTAGGGTTGGGCCCTAAACCAAGAGATTTATCCCTCTGAGTTAACTCAGTTCTATATCAAGGAAATGCTCATTCTCATTATCATAACAAAAATTGTATAACAATGTTTTGCCAGAATCCTTTAACTTGAAAATACTTAGTGCTCTTAAATAAAAAATGCAAATCCTAATGAGGCTCTAGGCCTTCTTATTTATACAATTGAAGTCTCCAACAACTTCCTTAAATCTAGGGAGGCTTGGCTCCCAAACTCAAGATGAACTAGTTCTTAACCGTCATTGGCTCGGCTGCCCATGGTCTCCATGGATCGGTTTCTTGCAACTCTGAGCTAGTGTGATTTGATTGAGGGATATTTGAATGAGTGATGATATAATGAGGAAGATCCATCTCCTATAATATCTCCTCCTTGTCTCATTTGAGTTCCTACACCTTAATTATCCAAAATTGCCATGATTTGCTCCCAAAAACCTTTAATCAATGTACATTAGCCCACTAGACATAACATCTCACGTTTACTCATCTCATTAAGAAAAATATAATTAAAACATGTAAGGTATTATGGAAGAGTTGATTTTAGTAAGATTAGAGGTGTATTAGGGTCCATGTAGTTACCCAATGATGAGGCTCATCATCACCCCCCTACTGAAACTATTGCTCATCCTCTGAGAAACTTAATCTATATCCATGTCCTTCATTGCTCTGGTGGCCTCCCTAACATCCCATGCTTCTGCTATAGTTTCCTCTTCCTGTGAATAAAATCCTGCCTTCCTCTCTATCTCTTCCCACTGCTTTCTTTCTTCTTCTTCTCTCCTCCCTTCCAACATTCCTAAAAGCAGTGGTGGACTAAGTCTCAAGCCAATCCAATTGACTTTGAGTCTTTGTAGAGCCTGCTTATACATGGGTGTTCTATTTAGTGCCTCTCTCATTCTCTGAGGAGAATGGTATTCTATGATTTTTAGGTTGTGAGGCAAGGTGTTCCACCTCCTTTGGAAAGCTTGCATGTTGTCATCTCCTAGCAATCTGAACATGTCTTCAAAGTGTGTGACTTCTTGTTCTTGTGCAACAAGGTACCTAGGTGCAAGTTTAGGATCATTTGTAATGAAGTTATGGGTGCTGATGGTAGCCATTGGATTATATTATTCAGCTCTGATCACGAGGGGTTTTGTCTCTTCTCTTGTCATTACCTTTTTGATCTCTGTAGCTCTTTCCTCCTCATGATTCATCCATTATGCTAAGGCCATCAATTGAAAGTCTCCTAGTTTTGAATTTGGGTCCCACACATTCAAATCTGTCAAGGCCAAGTTGTGTCCTTGCCCTCTCTCTTTCAAGATCAAAGAATAAGGGAATGGAAAAATTTTGTGGGATTACCCTACCTCCTTCAATGAACCTGTAGTAGGAGCTGAGGTTGGGTTGTGGACTAGGTTCCCTCAGTTCTTGGTATTCTTCCATTGGTTATTGTGGAGTGATACCTTCTTGGTCTCTTTTCTGTACATGTTGTAGGTTTGACAGGGTTTCTTATAGGATGGCTCTGCTTCCTGAAGGTCTGCCTATGTCTCATGTATGATACCTTTTCCCTTTTATGAGGCTGACCTTGTAGCATGCCTCCTAACATAAGTGATGGGAGATTTGGGAGAGGTGTGTCATGATGATCCTTCTACTTGATTTTTCTTTAGAGGAGCTGCCTTCTCTTGTCACTTTGGTCAGTCTTCAATGACAATAGGAGTTTTTGTGGGGGTTTGAGGTCTTCCTTGACTAATTCTTGTGCTATTCCTTGTGCTGAAGCACAGTGGAGTTTGTCTTTTCTTTTTCCCTTTTGACTTGATAGGTGTACTTAGGGAAGTAAGAGCAGCGACTGTCTCTTTCTCAGTTGGTTTTGGAGAGACCCTTGGTGATTTTTCCCCTTCTTTTCCTTTAACTGTAGGCCTCTATTCTTCCTTTTGTTCTGTTTCTTCTTTTACATTCTCCTTCTCATTCTTATATTTCTCTTTCTCTTCTCCGTCTAGTTCCTCACTCTGCTCATCTGTCTCTTCTTCATTTTATTATTCTGCTTCTTCTCCCATCTCACTAGTAGTGGGTCTTTTATCATATTCAAGAGCTTGAATTACCCCTCCTTCCTGCATGTCTCTGAAGGTTGTCCATGTAATAGGGAGTCTTAGGTTTTGTAGAACAAATTCTAGGATGAGTTTGATCAACCCATGATGGACTAGTTGTTGATGTTTTCCCTCTTGCACTTTGATTCTCATGTATATCATTAATTGAAGAAGAAAGTAGGGTATACTTAATATGTTCTGAGGAGGTGTATCATCTCCAAATATCAGTTCTTGGAGGCGTCTGAAGTGGTATCCATACACCACACTATATCTCCTTTCACATGATATGTATTTAATGAGGTGGTAACTAACTTCATTCCAAGGGTATGGAATGCTTCCTCTTCTAACCCCATTTTTGTCTTCCATTGGCTCGTCGCCTTCCATAAAAAATGTCTTCTTTGCAGGGGTGTTGTTACCCTTATCTTATTTTCTCCAAGGTAACCCTAAAGGGAGTTTAGTGATTCTACTTATAACTTCATGGGTGATTTCTATTGATAGGCCTTTCACCACAGTAATGACATGGGTCCTAGTGAGGGGTATGAGTGAGAGAGAAAAGTCTCTGGCCACCTCATCATCATATCCTCTCATCCTCTCAAAGAACCCCATCCATTGGTGCCTTGTGAAAATTTCTACTAGAGGAGGATGTTGGTGGATCCTTACTGTGTTTGTGGGTTCTCTCTTATTAAAACCTCTTGTCATTTTTCCCTCGTAATTGTGGAGGCTTGAATGAAGATAAATAAAGAATTGTGGTGGGTGAGAGAGGATGGAGTGTTTACTCTGCAATACAATTCTCCTACACTGTAATTTCCTTAATCAAATGATGATTTTTCTTATTTTTAACAGGAAAACATGCAAGGTATAGCTCCTACCTTAATTGTTTCATTCTATTAAGGAAAACCTTTGATTTCTCCTCCCTTTAGTGCCCATTGATAATCCTATAGATTGACTGCTCTGTATCCTGTACGTTTTCCTGTAGGTCTCCTACACTACAAAATGTTAACTGTCTCCTGTAGGTGTTGTTTGAAGAAGGCAGAGATCAACCCTTTTTCGATGAATTATCGAGATTTCTAATTCTATCTTTGCATGGGAATCAATGTTTTATTTCCTTATATGGATGATCGTGTCAGATTGTGTGCTCGCTGTCTAAGTACGAGCACCTACTTTTGGACCATTTTTCCCACTATCAATCCATCATTCCACCTTACCTTGTAATCATCTCCCACTTCATTCCTCCGTAACCTAACCATTTTTTTCCTAATCTCTATTTTTTTTCTTATTTGACTGCTGCTACATGTGGAGTGGTCTAACTTTTTCTCCTTGTCGACTGGACGAAGGTGGCCAAGTTAACTGGCCACTTTTGGTTATAAAACCAACTCTTACATAATCCTAAAGTTTTGAACATATCGTACTAAAGAGAGAACATGAGTAAGATGACATACCTATGGGTAAGATTATTTGATGATGATGCATGCTAGAGAATGATTTCCTGTGCAATGTATTTGTTGCATATCCTTCTTTGTATTGGCCTCTTTTGATGCTTGTTTCTTTTGATGTGCAGGTGCTAGAGAGTGATGTGGTGATCTTGCTGTTGCTGCTGAGATCTGGAGGAGCTTCCTCAAACTTGGAATATTTGTGTTGAAGATGGATGCAACATTGAGAAGTTTCCTTTGTGGGATAGGCTACTACAGGATTTCCTACAGGAAACCTACATGATGTCCTATAGTTGCCTCTCCCTTAAACTTTCATATTTTTTCTTACTTCTAGACCATGAGGGTTGTTGACATGAGTAGAGAAGGGTTGTAGTGAATGGTAGGTTAGAGTTGTGGTCTTCAGGTATTGTCCCTCTATCCTCCTTTTCTTTCTCTTCTATTGGTTTTTCTTTTTGAAAACGGTATATATATTTTTATTTTTATGAATTGACTTATTAGATGGATGTAGGGGTAATATGGTGATTGAAGGCATGGAGATGATGTGGTGGAGTGAATGTTTATTTTTTTAGACACAGGCTTGTCATCTGCTTGCTCTAAGATCACTTTCCTTGGGATTTCAAATCCAGTGTAATTCCTATAGGAAACTCCTGTAGGTTTACAGGGAATCCTGTAGGATTACAGGCAATCCTATAGAAAATACAGAGCCTGTGTAAACTGAGCAGGAGGAGTTCATGAATGGAATAATGGATGAAATAATGAAGAATATGATATGGAGGGATTGAAATATTGACTTTGTAGGCCCTTCTGTTCCTCTCAAACTGACCTTATTCTCCTTTTTCTGACCTTCAAACAACATTTCCAATTTTTTTTTTACCTTTTTTTTCTTTTTTCATTTTTCTCTTTTTAGAAAACAACTAGTCTGCCTCCGAGGAGGTTTTCATCCTAGTTGCCTACCTCGGGTGCCTCAAAAGAGTTTTTCACCCAGAGATCTTTATATATATAGATATTTTTTTTTCAACAGCATTGAGCCGCCTCAAGAGGTTTTCAACCCAACAGTGGGACTCAGGTGCCTCATGCAGGTTTTCACCTGAGTCGTTTTTTTTTTTTTTTTCCAGGGACTTGATGGGGTTGAAGATGAGACTTGCTCCACCACCATCACTATCTTGCTGTTGCCATTGATGAATTCTTACTGTGACAAGTGCTTCTTGTAGACGTTTAATCTGTACCCATTGAAAAGTAAAGTGATAGCCTCTGCATCAATGCTTCTTATCTGTACTGAACCATTATCATGAAATTTTTCTATGACATAAGGCCCTAACCGTGTAGTCCTTAACTTTCCTTTAAAATCCTTGTACCTGGAATCAACAAAGCCGAATCACCTTCTTGAAACTGCTTGTCATGCCAAATTTTCCTTTAAGTCACCTCTGTGTGCAGGAGGGCCTGCATCCTAAATTCATCTAACCCATTCAACTAGAAAAATATCTCTTGTTGTGACTTGGTGAGATCTAGATCCAGTTGTGCTACCATTATTAAGGTGTTGTATTCAAATTCAACAGACAACAGGGCTTTCTTCCCATAGACTAGCTCATAAGGAGTGAATCCAGTGGTGGTCTTCTAGGTGGTATTGTAGGCCCAAGTGGCCTCAACTAATCTATCTACCCAATCCTTTTTACTGATGTTAATCACCTTCGTCATAATGCCTTTCAATGCCCTATTGGTTACCTCCACTTTCCCATTAGCTTGTGGGTGGTAAGGAGTGGATATTTTGTGCTTGATCTTATGTTGGCTTAACAAATTTTCAATCATGTGAGATGTAAATTGACTACCTTGATTAATGACCAATTCTCTAGGGTACCCAAACTTATAAAATACATTTTCCCTTAAGAATTTAGCTACTTTTTCTTTTGTTTTTGTTTTGATGGCCTTGGCTTCAGCCCAATTGGTTAAATAGTTAGTGCACACAATGACGTACTACTTTTGTGTGAATGGAGGGTCAATGGGTCCAATGAAATCCATGCCCCACTTGTCAAATGGCTCAAATTTCACTTGAGGTTGCAGAGGCATTTCATCTCATGGGGTAGGTTTTCCCACCCTTTGGCACCAATCACACTGACTAGTATACCTCCTCATATCTTCGAGAAGAGAGGGCCAGTAACAACCAGCTTGTAGTACCTTGAATGTTGTTATTTTTACTGCAAAGTGACCTCCATAAGGCCCATCATGACAAGTCAGAAGGATGTTAGACTTCCTCCTCCCTGACACATCTTCTCAGGATTTGATCTGGGCCTAGTTTGAAGAGGTTGCCCCCAATCCAAGTGAATGGGGTGCTCTTCCCTACAATCTTTGCTCTTTTCCTTGGAGGACAAATTTGGTGGAAATTGTATAGACACCAAGTAATTTTCTATGTCAGCAAACGATGGAGAGAGAACTCAAATGGAGAATAAGTGTTCATCTAGGAACTGATCATCAACCATTCCTTCCTCCCCTATAGGAAAAGTCAATCTGGATAAAAAATTTGCAACAACATTATCCTTTCCAATCTTATTAGTAATAGTTAAATCAAAATGTTGCAATAAAAATGACCATCTAATATTCCAGGCATTTATGTCACGTTTATTCATCAAGTATTTAATTGCAGCATGGTCAGTGTGTACAAATGTCTAGTAACCCGTCATGTAATGCCTAAATTTATTCAATGAATGCACAATAGCTAGGAGCTCTTTTTTAGTCACTGTTTAGTTCAAGTAAATGGCATAAGGTAGCTTGTTATCTCGCTGGCCTAGAGTTGCTCCTATGGCTTTGTGAGAGGCATGGACATGTATATGGAAAGGAAGAGCCCAATTTGGGCCTCTGAGAATAGGTGTAGTAGTCAACTTGTCCTTTAGGGTTTCCAAGGCTTCTTGACAACTTTCTGACCATACAAATTCAGAGTCCTTCACCAATAACCCAAATAGCGGAGAACCTAACTTGCTGAAGTATTTTATAAATATCCTATAGTATCTGACTAAACCTAGAAAACTTCTGACATCTCTCTGTTTTTACAGAATTGGGACCCTTTGGATGATGGCTATCTTATTTGGGTCTACCTGCAGTCCTTTCTGGGATATTGAGTGACCTAGAACAATCCCTTTAGTCATCAAGAAATCACATTTTTCGGGACTAAGGGATAGGTTAATTTCAATGCATTTTTTAAGCACCTTACCGAAGTTGGAGAGGGCCTCCAAAATCACACCTATAGGGTGTAAAGTCATCCATATAAATTTCCACTGCGTCATGGAGTAGCTCAGAAAATGTACTTAGGACTGCCCTCTCGAAAGTGGCAAGGGCATTGCATAGGCCAAAATGAAGGACCGTATAAGCGAAAGTACCCTAAGGGCAGGTGAAGGTAATTTTATCCTGGTCCTCTGGGCTAACCTAGATTTTATTATATTCGTTGAACCCTTCTAAGAAAGAGAAGAGATTTTTCCCTGCCAGGCCATCTAACACTTGGTCAATGAAAGGTATAGGGAAATGGTCCTTCTTTGTTGCTTTGTTTAATTATCTGTAACCAACACAAATCCTCCACTTCCCATTTTTCTTTGGAACCAACACCAAAGGAGAAACCCACTCACTTTCCTAGATAGGCTAAATGAATCCTGCATCTAACAACTTTTGAAATTCTTCTTTCACTATATCCTTGAGAGTTGGATTCATTCTCCTTTGGGGTTTTCAGACTAGTTTTCAACCTTCTTTGATATAAATGTGGTGAGTACACACCAAGGGGTGCACTCCCTTCATTTCTTTGTAACTCCAAGCAAAGGCATCCAAATGTTCCCTTAGCATGTTGCATAACTCTTCTTCTTGGTGTACAGAAAGAGAGGGGTTGATTTTCAAAGTTCTTTCAGGGTCGAATTCTATTTTCTTGACATGAGTAGGGTTTGAATCAGCTAAGCATAGATCAATTTGATGGTTTCTCTTGGTTTCCTTTACAACTTCCTCTAAGGACAAGGTGTTGGGAGTTGGATTTTGGAGGATGTGTTCAATCAAATCATTTTCATCGAGTTGTCCTCCTCCCATGGCAGTTTCTAGGGTATAGAGATGGGTTGAGTAAACTTCATATTCTTCCTCCTCTTCCAGCTATAAAGGTAAATCATGTTCTAAATATGGCTGAGCAGCAGAGTACAATATCAACTACTTGGATAGATGCCCATTTTTGATAGTCATGTTTCCAACCTTGTAACTGATGTAAGCAATGACAATGGATAACCAAGGCCTCCCAAGTATGACAGGATAACCATTAAGCTTGGTCTTAGGCTGAAGAACTAGGAAGTCGGTAGGGTACTCCTAGGAGTTAATGGAGACCATCACATCCTCAACAATCCCCTCAGGGGCCACTGTGGAATGGTCTGCAAGCTATAAAACTATTGTGGTCTTTCTTAATGAACCCTAGAGATTTAGCTTGAGCATGGTGTCCTTAGTCATTACATTAATGATAGCTCCAAGATCAATCAAGGTGTGTGCAACAATGGTTCCATTGATGCGCATATCTACTACAGGGCTTCCAGGGTCTAAATACTTGGGGAAAATTAACTACCCCAACATGAAGTCAGATAGTTGTCCAATGACATTAATGGTAGTGGTGTCTCTTTTTCACCTCCATGGACATTTGAAACACTTCTCTTTAATCATTTATTTTTAAATAGGTACATCCTAATGGCTTGGAGAAGTGGAATTTTGACACAAAGATTTTCCAGTTCACCCAGAGGTTCATTCTCTTCTGGGGTAGGTTGGACTGGATGAGTTAATCTTTCAGGAAAGGGTGGTGGATTCACTCTAGGTATACTTTCCTATCTTTCCTCCTCACTCTCCCTTGGTGGAGATGGAGATTGGATGTCCGAGAGTACTCTCCTAGACCATAGGTTGATTTCCTGAATTTCCATAGCATAAGCAGGGTCAGATGTCTCTCCACTATATACTTGTTGTGCTTGTCTATTGTTCAGGTTCGGATTTGGTTGGGAAAGCATCTAAGGTTGTTTAGGTGGAGCAGGGTGTAAATTTTTTGGTTGAGTAGGAGGTGAAGGCAATAAATCTGGAGCATTGTGTTATGGGGGCCTCCACCCCTGGGGTGGTGCATTCCACTGAGGCTATGGAGGAGTATATGGCTGAAATGGTTGGTTGGTTGGCTAGGAATGGTATTGGGGTGCAAAATACGAAGGGGAAGGTGTTGAATGGGAGGGATGAGCAGGGGGGGCCTAAGAGGGAATGTATGTGTTTTTGTTAGGGTTGTAATGTGCATAGGATGACCCTTGCATGCGCCACTAGTACGGTCTAGGCCCATGAGGCCTCCTTTGACTTATCTAGAAAAACTATTTACTCACCCCTTTAGTTCCATAATACCAAACATTTAGTCCAGGTAGAGAAGATCACTTGTCTGTGGAGTGGTTTTCTTCACAAACCAAGCATATTTCTATAAGTTTTAATGGACATTCATTCCTAGGGTGCCTCCCTGTGCGTCTGGGGCAGAAGATGGCTAATGCTCTCTCTCCTTCCTCATAGTTTCTCTTGATGTGCATAGTGTCCATATGTAGAGAAAGGGTTTGCAAAATTTCACTCTTGAAATCTTCCAACAGATTTCCAATTTCACCTTTTATGGATGTGTTGGAAGAGGATGAGCTGGTAATTGGTTGACTACCCCTACCCTTTTTACTAGTTGCCCTAGAATGGTCCTTAAATATAGTATTGATATCTTCATAAGGTAGCTGGTAGATGTCCACTCCTGCTAGAAGGTTTAGGGTATCCAGAAGATCTTCCTTGACCCCCTTGAGTAGGAATAGCTTTAGTGACTCAAGATCAAGTGTGCACGTAACCCTTTTGTAGCTAAGTTGGAATCTTTCCTTGTAATATTCTAAGGACTCATCATGCCCTAAGGTGATTCTAAAAATTCCTCTTTAGTGTCTTTGTACCTACAATAGTCTCGATACTTTTTTTTTGAAGGCTTGTTGCATTTGAGCCCAGGTGGTGATGTTATCCCTAAGTAAACCCATGAACTAGCATAGAGTTGCATCCTTGAGAGTGGATGGGAATAACATCAACTTATGATCATCAATGGGCATAAGTTCTGCATATGACAATGAACTCAAACAAGAAAGTATTTGCATCTTCCGAGGTTAGGCCATGGAAGTGAGAAAGAGCAGAGGGGCTTATGTTTTTCATTGGCATCCCCATTGGTTTCTCTGATGTAAAAATCACTCTCAATTCTTTCTCTATCTCCTTTGTCATTTCTATTTTCAACCATTAGGTCAGTTGGAATGGGTTCTCCTTCTTCTTCTCCCCTTGTAGGTTCTTCAAATTTTTATGGTTGCTCACTTAAGGGGTCCTCCAATTCATAGCCATTGAAGAAGAGGGAAGGTTGGCTATTTGAAGTGGTGGGGGTATTTGGCAAAAATTTTCCTAAGTTATCCCTATTACTACAAGGAATGAAAGAAGTGTTTTTTTTTCAATATTTAAGACTAATTGTAGAATTGAAATAACAAACTGAATGGAACTAACTATTGAATTAAATCTTACTTGCAGAATGGAAAGGAAAGAAAACCAATCTTACAATTAGTTTTGTAGACATGAAGCTAATATCAGAGTGAAAGAGATAAGAAATGGAAGAAAGAAAGCATAAATCACATCTACTCAGAAACCTCCCCAGCAACGGCACCCAGAAATGATGAGCACCACTATTGCAGCAAGAATGTTGTAACTCCTGGGGCTACCAACTTTACTTTATCAACCTGGGGTTCTTACAAACTTGGAGGTGACAATGTTGTATACACAACCAGATGCAATAGGTCCATTCTTTGTCACTTTTGAACTGGTGATAGACCACTATGGTCTCTCAAACCATAATTGAGAGAATGGAAATATTGTCTACTGCAGTAATGAAGGACTGAAATAAATGCTTTAAACACACCACTCATCTAGCTAATTTTGAAGAGATATTTCTTCAAAATAATTCTAAGCTAACATGTGTGTAATCCTAAATATCATAGGCATGCAATTTGAGATAATCATACACTTTACGGCTGTGCATATGAATGAGCACAACAACTCTTTTTTCCTTTTTGTCCTTTTTGTGAAAATTTGAATGCTAAATCTTCTTGGTGGTATGGTAGGTGGGTTAGAGATGGTTGTGAAGGGCCAGATAGCTTATGAGGCAAACAAGGGTCTTCTCCTAACTTTCTATATGCATTTTCCTCAAATCGGCCTCAAAATAGGTCACTATAGGTCGTTCTACTGGATGTCCTAATGCTCCTATAGGATCCCTTGTATTTCTACAGGATCCGATTGAAAGTAAAAGGAGGGGTTTGGAAGGTGGTATAAGGATTAGGGAAGGTGAATGATGGGAAGAATAACAAAAGGGAGTGGCTAGGAATTCCTTAGAGCTCAAACCAACGTTTATGAGATGGTTGGATTTGCTCAACAAATATGGAAAGTTGTTCTTAGGAAATGATGAATTGGTTGATGAACCTAGTGGTTGTTTGTGACCATGGATGAATGAGGTTAGGCTAGGGTTGCTGACATGAGATCTTCCTGCACTATTGAAACTCCTACAATACATACATCACTAGAATTTACCCATGGATCATGTCAAACAAGAAAGATTTCTAATCAACATGAGAAAACATAATTCCACTATTTTGTTGCCTAGTTCATGCATGGAAATACTTGTAGAATTTTGTGAAACACCATGAGATATAATAAAAAGCTGGAGATATTAGAAAGAACAACTAAAACCTATTCTGGAAAATTGAAAAAGGTGTTGGTCTAATTAGAAAAAAACCATAAATTCCATAAGACATCAGAAACCTGTCTTTTTGGGGTTGAATATGAATTTTTCCTCAAACCATGGTCCCTGAAGGGAGGAGTGATGCCAAGCCCACCTACTATTAGTGTTTTTGGTGTTCCTTTACCTCTCTAAAGCTACTACTAAAGCTATGTATGAATGGAGGCAAACTAATCAAATTCACTATTACTTGCAATGGAATAATGCCAAAATCAATTCAACAATTAATCTATGAAATAACCTAAGCATACAAGTACAATAAGAGGAACCTCTACTGCTAGGGTTGGGCCCTAACCCAAGAGCTTCATCCCTCTGAGTCAACTCAGTGCTGGTTCAAGGAAATGCTCATTCTCATTATCATAACAAAAATTACATAACAATGTTTTGCCACAATCCTTTAAGTCGAAAAGACTTAGTGCTCTTACATAAAAAATCTGAATCTTAATGAGGCTCTAGGCCTTCTTATTTACACTACTGAAGTCTCCAACAAATTCCTTAAATATAGGGAGGCTTGGATCCCAAACGCAAGATGAAATGGTTCTTAACTCTCACTGGCTCGACTGCTTGAAACCCCGAGCTAGTGTGATTTGATTGAGGGATATTTGAATGAGTGAGGATTTAATGAATAAGATCCATGTCCTATAATCTCTTGTCCTTGTCTCGATTTCCTTCACCTTAATTAGCCAAAATTGCGATGATTTTCTCCCAAAAACCTGTAACCAATCCACTTTAACCCAGTAGACATAACATCTCACTTTTACTCATCTCATGAAGCAAAATATAGTTAAAACATGTAAGAAATTATGAGAAGAGTTGAATTTAATAAGCTTAGAGGTGTATTATGGTCCATATAGTTACCCAATGATGAGGCTCATTAGCCACCTTTAAACCATCCCTTGCTTCAGTGTTTGTCAATAATTAGTGTAAGTTTTTCATAGATTTTTCTTTGTATATCTATGTTTATCAGTTATGTTGGTAGTGCTTTCTTCCTCCAATGAATTTAGGTTTTTTTTTGGGAGGTTATGGGTTTTTCATTGATTTGTGGGATTTGGTCTATTCCCATTTGAGTGGATTAGTTACTTTTTATGCTCATTAGAATCTAGGGGGAGCATTCTATTTTGCTAGTAAATGCTATTTGAAGGGTTTTTTTACTACACAAATTTATGTTTCGTCGTCATTCACTGTTTGTGTTGGGATTCATATTCTAAATTCTTTGTTATCTGTTATCTATTATCTTACTAGGTATTTATTTCTACTTTTCTATTTTTTTTCTCAGTCAAGGGAGAGTTTTGGGACCCTTATGCTCTCTCATGGTTGGAGGTATGAGTTTATCACTTGTAGTCCTAGCATTGGTAGTGCTCTTGTTGGTTAGGTGTAAAGAGGCCTACAAGGGTTATTTTTTTCATGTTATTCAACATTTTTGTCTCATTGGGAGTTGGTGGTTCCTCTTATCTCAGTTGAAAATGATAATTTCTTACTAGAAAAAAGTCCTTCATATTTCCATTCGAAGATTTTAGGTCGGTTGTGCAATTTCTTCCTTGATCCTTATAATTCTTCATGGATATGATGTTATAATTCTTGGTCAATAATTCCTAAAGGTTCATGCATAAGTGGCCATAGAGGTAGGAAAATCTTTGTATTAACATATATCTCTTGAGCTCAACAAGATGTGGAGCACCCAACAATAGTTTATCACAGGAATTACGCACCTTGTATTCATAGAGAAATTGAAGAAGAAAAAGGGGAGCTAATTTATAATACCATTTTATATCTACTGTAGATGTGGTTTAACAAGTAGATTATTTGGTTTCAGATACAAGTTATGCGAGGGTTGGGAAAGCTTATTGTTTATAACTAGTTGACATGTACTAGTAAATCAAAACAATAATGGGTAAGGTTATTATTGAGAGGTATAAGAAACAATAAGAAAATATTATTAACAATAGATAAATTGCAAAGGAAATTTGGAAATTGATCCACAAAACCACAATGACAGTGAAAAAGTTGGTCAATCTCAAGTTTTCATATTTTGAGGAGGATATTGGTCCACTAAAAACCATCTAAGTGGAATACTTCACTGCATATATCTTGGTGATGTAGGAGCATTAGACTGAGCTAGTGATGAAGAAATTGAGAATCGCTTGACAATGTGGTGGACTAGCCACATATTGAGTTGGAAAATCTATTTTGTTTTCTTTGTTATCATTCTAAATATTTAATGTATGTGTGGTATTAGGAGTAAGTCGAAGAGTCTAATAATTAAGATTTATTTCCATTGTAATAGTTAGCTCACCATGGTTTTCTTTTCAACTTCCCTCATTTGGAGAGAAGAGAAAACAAACCATTTGCTGAGGTTTGTGTAAAAGAGGTATCAAATGGGGAGGAGGGTAGCTCTTCTCCTACCTCTCAGTATGTATGTTGAGGTGAATGAAATAATTTTTTTGCGCTATATATTATTCGTAAATCTATGTGTTTCTCTCATTTTGGTTCCACTTGAATTGTGTGTGCATTTATTTACATTTCACAATTTGTTCTGATCATCTCTATAATATTACATGCTTGTTAACATTCAATTCTAAGTAGTGGTTGTTCATCTGTGCCCTTTACCATGACCTTCGAATTATTTTCGCAACTCCTTTATTTTTGTAGGCAGAAATTGTTCCTTTAATCAAAATTCAGGTCATTAATTTAAGTGAGGTGAATCGTCAATGAGGAGAGGTGGGAGGAGAATGTCCTTTAAGTTAGGAGTCAAGCTAGAATGTGGAGGAATTGATTTTGTAGACGACCGAGCCTTTTCACCTTCAAAAAATTTGAAAATAGAGTTTTCTAGAGCACTACAAAATTATTTCGTAGTGCTTATAGGTTTTTAAAAGAGTGCTACAAAATTATTTCATAGTGCCTACAACTAGATTTTTTTGCACTACATTTTGCGACCAGATTACCTTTTGTTATGCCCATTTCCATCAATTTGTGGTAACAATGCTACATTTTGTCTTTTTTTGTTGTTGTCTACAACATAAGGAGATGGTTATGTGAGCATGAAAAGTACGAGGTTGAGGAGGGAGACTTGTAGCTAACGCAGAACTCCAAGAAGGGATACAAAGGTTGCAAGGTCATTTAGAGGCCATGGAGACCAATAGGCAGTGAGACCCTAAGGCTTGGGATGAGAGAATATCAGAGGAAGAAGATACAACAGAAAGAGAAACACCTATAGATGAAGCTTTGGAAGTTAAACTATTGAGGTCGGTGTTAAGTTCAAGTTCAAGATGAAAGCCTAAATTGTCTAACTATGATGGCAGCCTAGTGGGCGATAATTTGATGGATTGGATTAGTGAATTAGACAAGCCTTTTGAGTATGAGGAGATTGAAGAAGACAAGTGAGTAAAATTTGTTGTAACTACGTTGAAAGGTCATACTTCATTATGGTGGGATAATGTGCAAATTGAAAAGACAAAATAGGGGAAACCATTCATAAAGAGTTGGTACCAAATGGTAGCGAAAATGAAGGGAAAGTTTTTCCGAAATATTATCATTTATCCCTCTACAAAAGAGTGCATAACCTCTAGAAAATCTTTCTAATAGTTAGAGAGTATACCAAGAAGTTTTATAACATGAATTTGAGGGCAAGTTATGTAGAAGAAACCCTAGAGAAAACAAGAAGGTACATAAATGGTTTGAATTTGGAGATTCAAGGTGAAATTGACATGCTTTCTCCTAGGACGATGGAAGAAGCATATCAGTTTGCCTCTAAGGAAGAAGAGAAGATCACAAGGAAGAAAAATTTAGGTGGCGGTCATGGTTTTTCTAGAGGTAAAGGATAGGGATATGGAAGAGGGAAGAATTCAACATAAAATAATGATGCAAGTAACCTAAGGTAGCAAGGACAACAAGAGAAAGAAGGTGACTCTAGATGAGGAAGACCTTACCAGAGAGGTAGATATAGAGGAAGAGGCAGGGATATTTTCTATCGATGTTACAAATGTGGGAAGATGGGTCACATATATTTTGAGTGTTCTGAGAATAAGAAAGGAGGAAAAATAGATGCATATGTAGATCAGTCTGAATCAATAGAAGCATGGGAACCTATGGTAGAATTGGCACTAGATATGGGAAAAGTTTTAATGATGAAAAAACTCTTATTGAAACCAGCTAAGGATACTATTGAACTAGCACAAATAAAAGCCTTGTTTAGGATTGTTTGCAAGGCCGAATGAAAATGTGATAAAGTAGTGATTGAAAGAGGAAACATTGAAAATCTAGTTTCCACATAAAGGGTGGTGTTGGCTTGTTGGGGCCTGACCCAGGTTCGGAGGTTATTTAGCTAAACAATTCCCATTACTACTGGCCCTTTCGGCAACAGTCCACGGAGCGCGGACTGAGGTCTCACCTGAAGTAGTATGGGAGGGTGCTAGAACTAGGTTTCTACACCCTAGAGATGTTTGATGGTTTCAAGTGGTCTGTAGTTGTGCACATTGCTACACGCTCTTTCCTATACCTCGTAGCCTAAGATACTACCTTCGCGCAACCCTACTCAGAGACCGAACAGTGTTATTACCCAAGTCCTTACTAATCATCCAGTATTAGTTGATTAACTTAGCTTATTTATATGCTTTCAGTTATAATTAACAATATTCACAATTCATACAAGTGCGTGTAGTAAATAAATAGTATATTAGTAATTGATATCAAACAAGTAGTAACTCAAGAACATATACACGGAATTTAGATGAAACTTCTCTTTATTATTATCTTCCTTGGGTCACAGACTCTATTCTGCCTTGCGCACTTAGTTGCAGGGGTCCGCGCACTCAGCTACGAACTCTACTAGGCCTCTATGCACTCAGCTGCAGAGCCTCTTCCTACTACTACGACCCAAGACACACTTAGACTCTTCTTCTATGCTTCACTATCTCATTCTATCCATTAGATTCTATCCTCTTGATGATGTCTTTACAACTTAGAGCCTCACTCTATTTATACAATCCCATGGTCTGCGGAACATGGGTAGGCTGACATTACATTCAAACTTAGGGCGGACAACCCTATGACTCTAACATACATTTCACACCCTTAATTCACAGAGCTTTATAATAGTATCACTCAAAACTTGGGCTTTGAGCCCCAAAACATGCTGTGGGAAGATTCCATGCCCAACAGCCCCCCAACACAAACATCATGACTCGCCCTTGAGTCATTCTGTTGGCACGATGGTCTTGGCGCAGAGTCCCTCCAACTGGTCATGAACGATCCTAATGTCCGCAACACATACCTAACGAATGGATCATGGTACCCCCAGGGGAAGTTGAATCCCCGTTGCCTCCTTGAAAGAGAGATGTCCTGATCCACTAGACGATAGGGGCCACCAATCTATTCTTTATAATATGAAAGTGATCGGGAAGTTGTCAATAATATTACTCCCTTGCCTCCTTTCCTTCTTGAGTGAGCAATCCTCACTATATGAATAGTGAGTCCCTCACCCATATGAATGAGTGAGTCGATGGCGGCCTTATAGTCGAGTGTTCATTCATTTTACTTATTGGGTGGCCCCTATCAAATAAGTAACTAAAAAAGTCACTAACGTACCTCACCCTACCCACTTTGAAGCTTACTTATTCAGATCCACCCCATTTTCATCATTTCTTCACATGTACCTGCAGTAGCATTCAAATAATGTCCCTTAATTTCACCCGTCTTCTGAGACCTCTATGTCTGGCGTGCTGCCCTGCATCTGCGCATGCATCCCCTGAATGTGCACAAGATTTCCTTCAATATTCGCCATGATTGTGAAGGCCTCGTCAATCCATGACTGAACGCGTGCTTTAAGAATTGCTTCCTTACGGCGCACCGTGTCCACCTGCTCCTTTGATGTCTTGGCTTGCTGCATCCTCGCAAGTCGTTGAGTGAGGACTATTGTTTATGCAGTTCCTTTGATACTATTGTACTGTTGCTGGAGTTTGCATGCCTTTGTCTCCAGTTGATGGATGTTGGGGTCCTCCTACAAAGTTGTGAGGACCTCAAGTTCCTATTCCAACATGTTGGTACAGTTGCACACTGCACCTCCAATTTCTTCCAACCCTGTTGTGATAGTGCTAGCACACTATTCTCAGACTTCCGGGGGAGTCGAAGGCTGCGCCTCTAACTGCAGCTCGACGATCTGAAGATTCAGCTCTAGCTGAGCCTTTTCGTCTCTTCTCTAGCCTCGCAGACTCCAGTTGCCAAACTATGGATCCGCACTTCTACCCGTAGATTTGTTGTGATGACAAGCTCTGGGACGCGTCGGCAAGCATCATCTACAGTGTGCACCAAATGTTGATTTTAAGACACCAACTCATCGCACTTCAAGATGAGTTGTTCTATGTTTATTTTATGCTCGCTAAGAACCTCAATCGCGTAGCTCTCCCTATCTCGCAACTCTGCCATTATCCCATCCTGTAACTGATACAGAATTTCCCAGGGAAGGATAGCTAGATTAAGGACAAGGAATTTCATCATGCTAATCGACAATCGATCCATCACATTAGATGACACTAGAGCTCCCTCTAGAAACACTATTGTGTTTCCCATCCTTGCGCTCAACATCTGCTCCGCTGTTGAAGTTCCTGTTATGATGTGTGTTGACAGGGTGCCTTCTTGAGGGGGTCGCACTTGTAACTCCTACAGTTGCAACCTAAGGGCCCCCAACATAGTCTAATGGTCCTACATGAACTCCTGAAGTGCTTCACTTGTGGCATCGCGGACCGTCTCGCTGATGTCATGGAGATCACCTTCGGTTAAGGTGATCGGGTCAATGGCCAACTTCGAGACCTTGACGTTCTTCCTTGGGCCCGATCTCTATGCGATGCATGGGCACTTTAACTGTGTGGAAGCGGCCCCTGGGTCCACACTCCCTTCTGCTGTGTCTATTTCATCTACCTCCTACCCTAAGGATGTTGCTTGGCCGTCGCCTGCCTGTGCCATTGCTCCCTCTACTACCTGCGCTATTGCTGTTGCTTCTGCAACCTTCTTTTGCTCCACGGCTTTTTGTGTTGCTTCTTGCGCTGCCCCTACCTCAGCTGCTACATTTTCCTCTTGTCTTTCCTCTGCCAACTGGGTAATGGGCATCTTGGCATCGTCCTTTTTCTTCTATGCTGCCACCTTTTCTAGTTCTTCCAGATCCAGGGAGTGCCATTCGAGAGGCCATGTCTCCAAGATAGTAAAAATCATGTCGTCAGTGGCTACAAATGGTAGCTTCGTACACTGCTTCGCTGGATCCTTTCGTGCCCTGATATAAATGTTGTGCATATCGTCTTTGAAGTTTTCAAACCTCTGTAGACTATTATGCACCGTAGGAGATAGGAGCGACCTCCAATTGATCCACATTCGAATGCTCGCCTCCATGAGCACCCAGAAATTTTTGGTGTCACGAATCTGTTTCGCGTCCTTGGTGGCCTAGAGCGCAACATACTTCGCGGCCTCTGGTAACTCTCTGTAAATGTTGGGGAACTCACTGTCCTCCGAAAGTTCTCCTACTACTAGCAATATGGATAATAGCAACCATGCGTAGTGGAAAGTTTTACCCTGCTCCTGGGCTTCGCGACAGTTTGTCAAAAATTCCTCGCAGAGGAATTCAGACCAATTGAACTGGACCCCCTCTACACACTCCTCGGCCAGTGCAACTACTGGCACTGGTACCTCATCGGCACAGCACTTTCTTATAATTTTTCCATTGAGGAGTTGGGTTGATATGCACACCCCTTTGTCCTTGATGCTGGAGATGGTGTAGCCCCTCTTCTTCTTCTCCAACTTATATTTTTCCTTCATAGCTTCTACGAGATCCAAATCGCTAGCTTTTTCGGCTATAGTCACGAGGTCCTTTCCTTTACGGGGGAGCTGGGAAATACGGTGGATGAGGTTTGCCGTGATGGGAATAGCCTCCTCCAGCATATATACCCATCATGCATGAGGAAAAGCCACTGCCTGATGATGAAAATGGTGATGGGCATGCAATGTAAATGTGGTATCCATAAAAAGTGCAACAACCCGACCTTTTCCACACCGCGCAGCCATTTCTGTGGCTCTAACGTTATCACCACCCCGTCAGTATTCTGCTTCATCAAATTCACGGTCTCTAGGTGCGGTAACTTCTTGTACTCGGCGAGGTCCCAGTCTTCAAATTTCATGGTTAGCACACGGCCTAGGTGCTTGCCCTCAAATACAATGCCATCGGGGAGGAGTGGGGTCTATAGTGAACTCTTCGTTTTGTCCAAATCCTTCGGTACTTTGGTTTTCCCTTTCCATGGAGGGACATACGTGAGCAGTTTTGTTGTAGAGAGCAACGATTGGATATCCTCCTCCACGTCTTCTTCTTCTTCTGCTACGGTGATCAGTGCCTATAAGTCTTCTTCTTCCTCATTTGTTTCTATTGTGAGTGCTTTCCCCTTCTCTGGCATGGATAGTTTTTTGTGTTGCGGATTCCTTGGGGACATGTGTATTGGACCCATTACTTTTTTGTCCTTCTTGGGCCTCGGTGTTCGCGGTGATTTGGGGATATATGTCACCACCCTCGTTCCTTCTGGAACATCCTCCATCATTTGGGTTTGCGTGGCCTTGTCAACGGTTACCTCTTCAATTCCCAACCCATTGTTATAGACATTTTTGGGCACTACAACCCCAAGCATGAAATTTCCATAAACCAAGGGTTCCTAAGTCCCTAAAAGTGTTGTTCTAACCCCTAAAGGAACAAGGTTAACTGATTACAGCTTCTCCCAGAAGTTCTCCATGAAAAATTGCTCAGAGCTAGTCAAAACAGGATCATTTCAGCTGATCCATAGGCAAAGTGCATTGCATCTCACCTAAATACACTTTGTGGGTGCGTTTCATTTCAAAAAGCCCTTCTATGGGGTGTGATGGGTGAGAAGTGACAAATGGCATTGTCATTCCGCGAGGTGGAGAGGCATGGAATCTTCCAGAAACTTCTCCTGTGACACTTGCCTCTCTGAATTCGACCAAGGATGAGTAAGAGATCATCAATCTCCAAGTGGAAGCAAGAACTGTCAGAGGGAAGACACTAATCAAATCACAAGCTGACTCATCTCCCTTATAGATATCTATATATGGATCCCTCATCCCAGAGATCAAGAGGCTGGAATTTTGCATATTGTAAGGAATTGCTGTTGGTTTCTTGAGACAACATTAGATTGTTGGGTGATCTAAGCTTTGTATGAGGTGAAGAGGGGCTTCCTTGCTGAGAGGATGATGCTGGGTTAGAACAACTAGTTGTAACTCCCCTTGGCTCTTTCTTGTTTATCAATAAAAGTTATTCAAGTTTTCCTCCATACTCTTGTGTCATTTATGTTTTATGCATTTGTATGGTCAATTTACATCTGATCCTAGATTGTTTATGATTATAGATCCATGTTCTTGTATAGTGCTATGCTACTGTGATCTTACAGGTACTCTGGGAAGCTGGGCGTGCAAGGGAGCAAGTAGCGAAAGACTATCAAGAAAGAGAGGAATCGAACTAGGAGATTAGTGCAAGACAGAGGTTGGTCTTCTTTGTTCTTCTCTCATCTATATTTTATAAAGGAAAAACGAAAGTAGCTTTACTTTGTTCGTTTCTAAGGCAGCTATCACACCTTAGTGGGATAAGTAGTTCTGTGTAGACACTTTTCCCTGTAACAAAATGGTGACTCCGCTATATATGCATCCCTACTTTCGTTTTTCCTTTATGAAGTATAGATGAGAGAAGAACAAAGAAGACCAACCTCTGTCTTGTGCTAATCTCCTAGTTCGATTCCTCTCTCTCTTGATAGTCTTTTGCTACTTGTTCCCTTGCACGCCCTGCTTCATAGAGTACCTGTAAGATCACAGTAGCATAACACTATACAAGAACATGGATCTATAATCATAAACAATCTAGGATCAAATGTAAATTGACCATACAAATGCATAAAACATAAATTACACAAGAGTATGGAGGAAAACTTGAATAGCTTTTATTGATAAACAAGAAAGAGCCAAGGGAGTTACAACCAGTTGTTCTGACCCAGCATCGTCCTCTCAGCAAGGAAGCCCCACTTCACCTCATACAAAGCTTAGATCACCCAACAATCTGATGTTGTCTCAAGAAACCAACAACAATTCCTTACAATATGCAAAATTCCACCCTCTGGATCTCTGGGATGAGGGATCCATATATAGATATCTGTAAGGGAGATGAGTCAGCTTGTGATTTGATTAGTGTCTTCCCTCTGATAGTTTTTGCTTCCACTTGGAGATTGATGATATCTTACTCATCCTTGGTCGAATTCAGAGAGGCAAGTGTCACAGGAGAAGTTTCTGGAAGATTCCATGCCTCTCCACCTCGTGGAATGACACTGCCATCTGTCACTTCTCACCCATCGCGCCCCATAGAAGGGCTTTTTGAAATGCAATGCACCCACACAATGTATTTAGGTGAGATGCAATGCACTTTGCCTATGGAGCAGCTGAAATGATCCTATTTTGACCAGTTTTGAGCAGTTTTTCATGGAGAACTTCTGGGAGAAGCTGTAATCAGTTGACCTTGTTCCTTTAGGGGTTAGAGCAACACTTTTAGGGACTTAGGAGCCCTTGGTTTATGGACATTTCATGCTTGGGGTTGTAGTGCCCAAAAATGTCTATAACAGTTGCCCCCTAAAGCATGAGGTCGTTAATCTTTTGATGTTGGGTGAAATGCTTTATTATGAGGATCCGAAGTTCTTTCAAGCTGGGAGGAGACCTGTAATAAGATACAATACAATACATTATCTTCATAATATTTTCATGATCTAGCTGAGGCGGGCATTCCCATGCTCAGCTTTATAAATTCATTTTCATGTACATAGGACAGACAATTGTCTGAGTGTAGACTGATGATTTTGTTAGAGCCATCATCCCTTTGATTGGATGATTATCTGTACAGTAATGATGTACATTTGATGTCTTTATTTCCCTGAATATATATCGCAGCCCGGATGGATGAAAATAGATCCGGGGTCTTCAATCTCGTTCGATCTTCACTCAAAGTACAAGTCTATCCATGTGAGAGATGTTCTGGAGTCGAACATGGAAAGACATCGCCTGATTACTAGCCAATGATGTAAGTTGTTAACAGGCGCGAGAGGAATCACCGATAATGATAATGACCCTCAAGGTATTGCAGTACAATTCACGTGGTGTGAATAAAGGACTTGGCGTCGAACACCACGCAAAATCTTTCAGTCGAAGGCCATTGATGTAAACCTGTCGCTGGAAGTGAGAAACTTGCCATTGAGGCATGCAAGCTTCAAAGTACTGAACGGGGTGTTCCTAGATCGACTTCTTGGATAATGAGCTGATGTCGACAAGAAGCGATCCGTCACAGGAGGGCCTTAATGAATCCCACATCAATGACATGGAATGGAGCAAATGATTTTAATGGAGGTGAAAACCATCTGATGACATACGGTTTAGGGTGGATCATGAAAGAATGGAGTGTAAATGTATTGTAGCGGGTGAGACACAGGTGAATTCTCTGAATGACTTCTCTTGAACATATCGGCGACACTGACATGATGGATTGGTAGCATTACCCCAAATGTGGATGGTGTGATGGGACCATGGTGATGTGACCGGTGAATGAAACAACCCAACTCGACTTGGATGCGGAGTGAAATGTCATGTTCAAGAGCGACTTGCTACCAACAAAGTTTCTTCAAGTTTTCTTCCCAATTTTTCCCCAGTCATTGCTGACCAGTACCTCTTTATTTTTGTCAAGCTTGAGGAGGATAACATATGCTCGTTCTATAATTTTCCCTTCGGGCAAACCCATCGCTATGTTTTAACGAGCCTAGCGATAGTGAAACTCATTCTTGTCTACTATGGACAAGTTTGTTTCTATTAGGTTTTAACGAGTTTAACGACAAAGATAACTCGGTCCTTTTCAATTTTAGAGAGTCTGAAAAGGAACGTAAAGGAAACTCCAAAATTCCTTTTTCGTCATCTAATCTCTTAAGTCCGAAAAAGTATAAAACAATACAGAAGGGATGAATTTTCGATACTTTTAACGAGCTGAACAAAACAAGCGCTCGATCTTTTTGTGTAATAATCCCTCAGGTCCAAGAAGATAAAAATTTAGAGGAGGGATAGCACTTCCGGTCCCTTTAACGAGCTGGAGAGGCCAATGGCTCGACAATCTTTTCATATTTCACGAGTCAGTTGAAAAGAGCTTAAAGGAGACTCGTCTTTTGAGGAACGAGTGATAAAATTGGGTAGCAGCTGATTCCAGGTAAGGTTTGGAATGTTCCAATCACGGCAGTGCTACAAGGATGGCTAGTGAGATCACTCTTCGCAGCTATTCCTCAAAAGGGGTAAACAATCAAATGGAGGTGAATGATCGGCCAATACAGAGTGGAGGTGATGATGAGAACACGACCAAGGCTTTTAAAGGCTGAAGTACTACATTCACGATGGTTATTTACCAGGAAATAGTTCTTTTTTTAATGAGCTTAAACGCGGGGAGAAACATTTGCTCATGGCTTATGTTTATTTTTTAACAAGCTTGAACTATGCGCCAAAACTACTCGATGCGGGTTTATTTTTTAACGAGCTTGAACCTTGCAGTAACACTGCTTGTTATAAGTTTGCATGCTCTCAACATAATGTCCCTAAAAGTGTTGTTCTAACCCCTAAAGGAACAAGGTCAACTGATTATAGCTTCTCCCAGAAGTTCTCCATTCACATACTAAGAAAGCCGAAAAAAAATACATGCATGTGCATTTGCATTTAGACTGTTTGATTGGTTTGATTTAGGAAAGTGCATCTAGAGTGTGCTCTTTGCTCTTTGTGAAAGAATATTGTCTCTCTTTCCTTAGTAGCTAGGATTTTCATTGCACAAAGAAGATAAAAGACTATTTATCATCTTAGATTGCATTTTAGGAATTACACATCTACATCTCGCAGTGAACCTGAAAGGAAAACTTCATAAACAAGATCAACTATAAAATAAATTCAATGAATCTAACAACGCTTTGGAACCTAACGCACAACATTTAGAAGTCTAGGCTAGAGACGTATTCCGGCGTCATAAAGCCTGGTAACTGTTGTTCTCGCTGATGGTTGGGTGATTCCTCCACTTTGAGACGATAAGTGCCAGTACGGACTTGTGCTCCCACGTACCGTCGAGTATATTTTGGGAGACCACAATAGGCTTAATCCTTTATCCATAGGAAGCCGTGTCTGCCGCCCTATCGATCACAATGCACTGAACACAACATTCGGGAAGATTGAGTGCCGTATCGTAAAAAGTATTCTGCAGTTTTGCGATTGGTTTGGTAATCCCTCTACCTAGATTTCCAGAGCAGTCCCTTTCTTTCCTTTTCAGACTCCTTAACGGAAAAGGTCCATTTGAGCACTTGTCACTTCAGGCTCATTAAAAATCGAAGGAGACTAGAGTCATTTTTTGTTTTTTCTCGACTCTTAAAAACTGAAAAAACAAGTTGTGTCAAAGCGTCTAAAATTCATCTAATTCGGAAACATACTTCCCCTTTATTTTTAGTTCATCGAGTAATCCGCAATCGTGGAAGAAAGTCAATTGAAACCCCGTCGTTCACGGAGGCTTACAAGTCAACCGTCTTTGTCTCTAGAATCGAAGCTAGTACGGACAAAGCGAACTCGTTTAACCGGTTCCAAATCTCCTGTTAAAGTTAGAACAAGTGTTCCAACAACATCAGAGATTCCGGTTACTCCAAACATTTCTGGTATCCCTGCCTTTACAGAAGAAGTTCAGCAGCCACAGAAGGACAGTGGTATTGATCCTAGTCTGAGGGTAAACACTTGTATCACTGAACCAGTTCCATCTACAACCGGTTCGGAGAGTGTTGCTCCCCAAACATCTGTCGCTGCAGATTCCATACCTTCTTCGGCACCAGAAATATTCTACGGACCTGACGGTCTACCCCTTCCACCTGGTCTGATTGCTATAGAAGAGATTGTGGAAGATCCTCCATCTAGTACTCCATTGCAATTTGGAGTCGAGATCACTCTGTATCCTTCTTCATCAGAAGTTAGTCTACTATCAGCGGAAGCTCCTGTAGAAATGCTAGGTAATCTTTTGGATAGACTAGAAATGTCTGAACAACCGTCAACATCTAGGACTATGTCGTCTGACACAGCGATGACAGAACTCCCTGCTATCACTCCAACAATGTTCGCCGGTATACCATCTGTCCCAACTAGCTCTCAATCACTACAAGGAGCCCACTCAGGGGCTATTTCGACGGTATGGTCTGTTCCAGTTTGTTCATCCAGAATAATATCCAGAAACTCTTATGTTGAGTCTCAACAAATTGATCCATTTGGAGGTCAATTTGGATCGTCCGGCCCTCAAGGGCGAACCATTCCCTTAAGTACCAGATTACCACCGTATGGGGGGCAGTATACCCTTTCATTATCCCCTCCGGGAGGACAGCCATACGGGAGTTCACAACAAAATTCGAGTTATGCTGGAATTACTTCAAGCGGTTGGGTACCGATACTACCTCAACAACCAAAAGTTGTATATTCGATGCAACAATGCTTACCTATGTCAAGTATACCAACTACGCCAGCTATTGTGACGGTGTCGCAAGTTCAAGCGCTGCCTGTTGTATGCCAACCTCAGGTTTCTCAGGTTGTAATGCAACAGCCCCTTGACCTTGCAACTCAACCACAATCGCCGACTGGTGGAATGACACAGGTTCAAATGGGTACAATTACCCCTCATCTTGGTCAAACAGTTAGTATCGGGCAACAACACATGGCTTCACAACCATGGCTAGTGCAATACCAACAACCGCAGTTCCAACAAGTATACCAAGGTTCTGAGCAACAAATCTTTGCAAATAGTGGGCAGCCGTATATTCAAAACGGTCAAAATCAACCATTTTACAATGGTCATGCCCACCAACCTTACCAAAGTTACCAGCATCAAATGCATTATGCTGGTATGCAAAGACCAACTGCTCAGGCGATCCCATCTTATCCTGGGTATGCTTCACCTAACCTGAATCAACAGTTACCCTTCGTGGCAACTTTAGAGTTACCTGATTTAAATCGGTTAACAAACGATCCAATCGCTTACGCCCCTTGGTGGCCAGCGATTCTGCATAAACTTCCTTTAGATATTCCTAAATTTAATGGAAATCCAGGTGAAGATCCATCGAATCATGTGATGACCTTTCATTTGTGGTGTTCATCAAACACCCTAAACGATCATTCGATTAGGATTCGCCTTTTTCAGAGGACGTTAACTGGTCCGGCAGCAAAATGGTATATCGAATTGCCTAGACCTTCATTCGACAACTTCAATACCCTAGCCACAACCTTTTTAACCAATTTTCAGTTACCGATAAGGTACGAAACGGGAACAGAACTTCTTACCAATTTCAAACAAACAACGGCCACTCACATATTAGATCATATACATGAGTGGCGACGTCGTCGTAGAATGGTGAAAACGTATGTTCCTGATTAGCTCTTAGCTGAATGGTTTATTAAGTCATTACTGCCTTCCATCATGGAAGATGTGGCAAAAGGGGGAGTCGTCACCGAAGAGTAGGTTATCGCTCGTGCGCAATATTTGGACTTGATTTACACTCAGTCCGGCACGCTCTACGATAAAATACCTGACGCTCCTAGACCGGAATTCTCAGTTCCTCCTCCTCCTAAATCAAACAATGACTCTCATGCTGGCGATGGCGTGATTGGCACAACAGACACGAAATCGACAAAGGCTACATCTAAAAAGGCCCGTAAGATTTGCGGTCAAAATGCAAAAGAGGAACTTCTTGCCTCGAAAGTAAATGCCGTGTCGACCGACAAGGGCAAACAACTGAAGCAACCAGGGGGCAAGAAGAAAAAGGAAGGGAGAAAAAAGAAGCAGGATGAGTCATCTCCTGAAAATCTTATGTAAACCCTTCTGGAAATAGGAAACCAAATCATCCATGCTTTATATGCGATGAGGATCATCGGACGAGAGATTGTCCACATAAAGCTGAAGTTAAGAAACTCTTTAAGAGTTCAAAAACCTCAGCAGTATTGACTGATCCGTTTCCAAAACCGGGAACCAAACTGGTTGCTAATAAAAATGCTTCCCGATCCCAAGTGCTTATGTTGTCTATCTCAAAGCAGCAAAATGATGCTTTTACAAGGAATAAAGATTACGGGAATCCACAGCTGTTGAATAACAAGGCTAATGAACGACCTAGTAGTTCAACAACAACTTTGACCGAAGTTGTGCCGCCCATCATTTCTGAACCAATGATAAACCCGCCAAAGGGAGTAGTACACAAATCGACATTTAATCCTCATGCTAAAGTAGCACAGAATTATAATATAGTAGAGGACCTGGCCCAATCGCCGTCCGCTATGTCGACACTTGAGGTACCACAAAATTGCCTCTCCCAAAAGCAGGATCTATTATCAGTAATAGGTGGGATTGACCCAACGGATTCCAATCTTGTATCCTTTAATCACAAAGGATATGACCCTCAATTACCAGCTCAACTAGCTTTCCTTATTCAAGTGAAAGCCCTCAACAAAACTGTTCATCGAACAATTATTGATGAGGGGGCATCTACATGTATTATGTCGATGAGTTGCTGGAAAAATTTAGGCTCACCACCCTTGTCGCGATCGTCAACAATGTTAAAAGCATTTGATGGACGATCATACACTCCATACGGGATTTTAAGTAACTTGCAAGTTGAACTAGGGGGCAAAACAGTAGAAATTGATGTTGAAGTAATCGACGGAAACCTCGATTACAACATCCTACTGGGAAGGCCCTGGATATATGCCATGGCCGCAGTTGTGTCGACCTACTTCAGGAAGATTGCATTTCCCTTCCAAGGAAGAATTACAATCGTCGACCAACAAACGTTCTCCCCAACAGTTCACAAGTTACGGGAAGCATTCCAATGATCCATGGAAGCAATCATTCACTTCAAAATATTGGAGTATGCCTCCTAAAAGACCTTGCCTTAATGGGTACTTTTGCCCTACCGCCTCAAAGTATTTTGGCGGAAGTGGCCACAGTGGAAACCTACAATATGAAATCCTCTATATCTAATGGATTCGAAAGATTCCTAAACATTTTGTCAGCATGGATCATCACCATTTTAGAAATATTGTAGTAATCAATTTTCTTGGCTTGGGGGGCAAACCCAAATCAACGCTCATCGAGTGTTTGGATAGATAGGTCTAAGGAATATGGCACCTCTTCAGATCCTTGGTCGCATGTAAATTCTACAGACGAAGGAATCATTCAATCAATGATGATAGGAGAGGCACCATGGGAAGATTACCACCATCACTCCCATCTTCTGGATTACTAGGAAGATTATTCCAGCAACCTTAATGATCCATCAGATTTTGATTTTCTATCAAATACTGTAAATGCGGTGGATTTCGAGGATGGTTCTTATCTCATGTCGACCTCGTCAAAAAATGAAACAAGGAGTCATGAGGATAGTTCTTTTACTATGTCAACCTCATTAAAAAATGAAACAAATCCCCTTTCCAAATCACAAAGGTAAACCTTCATTCCAACCACTGAGTTGAATGCAATGAAGCTTGGGGGGCATGCACCTCGATTTATGCTATTATGCTGGGGGCATGCAAACTTACCACGAGTAGTGTTACTGCAGGGTTCAAGCTCGTTAAAAAATAAACATAAGTCGTGAGCAAATGTTTCCCCCCGCGTTTAAGCTCATTAAAAAATGAACTATTTCCCGGTAAATAACCATCGTGAATGTAGTACTTCAGCCTTTAAAAGCCTTGGTCGTGTTCTCATCATCACCTCCACTCTGTATTGGTCGATCATTCACCTCCATTTGATTGTTTACCCTTTTTGAGGAACAGCTACGAAGAGTGATCTCACTAGCCATCCTTGTAACACTGCCATGATTGGAACATTCCAAACCTTACCTGGAATCAGCTGCTACCCAATTTTATCACTCGTTCCTCAAAAGACGAGTCTCCTTTAAGCTCTTTTCAACTGACTCGTAAAATATGAAAAGATTGCCGAGCCATTGGCCTCTCCAGCTCGTTAAAGGGACCGAAAGTACTATCCCTCCTCTAAATTTTAATCTTTTTGGACCTGAGGGATTATTACACAAAAAGATCGAGCGCTTGTTTTGTTCGGCTCGTTAAATAGATCGAAAATTCATCCCTTCTGTATTGTTTTATACTTTTTCGGACTTAAGGGATTAGATGCAAAAAAGGAATTTTGGAGTTTCCTTTACGTTCCTTTTCAGACTTTCTAAAATTGAAAAGGACCGAGTTATCTTTGTCGTTAAACTCGTTAAAACTTAATAGTGACAAACTTGTCCATAGCAAACAAGAACAAGTTTCACTATCGCTAGGCTCGTTAAAACATAGCGATGGGTTTGCCCGAAGGGAAAATTATAGAACAACCATATTTTATCCTCCTCAAGCTTGACAAAAATAAAGAGGTACTGGTCAGCAATGACTGGGGAAAATTGGGAAGAAAACTTGAAGAAACTTTGTTGGTAGCAAGTCGCTCTTGAACATGGCACTTTCACTTCGCATCCAAGTCGGGTTGGGTTGTTTCATTCACCGGTCACATCACCATGGTACCATCACACCATCCACATTTGGGGTAATGCTACCAATCCATCATGTCAGTGTCGCCGATATGTTCAAGAGAAGTCATTCAGAGAATTCACCTGTGTCTCACCCGCTACAATACATTTACACTCCATTCTTTCATGACCGCCACCTTGAACCTTATGTCATCAGACTGTTTTCACCTCCATCAAAATCATTTGCTCCGTTCCGTGTCATTGATGTGGGATTCATTAAGGCCCTCCTGTGACGGATCGCTTCTTGTCGACATCAGCTCATTATCCAAGAAGTCGATCTAGGAACACCCCATTCAGTACTTTGAAGCTTGCATGCCTCAATGGCAAGTTTCTCACTTCTGGCAACAGGTTTACATCAATGGCCTTCAACCGAAAGATTTTGCGTGGTGTTCGACACCAAGTCCTTTATTCACACCACGTGAATTGTACTGCAGTACCTTGAGGGTCATTATCATTATCGGTGATTCCTCTCGCGCCTATTAACAACTTACATCATTGGCTGGTAATCAGGCAATGTCTTTCCATGTTCGACTCCAGAACATCTCTCACATGGATAGACTTGTACTTCGAGTGAAGATCGAACGAGATTGAAGACCCCGGATCTAGTTTCATCCATCTGGGCTGCGATATATATTCAGGGAAATAAAGACATCAAATGTACATCATTGCTGCACAGATAATCATCCAATCAAAGGGATGATTGCTCTACCAGAATCATCAGTCTACACTCAGACGATTGTCTGTCCTATGTACATGAAAATGAATTTATAAAGCTGAGCATGGGAATGCCCTCCTCAGCTAGATCATGAAAATATTATGAAGATAATGTATTGTATTGTATCTTATTACATGTCTCCTCCCAGCTCGAAAGAACTTCGGATCCTCATAATAAAGCATTTCACCCGACATCAAAAGATTAACGACCTCATGCTTTAGGCGGAAACTGTTATAGACATTTTTGGGCACTACAACCCCAAGCATGAAATGTCCATAAACCAAGGGCTCCTAAGTCCCTAAAAATGTTGTTCTAACCCCTAAAGGAACAAGGTCAACTGATTACAGCTTCTCCCAGAAGTTCTCCATGAAAAACTGCTCAGAACTGGTCAAAACAGGATCATTTCAGCTGCTCCATAGGCAAAGTGCATTGCATCTCACCTAAATACACTGTGTGGGTGTGTTTCATTTCAAAAATCCCTTCTATGTAGTGCAATGGGTGAGAAGTGACAAATGGCAGTGTCATTCCACGAGGTGGAGAGGCATGGAATCTTCCAGAAACTTCTCCTGTGACACTTGCCTCTCTGAATTCGACCAAGGATGAGTAAGAGATCATCAAGCTCCAAGTGGAAGCAAGAACTATTAGAGGGAAGACACTAATCAAATCACAAGCTGACTCATCTCCCTTATAGATATCTATATATGGATCCCTCATCCTAGAGATCTAGAGGCTGGAATTTTGCATATTGTAAGGAATTGTTGTTGGTTTCTTGAGACAACATCAGATTGTTGGGTGATCTAAGCTTTGTATGAGGTGAAGAGGGGCTTCCTTGCTGAGAGGATGATGCTGGGTTAGAAAAACTGGTTGTAACTCCCCTTGGCTCTTTCTTGTTTATCAATAAAAGCTATTCAAGTTTTCCTCCATACTATTGTGTCATTTATGTTTTATGCATTTGTATGGTCAATTTACATCTGATCCTAGATTTTTTATGATTATAGATCCATGTTCTTGTATAGTGCTATGCTACTGTGATCTTACAGGTACTCTGTGAAGCTGAGCGTGCAAGGGAGCAAGTATCGAAAGACTATCAAGAAAGAGAGGAATCGAACTAGGAGATTAGCACAAGACAGAGGTTGGTCTTCTTTGTTCTTCTCTAATCTATATTTCATAAAGGAAAAATGAAAGTAGCTTTACTTTGTTTGTTTCTAAGGCAGCTATCACACCTTAGTGGGATAAGCAGTTCTGTGTAGACACTTTTCCCTGTAACATCCATCCTTAGTGGTCATCATCATCTCTGGGTTGTATTTTGTCTCTCGGTAACTTAGGGGCTCAATTATCACTCGGCTCTCAATGCTTTGTGCTCTGCTCAAGCGCTCAATTGTCAAATGATCAAGTGTTGTTCGCTGGCCAGCCCTTTGAGTTTTATAGTGCCTTTCGAATTCAAATTCGACCGTTGCCCCCAATTTCAGGCCATTAGTGCTTTCTTGGCAGCAGATTTTCCCAAATATTTCCCATAACTCACATCTTAAATGCCCACTGCCCACTCCATTTGGCCTCAAATCAAACATCCCATCGTGAATAGTGACACCAACAGTAACTTCCCAGCCAACCCACGCGATAGCACAACCCTCGGTGCGCGGTCACGAACCTTGTGACGTTCTGATTCTGCATGCATCTCCCATATCACGGAGCCCTAGGTAGAATATTTTATAGTCCTGCGCTTCCTTTCAACTATTTAGAGCACTAAGATGGTCCTTCCTATGGCTAGTCAAGTGGGCGCAACATCCGTGCGGGGCTCCATTCTGTCCTCCACCATGGTTCGCGGAGAATCCCCATCTTCCATTATGGTGATCGATATCATAAACTCTACCATTTGTAGTGTGCTACCTTGGTCACTACTTTTGGCGATATGTGGTCCAAGCCAAGGCAACAAACTAACTAGTTCACGGTGATAGCCCTCCAACTTTTCAGTATGATCGTATGCACCTTACCTTTCCATCCTCAATTTTTTAATGAGAAATGTTTCCTTTGTTTCATTTTCGGCTTCTTGACCTTTGCGTCCATTAAAGTGCTTTTCTCTCTTAGCTGTACCCAGTCTTTTTCAATTTCCCGAAGTCTAAAGTTTCCCCGTCGGATTTCTTCCTCAAGTCTTATATGTTCTGATTCTCGTAGCTGTGTGATTTCTTCATTCCGGTCTATGCAGACCATCGTATCTACGAGTGCTGTTATGCATGGACTCGACTTCGCATGCCCCATAGGGATTACATCCCCTGCTTCATACTTCAGCTTCGAAAGCATTTGTGTGGTCAGAGTTTTGCACATAGTCCTATAAGCCCATACAACCGCTAGTACGTGCAGGTCCTAGTCGGTGTGTCTCACATGATGGACCCTGTTCAGCACTTCGCACACCCTGTCAAAGGCTTCCCCATGTATGGATTTTTGCATGCTAGTTTTTATCATACTTCACCATTCGTGCACTTGTCTTGCCTGCTTCTACTTATTGTTCTTGTCTCCTATTGTGAGAGCGGTGTGCATTCGTGTGGGTTGCGTACCATACGCCTATACCGATCTGAAAAGGTGGGCATGTAGGGTGTTTCGTCCATCATGCCTGGCTTCCATCCACATCTGAGGCTTCTCAAATCGTAAGCGCATCCTCTTTCTACATTCACGCCAATCCCCGAAACTCTGCTGGTGCGTACCCCACCACTTTGTGGGCATAGTGCGTAGTTCCCATTTCAAAGTGTCAAAATGCTGCTGTTCTGGCACCTCTCTTTCAAATTTGTTCAAGAATTCATCCACCACTGTCAACCCATCATACATAGGTAGATCTCTCACCTATGTTGTCACGTAGTGCAGTGATGTTGTAATTGAGTGTGGTTACCACTTGTAACCGATTTTGCCATCTTTCTGTTTCTTCGTCTGAATCCGAAGTGCAGGAGCTTTCATGCTCCCACGAAATTCTACCATTTGCTATTGGATTCACCCAATCCTGCTCTTAAGCAGTTATCTTGTAGGTACAGTCTAGCTCGTCATCAATCTCATCTTCGTGCACTAGCCTTGTGTAGTACGATCCTTCCGTAGGGTCTAAAGGTACCACTACGCGTAGTGACTTTTTCTCGAAAATGATTTTACACTTCTTCAGATTTATCACTTTGTTCATATCAGTGGCCCAATCTATTCCCAGTAGCACGGGATACGGATTACTTTCATCGACAATCTCTATCACCCCGAAATCTGCAAGCGCGCTAGCACCTTCGATGTCTATCATGATCCCCTGCAATCTTCCCATTGGTAGGATCTTCTACTGGTTCGCCATTCACAATTGAATAGGAGACCACTACAACGTGGGCTTGCCCATGCGTTCCCATGTCTGCATTGGCAGTACATTCGCATCTAATCCTAGATCCAGAATCACTTGATCCATTTCATATTCTCTAATTTGCATAGTCAATCTCATTTCCCTTCCCATTCGTGATGTATGTTTCCCAAGCTTCCGGACTACACGTGGTTCTCCTGACCCAATGCACCTAGTGATCAGTTCTTGCAGTCCTTTCATAGCTTTTTTTTCATGTAGCAGCTTCATACATGTCTCCAAAAAGGTAGTGAGCATTGAAGGATCCATCTCTGGTTCTAGTTGATCCTTACTACCTGAAGTGGAGGCCTCAGTGAAGTTCTTCTTAGCTTCCATGAATGTCTCCTTCACGTGCTCTAGATCAAATTCAGGTTCCTTTGTAGGAGCCTTGCAAACCCACACACTTTCTTGAGGCTACTTATCTTTGTCATCTCTTGTCATGATATCACTTCAGAGCATGATGTTTACATTCGGGTCCTCTTTGTGTGGCTCAAACCTCATCATTTTAGGTTCTGAGTTCGGGGAGGCTGGAGTACTCTTTTATCGCGCAACGTTGCTATTAGTGTAGGGAAATCCTCTGTGTCATGAGCAAACTGAGTACAATATAAACATGATTCTCTCGTTTGATTTGTACAATTGTGGGCATAATGCCCTGGCCCTCTGCAATTGTAACAAATCAGCTATTTGCGACCCCTTCCTGGTCCCATTCCACGTCAACCTCGTCCACGCCCCTGAAATCCAGTGCATGCCATCCCTGCATTTGTATTGAGGGCTCGCGTTTCGATCTGCACTCTATAGGCAGGGGTCTGATCCATCATTAGCTCATAACTTCTGCAGGTTTGCTCATCATGGCCTACTAACCTGCAGAAATTCTAGAACAATTGCTGGGACGTCTGTGTATACTTTTGTAATAGGTGACAGTTATCTATAGCATGTTTTCATCCTATCTGAAAAATCGTGCACCATAATGCAGGCGCCACGCTCGGTCTTGCTTGTGCCTCTGGTCTTAATGGTATCGGCCCTCCTCTCGCCAAGTAGTTCGCGAAGACTGGACAGTGGTCCTTGTCATGCCCCTGGCCTTTGATTTTATGCACCATACCTCCTCGCGCACTTCTAGGCAAGTTGACATATCCTATTTCAAGTTCTGCATTTCTAGACACAAACTTTGCAGTTGCGCATCGATTTTTTGGAATTCTAGGCCAGGATCTTATATTGGGGTCTTGTGCAGTCTCATTGAAATCTCTAACACTTCGGCCTCAGTGGATAACTTTTGCTACGATAGCGCCATCCTTAAATGTAGCATTAGTGATGCTACAAACCATGCGCGGTGTTGTCCATCCGTCAAGGTCATGTTGGCTTCGTGAATCATACTCTTCAGTCTCTGATCCAGATCCCATGGGGTCTCACCTAGAAGCATCGCGATTTCCTTAAACCCGATAATTGATTGTGTCTCCGATTTTGGCCTGCTAAATTCCATGTTCAGTGTAGCCTGGATATCTGTGATCCTCGTGTTTGGATGGTCATTAGAATGCTTAATGTACCATGTTAGTGCGCGATCCTGCAATGCACTTACCAGTGTTGCCTTCTTTATATTGTCATCCACAACTCCTTGTGCTTCCCATACAGCTTTTACCATGAACCAAAATTGGTTTGGATCTTCGTTCCCTACTCCTTTGAACACTGGAAATTTTATTGCGCTCGCTGTAATGAACTGTGGTGGTGGTGGAGGTGATGTGGGCAGAGATGGGGGTGACAATGGTGAAACTGGTGGCAGTATAGGTGGGGGTGGTACACGTGGAATTCACTGCCTTATCAGACTAATCGCGCTTCTCGGAGAAACTTTCGCGATATCTTCCTCAGTTTCCCACCGCGGTGAAATCAAGGGGCTATTTTCAGTCTCTGCGCTACCTTCATTTCTATATATCCTCCCAATTCGTGTAGCCCAAAACATCAATTTATTCGAATAACCTATTTTTCACACAGTAGAATTTTAATCCAAGTGTTCAATGATTTAATGTACTTACCTCGTGGTCCCTTGAGGAAGCATCGTTCCGCCTCACTGGAGCTGACGGTCGTATCTACCGTGAACTCGGTGATAAACCCTCCTATAATTCGATCAAGAAAATTGTCCACAATGCACCCGATCTTATCTCTCGATGCTTCTAGCCTTCACACTAATTCTGGAGTCCACACAATCGGCTTGTCGAGCCTACACCTTCCCTGACTATCTTCTAGCTTCACGATCCACTCATACAACTCAGAGGGGAAGGATGCAAAGAAAATTTCATGGATTTCCGTATATAAGTAGCACTCTAAAAAAATTTCATTTGATACTCACGGATTCCTTTTTTCCTGCGTTGTGAACTCATGAATCTTTCTATCCAACCACCCTTCAATCTCTTTCTTTGTTGGATTCCAGTGACACAACATCAGACATCCCTTAGGCAGATCCCGATCCTAGCAACGGAACCATTTGTTGGCTTGTTGGGGCCTGACCTAGGT
This sequence comes from Pinus tabuliformis, assembly GCA_031772625.1. NCBI lineage: Eukaryota > Viridiplantae > Streptophyta > Pinopsida > Pinales > Pinaceae > Pinus > Pinus tabuliformis. The sequence goes on from CM062815.1 coordinate 92,054,441, forward strand.
TCGGAGGTGATTTAGCGAAACAAATCCCGGTACTACTGGCCCTTTCGGCAATAGTCTGCAGAGCACGGACTGAGGTCTCACTCGAAGTAGTATGGGAGGGTGCTAGAACCAGGTTTCCACACCCTGGAGATGTCCGATGGTTTCAAGTGGTCCGTGGTTGCGCACGTTGCTACGCGCTCTTTCCTGTACCTCGCAGCCTGAGATACTACCTTCGTGCAACCCTACTTGGGAGCCGAACAATGTTATTACCCAAGTCCTTACTAATCATCCAATATTAGTTGATTAAATTAGCTTATTTTTATGCTTTTAGTTATACTTAACAATATTCACAATTCATACAAGTGTGTGCATTAAATAAATAGTATATTAGTAATTGATATCAAACATGTAGTAATTCAAGAATAGATACACAGTATTCATATGAAACTTCTCTTTATTATTCTCTTACTTGGGTTACAGACTCTATTCCGCCTTGCGCACTCAACTGAAGAGCCTCTTCCTACTACTACGACCCAAGACACACTTAGAATCTTCGTATATGCTTTACTATCTCATTATATACATTAGATTGTATCTACCTAATGATGTCTTTACAACTCAGAGCCTCGCTCTATTTATACAATCCCATGGTCTGTAGACCATGGGTAGGCCGACATGACATTCAAACTTAGGTCAGACAGCCCTATGAATCTAACATACATTTCACGCCCGCAATTTGCGAAGCTTTACAATAATATCACTCAAAACTTGGGCTTTGAGCCCCACAACCTGTTGTGGGGGAATTCCATGCCCAACAGGTGAAGAAACGAAGATTGAAAAATTTGAAGCACCCAACAACATATAAAGTGTCATGGCTGCAGAAAGGTCACCAATTATCAGTGGGTGAAAAGAGAAAAGTGGAGTTCCACATGGGCAGATATAAGGATAAGGTAGTTTGTGACATCATGCCAATGGATACCTACCACCTTCGTTTGGGTCGACCTTGGCAATTTGATAGGAAATTGGTGCATGATGGAGAGAACAACACCTATAAGTCTAAAAAGGATGGTATAAAGCATACTCTTATACCATTAAAGGAAGAAATTATAGTTGGGACAAGTAGCTCAAAAGCATTGTTGTTAGGAGGAAAGGAATTTCTACAACAAATGGAGAAAGAAGAGGTGAGCTATGTGGTGGTATGCAAACCAAAGGTAATACTTCCACACAATAAAATTGCAGATTTAGCTATTGAGATTCAAGAAATGTTGCAAGAGTTTATTGATATTGTGGTAAATGATTTTCCAAGTAAGCTTAAACCTATGAGAAGTATCAAACATGACATATATCTAATACTAGGATAAAACATTTCAAATAATATGTTTACTGAATGACACCTAAGGAGAATGAGGAGATAAGGAAATAAGTTAAGGGACTGTTGGACAAAGGGTGGATAAGGGAGAGCTTGCCTCCATGCATTGTCCCTACAGTACTTAGTCCAAAGAAATATGGAGAATGGAGGATGTGCATAGACAGATACATATTTCCATGCCACAAATTGATGACATGATGGACTATTTGAGTGGAGAAAACTAATTTTCAAAGGGTATTTTCGAGAGTGGTTACCATCATATCCAAATCAAAGAAGGGGATGAATGGAAGACAACTTTCAAGACCAATATTGGACTATATGAATGGTTGGTCATTCCAATTTGGATTGACAAAAAACCCAAGTACCTTCATGTGTTAATGAATGAGATCTTGAATCACTTTGTCATTAAGTTTGTTATTGTTTATTTGGATGATATTTTGATTTTCAGTCGTTCAAAGGAAGAACACCTTAGGCATTGATGGTATTTTCTAGAAAATTTATAGTAAGAGAAATTGTTGATTAACTTGAAAAAATATACTTTCACGAGATTTGACTTTGTATATTTAGGGTTTTTAATTTCAAAGGATGGACTCAAAATGGATCCAGAGAAAATAGAGGAAATTGTAAGTTTTCACCCAAGAACATTTTCGAAGTTAGAAGCATTCATGGCTTAGCTAGCTTCTATAGAAAGTTTGTCAATAACTTCAACAATATTTGTGTACCCATCGTTGAAACAATCAAGAAAAATAGATAGCCAATTTGTTGGATAATAGCAGTAGAGAAAAGTTTCCATCTCTTGAAGAGGAAGATAACTGAGAAACTGGTGTTGAAGCTGTCTGACTTCAATTAGCTTTTCCAAGTCAGATATGATGCTAGTAGAACTAGCATTGGAGTAGTATTGAATCAAGAAGGTAGATCTATTGCATATTTCAGTGAGAAGTTGAATGATTCAAAGAAAAAATACTCCTCTTATGACAAGGAATTATATGGAGTGGTTGAAGAATTGAAGAAATGGAGACACTATTTGATGGCCAGGAAGTTTGGTTTATTCTTTGATAATTCTGAATTACAACATATAATGGATCAACACAAGTTGAACCATAAGCATGCCAAGTGGGAGGAAATCCTAAAAAGTTTAACCTTTGCTCTAAAACATGTGAGTGAACAAGAGAACAAGGGAGTTGTTTCATCATGCAAGAGTGCTATGCACAAATTTTGGAATTTGATTATGATACAGATTTAAATAGGAACGCAACAAAGTTCAGAGATAACCATAAACACATATATGCAGTGGAAAAAATACTTCATTTCATTAATGTAAAATACTGACATATGCTTACAAACAGTAATGGAAATAAACTAGCTAGGGTGATGGTAGCTTATCTCTCAGAAGAGATGTGGTGGCTACATGCCTCTAAACTGTGTTACAATGAGGCTCAAAGGCCTATTTATTGTTGAGAAACAATGGAAAACCCTTCACATTCCAAAACCTAACCCTAGAAGATGAAACGCCAAACTGTGGGCCCCGTTTGGGTAAATTGGTACATCAACTTCTGGGGGTCGTAACTTTGGCATACGATCTCCGTTTGATGCATAAAATAGCTCATTAGAAAGATCTATCTGAGCACTACCACTTTGGAAAGGGAAAAATTAGACCATGGACCCATGTTGCCCCCAGAGTTCCCAAAAAATTTCGTTTAGAGCCTCAAAACGGCTCCGGAAGTTCAAGACCCAAAAAACTGCTAAAAGTAGTAAGTTGTGCTACAATTAAGGAAACTGAAAATGCTAAGAGAAACAATGGTGGGGGTCCAGATGGGATAGGTGGGTGGCCAAAGACATCCACCTGGTTCATTCCTCCCCCCTTAGGAAGCAATGGTCCCCATTGCGTTGAGTTCCTCCCTAAGATGAGGAAGCTTTTGCTGAGCTGGGTCTTTGGTGAGCTGTTCTGCAATCTCTGATGTGTCTAGAAATGGTGGGAAGCATCGTCGATGATGGTACCCATTGAACAGTTGGTGAAAACGAAGGAATGGAGGAATGTTATGTGCCAAGGCATTATTCCCCGCAGCCTTGGTACTGGTGTAAGGACCATGTCTGCGTGGTCGGAGCTTCTGATGGGCCCTTGTAAGGCGTTCTTTCTGCAGATGTGTTAATGGGAAAAGTGTCTATTCAGAACGACCCTATCCCACTAAGGTGTGACAGTGACCTTAGAAACAAACAGAGAAGACTACTTTCGTATTCTTCTTTATGAACTATAAACAAAGAGGAATAGGATGAACCAACCTATGTCTTGCGCTAGTCCTTTGATCCAATCTCTCTCCTCTTTGACAGCTTCCAGCTACCTGCTCCCTTACTTGCCCAGCTTCACCAAGTTCCTGTAAGATCACAGAAGAAGAAAACTACACAAAGACATGGATTTATATTCATAAATAGCTTAGGATCAGATTTAAGCTAAACATACAAATGTAACAAACATCAATGATACACAAGCATGTAGTAGAAACTAAAATAGTTTTATTGATATAACAAGAAGATCCAGGAGGAGTTACAACCGATGATTCCTGATCCAGCATCAACTTCCCAGCATAGAATCCCCTCTTCACCTCCAACAAAGCATAAATCACCCAATACTCTGATATCTATCTCAAAACCAACATCAATTCTCTGCAATGTACAAAATTCCATCCTCTGAATCTCTGGGATGAGGGATCCATATATAGATGTATGCAAAGAGGATGAGTCAGCTTATGATTTGACTAGTGTCTTCTCTCTGTCAGTTCTTGCTTCCACTTGGAGACTGAGAGCCTCTCACTCATCCTTGGTCGAACTCAGTGAGGCAAGTGTCATTGGGGAAGATTCTGGAAGCTTCCATTGTCTGTCCACCTCGCGAAATGATACTGCCATTTGTCATTTCCCGCTCAACGCACCCTGGTAGTGCATTTAGGTGCATTGCAATGCACCTAGCTAGTGTACTTGGGTGCTATGCAACGCAGCTAGCTAGTGGAGCAGCTGAAATGATCCTGATTTGATTGATTCTGAGCAGTTTCTGGTGGAGAACTTCTGGGAGAAGCTGTAATTTGTTGACCTTGTTCCTTTAGAGGCTAGAACAACACTTTTAGGGACTTAGGATCCCTTGGTTTATGGACATTTCATGCTTAGAGCTGTAAGGCACAAAGATGTCTATAACAGTTTCCCCCTAAAGTATGAGGCCGTTTATCGGGTGAAATGCTTTATTAGGAGGATCCGAAGTTCTTTCAATGCTCAGAGGAGACCTATAATAAGATACAATACAATACATTATCTTCATACTGTTTTCATGATCTAGCTGAGGCGGGCATTCCCATGCTCAGCTTTATAAATTCATTTTCATGTACATAGGACAGAAAATCATCTGATGGTAGACTGATGATTCTGATAGAGCCATCATCCTTTTGGTAGGATGATTATCTGTGCTGCAGTGCTGTACATTTCAATGTCTTTATTTTCCTGAATATATATCGCAGCCCAGATGGATGAAACTAGATCCGGGGTCTTCAATCTCGTCCGATCTTCACTCGAAGTACAAGTCGATCCATGTGAGAAATGTTTTGAAGTCGAACATGGAAAGACATCGCTTGATTACCAGTCAATGATGTAAACTGTTAACAAGCGCGAGAGGAATCACCGATAATGATGATGACCCTCAAGGTACTGCAGTACAATTCACGTGGTGTGAATAAAGGATTTGGCGTCAAACACCACACAAAATCTTTCGGTCGAAGGTCATTGATGTATACCTGTCGCCGGAAGTGAGAAACTTGCCATTGAGGCATGCAAGCTTCAAAGTACTGAATGGGGTGTTCCTAGATCAACTTCTTGGATAATGAGCTGATGTCGACAAGAAGCGATCCGTCAAAGGAGGGCCTTAATGAATCCCACATCAATGACACGGAACGGAGAAAATGATTTTGATGGAGGTGAAAACAATCTGATGATATACGGTTCAGGATGGCGGTCATGAAAGAATGAAGTATAATGTATGGTAGTGGATGGGACACAGGTGACTTCTCTTGAACATGTCGGCGACACTTATGTGATGGATTGGTAGCATTTACCCCAAATGTGGATGGTATGGCGTGACCATGGTGATGTGACCGATGAATGAAACAACCCAACCCGACTCAGGCACGGAGTGGAAGTGTCATGTTCAAGAGCGACTTGCTACCAATAAAGATTCTTTGAGTTTTCTTCCCAATTTTTCCCCAGTCATTGCTGACCAGTACCTCTTTATTTTTGTCAAGCTTGAGGAGGATAACATATGCTTGTTCTATAATTTTCCCTTCGGGCAAACCCATCGCTATGTTTTAACGAGCCTAGCGATAGTGAAACTCGTTCTCGTCTAAAGACAAGTTTGTCGCTATTAATCTTTTTAACGAGTTTAATGACAAAGATAACTCGGTCCTTTTCATTTTTAGAGAGTCTGAAAAGGTACGTAAAGGTAACTCCAAAATTCATTTTTCATCATCTAATCCCTTAAGTCCGAAAATGTATAAAACAATACAGAAGGGATGAATTTTCGATAGTTTTAACGAGCCAAACAAAACAAGCGCTCGATCTTTTTGTGTAATAATCCCTCAGGTCCAAAAAGATTAAAATCTAGAGGAGGGATAGCACTTCCCGTCGCTTTAACGAGCTGGAAGGCCAAAACTCGGCAATCTTTTCATATTTTACGAGTCAGTTGAAAAGAGCTTAAAGAAGACTCGTCTTTTGAGGAACGAGTGATAAAATGTGTAGCAGCTGATTCCAGGTAAGGTTTGGAATTTTCCAATCACGGCAATGTCACAAGGATGGCTAGTGAAATCACTCTTCGCAGCTGTTCCTCAAAATGGGTAAACAATCAAATGGAGGTGAACGATCGGCCAAAGGAAAAGTGGAGGTGACGGTGCAAACACGACCAAGGCTTTAATGGCTGATATGCTACATTCACGGTGGTTATTTACCAGGGAATAGTTCATTTTTTAACGAGCTTAAACACGGGTGGAAACATTTGCTCATGTCTTATGTTTATTTTTTAACGAGCTTGAACTATGTGCTAAAACTGCTCGATTAATCCAGTCATATGATAAGAATGTCTCATATAAAATTGGCAATTTTTAGAGTTTTTCCCCACATCCTTTCTTTATGCAAGTTAGGTGACGACTAATCCTACGAGTTTAAAGGGTTAGAGGTCCTAAAAATTTAAAAAATAAATAGCCGCCCCTCGCTTGCACTCCAAAAGTTTTGCATGCCCCCAGGTATAAAATATGGTTTCAAAGTTACCCCTCAATTTGCAGACAAAACATTTGTTCTATAAGGAAAGGCCTACCTCTTACAGGTTACCGAAAGATTGTTCTATTCGCGGTGCAAAAAAAACACTTCTTCAGCGATGTCTACCAAGATAAACAAAGGTGAGCGACGACGTCCACCAACTCACATAACTTTGACAAGAGAATCTTATTCTAGAATAACCCCTCTTCCACCGACGGACGGGGTACAGACTAGTCATATTCTCCCGCGGAAACCTACCCTATACCCGAGGTTTTCCTGCCGAAGCAGACCAGGACGCATACCCCCTGGGTTTCAGTCATATCCCTCTGAATTACTCGCGCTCATCGAGAGGACGGACTGGGGATTGAGACATTTCTTGCGTGAAGAGACCATTTAGGGATGGTATATGACTATTTGCTATGCGTGATCCGGGAAATGAAAGCTGGTCCACGAGCTTGACCACTCTTCCTTCGTGCGTAAAACACATTACTCTAAAGAGTGAGGAGACAATGGCTCCCATGCAATAAATATAGTCTCGTCCAAGGAGTAGATTATAATCCAAGGGTCCTTGAACTACCATTACATTCATGCGAACTGTTTTCCCTCTCAATGTTATGGGCACATCGGGAAGGATCCCTAAAGGTCGACTGGTTCCTTTATCAAAGCCTGTCAGATTTCTCATCTCAGGCAACAGCGATGGCAAACCAAGCGCTTTCCAAGCAATAGAGGAAAGGATACTCACAGAAGCCCCCTCATCTATGATGGTACCAGTCATGACCATTCTATATATTTGAATGATAATTCGGAATGGTATGCTTGCTGGTAAACGGGGTCTGCCTAGTTGATTCCAGTCGAAGGAGACAACTAGGTTGCTTGGAGGTGGGACCGAGTAGACGGCCGGGTATGGCTCTGACGAACTTCCCTCCTGCGGTAAGGGAATGGGTAGATTGCCCCCATGTTCGTCGGAGTCTGTGTTTATGAAGAGAATTTGGACGGTGTCATCCTTGTTCTCTTCAGTGACTGTATCATCCGAAGATAAAACCTCTGAAGGCAAGTCTGGGTCAACTGCCGCCTCGACCCTTTGACTTTCGTCTGGTATGGATTCAGTTGGTTTATCTTCAATGATAGGCGCTTCAGCCGACCACTTGAGCGGGCCAGCTGGATTCTCAACTAGCGACGGACTCGGCAAGAGTTTTTTATATCCAGGAGGAAGTCGTAACAGTGAAACCGGACGATCATCCAAAACTCTTTTCGCTTCGTCTAAGAAGGGACAACGATGGACGACATGATTGCCTTTGCACAGTTTACAAGGAACTCTAGCTTTCCCTTTTTGTCCTGGGGCTTCACTTTCGCTAGTTGACGGTGTGCTTTCAACATGATCATCAGAGGTTGATGACACCGAATTGTGCAAACGAGGAGACCAGTCCCTTAGTATCCGAGGGATGCAAGGACAATCTCTGTGAAAGTGGTCTCCTTTGCAAATGACACATGGCGATTTAGGCCTGGTCGGTGCAGTGTGTGGATTTTCGTTAGACGACACTCGTTTTCCCCCATTCGCCTTTGGCTCCTTCTTCTTCTTCTGTTTCTTCTTCTTCTCCTTCTTCTCCTTAGGAACTTGACTTTTGGCTTTGCCAGCCCCATCAAGCGAAGAGGAAGGAGGAGAGGAAGAATTAGAGGAAGTAGAAGGTTGGTGGGAAACTCTGGACTCGTCTAATTGCTGATTCGATTGTTCAAGAATGGTGGTGTTCTGAATGACATTGGTTGAGAAGAGCCATACTGGCAAGCCAATTTTCAGTCCTAGAAATGACAATGTGGCCATATGGGGTGCACCAACATCTCCCCAAGAGGATAAGGGACTAGGATTTCCACCAAGGGGAATTCCTTGGTTGGTAGACTCCATTTTCTCAACCTAAGATCAACATAGGAAAAGGGTATGAATATTCCGTTTAAAATAAATTTTTAGACGCTTTGACACAACTTGTTTTTTCAATTTTTAAGAGTCGAGAAAAAACAAAAGATGACTCTAGTCTCCTTCGATTTTTAATGAGCCTGAAGTGACAAGTGCTCAGATGGACCTTTTCCATTAAGGAGTCTGAAAAGGAATGAAAGGGACTGCTCTGGAGATCTAGGTAGAGGGAGTACCAAACCAATCACAAAACTGCAGAATACTTTTTACGGTACGACAGTCAATCTTCCCGAATGCTGTGTTCGGTGCATTGCGATCAGTAGGGCGGCCGACACGACTTCCTATGGATAAAAGGTTTTAAGCCTATAGGGGTCTCCCAATATATACTCGACGGTACGTGGGAGCACAAGTCCGTACTGGCACTTATCGTCTCAAAGTGGAGGAATCACCCAACCATCAGTGAGGACAACAGTTACCAGGCTTTACGACGCCGGAATACGTCTCTAGCCTAGACCTCTAAATGTTGTGCGTTAAGTTCCAAAGCGTTGTTAGATTCATTCAATTTATTTTAAGTTGATATTTCTTATGAAGTTTGCCTTTTGGGTTCACCACGAGATGTAGATGTAATTCCTAAAATGAAATCTAAAGATGATAAGCAAACTTTTATCTCTTTTCAGCAATGAAAATCCTAGCTACAAGGGGAAAAGAAAGACACAATCTTTTCACAAAGAGCAAAGAGCACACTGTAAATGCACTTTCCTAAATCAAGCCAAATAGACTGTCAATATGCAAATGCACATGTGCATGTATTTGTTTTCACTTTCTTAATATTGATGCCTAAAAAGAAAGTTGATGTACAAATTTGAATTTGCTTTCAAGTGACAAACACAAACAAGCTTCTTTTCGAAATCAAAAGGTAGAGATGATTACGACACTTTATGATTTTGAAATAAATACTCGTTTCGACACTAGAAAGTGACAAATTCAAACCAAAGGCAAAAGTAAAAGCATAATCGACTGCCAACAGCAAATAAACTTTCTCCTAAGATCAAAATCGACAGTTACAACAAATCTAAATCAAAGGACGACAGTATGACTATTCTACTTTTTCAATGGAAAACTGTAAATGATGCCACAAACACACAAAAACATCTACAGTATTTTTGTACAAAGGAGGCGGAATTAAGGCAAAGAAAAGGGGTTTTTAAACAGACACATACACTGATCATAGGCTGCAAAAATCAGAGACAAAACTGAAAAAATGAAGAAAATAACCTCAGCTGCACAAGGCTAGGCTGATCAGCGCACCTGTTACACAGAGAAACTGGATTGCAACGCAGGTAGCCCTCTCGGGAACTGTGTTGAAATGCAGAATCTCTTCACAGAGCCTGCGCTGGGGCAGAAACGAGAATTCTATCCGGGTTCTGGGTCATGGTTTGCAGTTTAATCTATGGTTTTTGGCCGAGTAAAAGCAATCAGTAATGCACAATCAGAGGGTAGATTTAAAGGAGGTCTAAGAGCTATCACAAAGGGAAATCAGATCATTTGTGAATTAGCTGTTCAGATCATAAACAGATCCAGTGAATGGATTGAAGTAGCAGATGTCTACTTTGCATTTGTTAATGGCAAATGCAGTTCGATTACTACTTCTAAGTTTATGAAACAAACAACAAGAAAAACACAAACAAACTAACTAGACACGATCCCCAGCGGAGTCGCCATTTTGTTAACGGGAAAAGTGTCTATTCAGAACGACCCTATCCACTAAGGTATGACAGTGACCTTAGAAACAAACAGAGAAAACTACTTTCGTATTCTTCTTTATGAACTATAAACGAAGAGGAATAGGATGAACCAACCTATGTCTTGCGCTAGTCCTTTGATCCAATCTCTCTCCTCTTTGACAGCTTCCAGCTACCTGCTCCCTTACTTACGCAGCTTCACCAAGTTCCTGTAAGATCACAGAAGGAGAAAACTACACAAAGACATGGATTTATATTCATAAATAGCTTAGGATCAGATTTAAGCTAAACATACAAATGTAACAAACATCAATGATACACAAGCATGTAGGAGAAACTCAAATAGCTTTATTGATATAACAAGAAGATCCAGGAGGAGTTACAACCGATGATTCCTAATCCAGCATCAACCTCCCAGCATAGAATCCCCTCTTCACCTCCAACAAAGCATAAATCACCCAATACTCTGATATCTATCTCAAAACCAACAACAATTCTCTGCAATGTACAAAATTCCAGCCTCTGGATCTCTGGGATGAGGGATCCATATATAGATGTATGCAAAGAGGATGAGTCAGCTTATGATTTGACTAGTGTCTTCTCTCTGTCAGTTCTTGCTTCCACTTGGAGACTGAGAGCCTCTTACTCATCCTTGGTCGAACTCAGTGAGGCAAGTGTCATTGGGGAAGATTCTGGAAGCTTCCATTGTCTGTCCACCTCGCGGAATGATACTGCCATTTGTCATTTCCCGCTCAACGCACCCTGGTAGTGCATTTAGGTGCGTTGCAACTCACCTAGCTAGTGTACTTGGGTGCTATGCAACGCAGCTAGCTAGTGGAGCAGCTGAAATGATCCTGATTTGACTGATTCTGAGCAGTTTCTGGTGGAGAACTTCTGGGAGAAGCTGTAATTTGTTGACCTTGTTCCTTTAGGGGCCGAAACAACACTTTTAGGGACTTAGGATCCCTTGGTTTATGGACATTTCATGCTTAGATCTGTAAGGCACAAAAATGTCTATAACAAGATGCAACCAAACTTTGTTGCCCACCTGAAGCTTGTGTGGTACCCTTGTGGGTGAGGAGAAGTTGTTCCTGTGTTTTGTCATGACTGTGTCCCTTTGCTGCTACTGCTGCTTGGAGGATCCCTTTGCGGGGGTCATGGATGTAGCAACGATCTTCCCCTTACTTTCGGAGCGAACCAGATAGAAAATAAATTTCCTAGTCTGTGAGATGAGCTTGCTACCTTTCTTAGCATTGATCAAAGAAGTGGCAGCAGGTGGGGCTACCTCTCGTATCCTGTATAATGAATTACTCAAAGAAATAATGACAACACGAGGACTTGACTCATACACAGCATGTCGCCTCCACAAGTATGGCTGGCCTAGTAATACATCACACAATACCTCATCTGTGAATGGTTTGATGCTATAGGGAAGGCGGCACTGCTGGCGAACTTTGAGATCTCGTCCTTCATGAAGCCATTCGATACTGTACGGCTACGGGTGTGGTGTAGTAGGTAGGCCCAACCGCTTCACGACCTCTACTGAAATGAGGTTCTTTTGGCTACCACTGTCGACAACGAATTGCAGCGGCAAACCCTTCACCCACATCTGTGAGTGGAAAAGACGCTCCCCTTCCTCTGGATTTTCGGGCTCATTTTTCTGGATCTTGGCGGTGGCAACAGTGGTGCTGGGATCCGCATCAATGATTTTCTTCCCTTTTCCATTCCCCTTGTCGGGTTCTGGCTTAGGGTCGGAACATGCATCTAATTCAGAAGCCTTCAACTCGGCAACCAGTGACTGCTCGGTCCGACACTCACTTGTGTTATGAGTGGGACTCTTGTGGAACTCACACCACTTTCCTGTGTCCTTCTTTGGCTTCGTGGTGTTGTTCTTTTCTTGCGACTTCGACGGGTTGTCTTGGGTCACCCTGCCTTGGCTTTGTCCTTTGGGCTTCGGATTTGCAGATCCAAAGTCTCGCTTCTTCTGTTTGAACTTTTGCTCGATTTTGACAGTGAATCGGTATGCTGTGATGAGTGAGGATATGTTCAAGAACTCCATCTCTTCCTGGATGTATCTATGTAGGCAGTCACAGTATTTGAGTACCAGATGTAGCTTAGAACCTTTGATACCCAACTGTGTGCGAAGGGTATGAAAAATGTTTGTGAACTCTGGCACATCTTGGTCTCGTCCCTGCCGCAGTGTGGTCCATTTGATGTATTTGTCCTCATAGCTTTTGACAGGGTAGTACTGCTCCTTGATGGCATTCTGGAAGTCATTCCAAGTGGGTGCGGCCGAAAATAGTGAGCCTGTACTTTCATCCTTCTGCTCGCAGTAGGTTTCCCACTAGTCCTTGACGTGGGGGGCTGCTTTGAGAAGAGCGAAAACAATCTTTTCCCGACTCGAAAATTCACGAACGGAAAAATAACCCTCTTGCAGATTTAACCATTTATCTATTGCATCTGTGTCTATCTGACCCTTGAATATGGGGATTTCAAAATTAACTTGTACCTTAAAGGTCGTGGCATTTCCAGAGTAGCTGCTGGAAGCTGATGCGTCACTTCTGGGTAGCCGCTGAAGGATCTGGGAAAAGTTGTCCATCATCGCGTTCTGTTGTCGCTCGAGGGCTTCTTCAAGCAATATTTTGATAGGATCTCCTGCCCCCTTGTATTTCTTCTCATTTGCCATGGGAGGCCGTCGGGATTTGCGAGGTTGGTCTTGCAAAGATTCGACCAATTCAAGCCCTAACTCCTTATATCCCAACCTCGTTGGGGACATGCAAAGAAAAACAGAGAAAAAGCAGACCGCTCTGATACCACTGATCCGGATTTAAACAGGAATGAAACAAATTACAAAGATAACCATAAACACATATATGCAGCGGAAATAATACTTCATTTCATTAATGTAAAGTACTGACATATGCTTACAAACAGTAATGGAAATAAACCAGCTAGGGCGATGGTAGCTTATCTCTGAGAAGAGATGTGGTGGCAACATGCCTCTGAAATGTGTTACAATGAGGCTCGAAGGCCTATTTATTGTTGAGAAATAATGGAAAACCCTTCACATTCCAAAACCTAACCCTAGAAGATGAAACGCCAAACTGTGGGCCCCATTTGGGTAAATTGGTACATCAACTTCCCGGGGTCGTAACTTTGGCATATGATCTCCATTTGATGCGTACAATAGCTCGTTAGAAAGATCTATCTAAGCACTACCACTTTGGAAGGGAAACATTGGTCCATGGATCATGTTGCCCCCACATTTCCCAAAAAACATCGTTTAAGGCCTCAAAATAGCTCTAGAAGTTCAGGACCCAAAAAACTGCTAAAAGTAGTAAGTTGTGCTACAATTAAGGAAACTGAAAATGTTGAGAGAAATAGTGGTGGGGGTCCAGATGGGATAGGTGGCTGGCCACCAACATCCACTTGGATCATTCCTCCCCCCTTAGGAAGCAATGGTCCCCATTGAGTTGAGTTCCTCCCTAAGATGAGGAAGCTTTTGCTGAGTTGGGTCTCTGGTGAGCTGTTCTGCAATCTCTGATGTGTCCAGAAATGGTGGGAAGCATGGTCGATGATGGTACCCATTGAATAGTTGGTGCAAACGAAGGAATGGAGGAATGTTATGTGCCAAGGCATTATTCCCCGTAGCCTTGGTACTGGTGTAAGGACCATGTCGGTGTGGTCAGAGCTTCTGATGGGCTCTTCTAAGGCATTCTTTCTGCAGATGCAACCAGACTTTGTTGCCCACCTGAAGCTTGTGTGGTACCCCTGTGGGTGAGAGGAAGTTATTCCTGTGTTATGTCATGACCGTATCCCTTTGCTGCTGCTGCTATGTGGAGGATCCCTTTGCAGGGGTCATGGATGTAGCAACGATCTTCCCCTTACTGTCGGAGCTAACCAGATAGAAAATAAATTTCCTAGTGTGTGAGATGAGCTTGCTGCCTTTCTTAGCAGTGATCAAAGAAGTGGCAGCAGGTGGGGCTACCTCTCGTATCCTATATAATGAATTACTCAAAGAAATAATGACAGCACGAGGCCTTGACTCATACACAACATGTCGCCTCCACAAGTATGGTTGGCCTAATAATACATCACAAACATCCAGAGGTGTAACATCACACAATACCTCATCTGTGAATGGTTCGATGTTGTAGGGAAGGCGGCACTGCTGGCGAACTTTGAGATCTCATCCTTCATGAAGCCATCCGATACTGTACGGCTGCGGGTGTGGTGTAGTCGGTAGGCCCAACCGCTTCACGACCTCTACTAAAATGAGGTTGTTTTGGCTACCACTGTCGACAATGAATTGTAGTGGCAAACCCTTCACCCACATCTGTGAGTGGAAAAGACGCTCCCCTTCCTCTGGATTTTTGGGCTCATTTTTCTGGATCTTGGCGGTGGCAATAGTGGCGCTGGGATCCGCATCAATGATTTGCTTCCCTTTTCCATTCCCCTTGTCGGGTTTTGGCTCAGGGTCGGAACATGCATCTGATTCAGAAGCCTTCAACTCGGCCACCAACGATTGCTTGGTCCGACACTCACTTGTGTTATGAGTGGGACTCTTGTGGAACTCACACCACTTTCCTATGTCCTTCTTCGGCTTCGTGGTGTTGTTCTTTTCTTGCGGCTTCGACGGGTTGTCTTGGGTCACCCCGCCTTGGCTTTGTCCTTTGGGCTTCGAATTTGCAGATCCAAAGTCTCGCTTCTTCTATTTGAACTTTTGCTCGATTTTGACAGTGTATCGGTATGCTGTGCCGAGCGAGGAGATGTTCAAGAACTCCATCTCTTCCTGGATGTATCTGTGTAGGCAGTCGTGGTATTTGAGTACCAGATGTAGCTCAGAACCTTTGATACGCAACTGTGTGTGAAGGGTGTGAAAAAATTTTGTGAACTCTAGCACATCTTGGTCTCGTCCCTGTTGCAGTGTGGTCCATTTGATGTATTTGTCCTCATATCTTTTGATAGGGTAGTACTGCTCCTTGATGGCATTCCAGAAGTCATTCCAAGTGGGTGTGGCCGAAAATAGTGAGCCTGTACTTTCATCCTTTTGCTCGTAGTAGGTTTCCCACCAGTCCTTGACATGGGGGGTTGCTTTGAGAAGAGCGAAAACAATCTTTTCCTGACTCGAAAATTCATGAACAGAAAAATAAACCTCTTGCAGATTTAACCATTTATCTACGGCATCTGCGTCTATCTGACCCTCGAATATGGGGATTTCAAAATTAACTTGTACCTTAAAGGGTGTGGCATTTCCAGAGTAGCTGCTGGAAGCCGATGCGTCACTTCTGGGTAGCTGCTGAAGGATCTGGGCAAAGCTGTCCATCACTGCGTTCTGTTGTCGCTCAAGGGTTTCTTTGAGCAATATTTTGATAGGATCTCCTACCCCCTCATCTTTCTTCTCATCTGCCATGGGAGGCCGTTGGGATTTGCGAGGCTGGTCTTGCAAAGGTTCGACTAGTTCAAGCCTAACTCCTTATATCCCGACCTCGTTGGGGGCATGCAAAGAAAAACAGAGAAAAAGCAGACCGCTCTGATACCACTGATCCGGATTTAAACAGGAACGCAACAAATTACAAATATAACCATAAACACATATATGCAACAAAAATAATACTTCATTTCATTAATGTAAAATACTGACATATGCTTACAAACAGTAATGGAAATAAACCAGCTAGGGCGATGGTAGCTTATCTCTGAGAAGAGATGTGGTGGCTACATGCCTCTGAATTGTGTTACAATGAGGCTCGAAGGCCTATTTATTGTTGAGAAACAATGGAAAACCCTTCACATTCCAAAACCTAACCCTAGAAGATGAAACGCCAAACTGTGGGCCCCGTTTGGGTAAATTTGTACATCAACTTCCCGGGGTTGTAACTTTGCCATATGATCTCCGTTTGACGCGTACGATAGCTCATTAGAAAGGTCTATCTGAGCACTACCACTTTGGGATGGGCAAAATTGGTCTATGGACGCATGTTGCCCCCAGATTTCCCAAAAAACGTCATTTAGGGCCTCAAAATGGCTCCGGAAGTTCAGGACCCAAAAAATTGCTAAAAATAGTAAGTTGTGCTACAATTAAGGAAACTGAAAATGCCGAGAGAAACAATGGTGGGGGTCCAGATGGGTTAGGTGGGTGGCCACCAACATCCACCTGGATCAGATTATTTGAAGGATTTGTATGCGGATGATGTTGATTTTCGAGAGGACTTTGAAGTACACAAGAAACGCGTGAGCAGAGATAGCAGTCCATGGAGGGATTTTATGTTTCAAGATGGTTTGTTTTTCAAGACCAATCAATTATGTATTCCTCACTGCTCAGTGAGAGAGAATCTGATGAAAGAAAAGAACAGTCGAGGATTGGAATGGAATTTTCGTGTGGACAAGACACTTGGGCAGTTACAACATTTTTATTTATGTCTAAAGATGAGAGTCGATGTGTAGAAATATATGAGAAAATAGAGAGTATGTCGGCATGCAAAAGGTAGGATTCAAAATGTTGGATTGAATACTCATTTTTCCATTCCTAGAATACCATGGGACTCAGTGAGTATGGACTTTGTTTTTCATTTACCAAGGACGCATCAAGGTAAGGACTCCATACTTGTAGTTCTGGATAGATTTACAAAGATGGCTTATTTTATCGCATGTTGCAAGACTAGTGATGCTACACGTGCGGCTCATTTGTTTTTCAATGATATTTTCTAATTGCATGGCTTTCCAAAGAGTATAATCTCTTACAAGGACAATAGGATCACAAGGCATTTTTGGAGGACTCTGTGGAAGAAGCTTGGAACAAAATTAAAGTTCAGTTCAGCCTATCATCCACAGTCTAATGTAAAAACTAAAGTTGTGAATAGGAGTCTCATAAACATATCGAGGAGCCTTGTGGGTGAGCATCATAAGTAGAGGGATTGTGTGTTAGCTCAAGTTGAGTTTGCATACAATGATTCACCAAATATGAGCACCAAGAAGAGTATGTTTAAGATATTGTATGGAATGCATACTAGAGGAGTTTTTGAACTAAGATATTTGGCCAAACTTGAGATGAGGAGTGTTGATAGGGAATATTTTGCAACAACAATGTGTTATTTATATGAGGACATAAAAAAAAATTATAGGACAACAACTACAAGTACAAGAAAAGAGTAGATTTAAGAAGAAGAGAAGTAAACTTTGAGGTAGGGGACATGGTCTTAGACCATTGGAGGAAGGAGTGATTCCTAAGAGGAGAATATAACAAAATGAAGATGAATAATATAGTACCTTGCAGGATACTTAGGAAATTTTCTACAAATGCATATGAATTGGAGTTACCTATGGGCATAGTATCTCACCTATCTTCAATGTGGCTGATTTATACCCTTGTCAAGTCGGTGATGAAGCTACCACTCCAGCAACTAGCAGTAGTGAAAAGGTTAGTGAATGGATTTGGATTAAGTAGATGTGTATGGAAGAGGGTTCAAATGCTAAGAGAATCTTTGTCACTAGAGTTTCAAATCACACCAGGGGAAAGAGTATCTAGAAATTTGGTGAAGTGGAAGGACCATCCAATGGAGGATTCTACATGGATGAGTGTTGCATCTCTACAAAAGGAAGGTTTCTTTGTAGAGGACCTTATTGGAAAGATCTAATGATTTTTCCTTCTTGGGAATTCTGATGCAGGAGAATTAGACTGAGGTTGTGATGAAGAAATGGAGCATCGCTTGACAATGTGGTGGACTGGCCACTTGTTGAGGTAGCAAATTTTTTTTGTTGTTTTTGATAGCAATCTAAATATTGAACATAAGTGTGTGATTGGGAGTAAGTCAAAGAGTCTAGGAATTAAGAGTTATTTCCATTGTAATAATTATCTCACCATGGTTTCCTTTTCTACTTCCCTCATTTGGAGAGAAGAGGAAATGAACCATTCGTTGAGGTTTGTGTATACAAGAGGCATCGAATGTTGATTTTTCTTACGTTTATATTGTTGTTTGCTTTAATAATTACATTTCTTCATTAACACATTATGTTCACCCAATAACATCATAAAATTATTCATATTTATATCATTATTCAACAACACATGCAACTATATATAAAGAACAATATAATCATCATCAATGCAGTAGAACATACAGGAGCAATAGAAGAAAAGCATTCACACATAGAGACACCAGGATTGGTCAGAGACCAGGGAAAACCCACTGTGGGGAAAGCCCTTTCAAATTATCTAGCTATGTTGTTGGGTATAAATATATATACATATACATATAAATATATATATATACATATACATATACATATACATATATACATATACATATATATATATATATATATATATATATATATATATATATATACATATACATATATATCTATATATATAGAGAGAGAAAGATATATATATATAGATATATATATATATATATATATATATATATATATACACACACACATCAGCATTTGTCGTTTAGTTCTTACATTTTGCTTTGCTACTTGCAGTAGAACATAAAGGAAGAAGAGAAGAGAAACATTCACACATAGAGACACCAGGATTGGTCGGAGACAACGGCAAAGGAAATTTTCTACAAATGCATATGAATTGGAGTTACCTATGGGCAGAGTATCTCACCTATCTTCAATGTGGCTGATTTATACCCTTGTCAAGTTGGTGATGAAGCTACCACTCCAGCAGCTAGCAGTAGTGAAAAAGTTAGTGAATGGATTTGGATTAAGTAGATGTGTATGGAAGAGGGTTCAAATGCTAAGAGAATCTTGGTCACTAGAGTTTCAAATCACACCAGGGGAAAGAGTATCTAGAAATTTGTTGAAGTGGAAGGACCATTCAATGGAGGATTCTACATGGATGAGTGTTGCATCTCTACAAAAGGAAGGTTTCTTTGTAGAGGACCTTATTGGAAAGATCTAATGATTTTTCCTTCTTGGGAATTCTGATGTAGGAGCATTAGACTGAGGCTGTGATGAAGAAATGGAGCATCGCTTGACAATGTGGTGGACTGGCCACTTGTTGAGGTAGCAAATTTTTTTTGTTGTTTTTGATAGCAATCTAAATATTGAATGTAAGTGTGTGATTGGGAGTAAGTCAAAGAGTCTAGGAATTAAGAGTTATTTCCATTGTAATAATTATCTCACCATGGTTTCCTTTTCTACCTCCCTCATTTGGAGAGAAGAGGAAATGAACCATTCGTTGAGGTTTGTGTATACAAGAGGCATCGAATGTTGATTTTTCTTAAGTTTATATTGTTGTTTGCTTTAATAATTACATTTCTTCATTAACACATTATGTTCACCCCATAACATCATAAAATTATTCATATTTATATCATTATTCAATAGCATATGCAACTATATATAAAGAACAATATAATCATCATCAAGGCAGTAGAACATAAAGGAGCAATAGAAGAAAAGCATTCACACATAGAGACACCAGGATTGGTCGGAGACCAGGGAAAACCCACTGTGGGGAAAGCCCTTTCAAATTATCTAGCTATGTTGTTGGGTATAAATATATATACATATTGTTATAGACATTTTTGTGCCTTACAGCATGAAGCATGAAATGTCGATAATCTAAGGGATCCAAAGTCCCTAAACATGTTGTTCCTACCCCTAGAGGAACAAGGTCAGCAAACCACAACACTGAATATCAGTTCTCCACCTGAAAACACTCAAAAACAAGCTAATTCTGGATCATGTCAACTGCTTCACTGAGCATCTGCGCTGAATGTCAACTGCTCCACTCTGTACCTGTGTTGAATGTCAACTGTAAAGAAGGCTACCTGCGCTGGGAGAGTTTGGCCAAGTGGCACAGTCATTCCTCAAGGTGTCAATGCCCAGGAAGCTTCCAAAATGACACTTGGATCAGGGAATTCGCCTAGTGATGAGTAAGAGGGTCTAGATCTCCAAGTGGAAGCAAGAACCTCCAAGTGGACTCAAGAACTAAAGAATAACTGAAGTGGGAGAGGACACTAGTCAGCTCCATGCCAAGCTCAAGCTGACTCATCCTTTCTCCAAAACTCCTATATATAGAGCTCTCTCATGAGGTCTAGGGAGGCTGGAATCTTGTGAATGTAAGGAAGTGCTGTTGGTTTGAGTATAGAACTATTGGGTGATTTGCTTGAAGGAGGTGAAGAGGAGATTTCTTTCTGCTGGGAGGTGATGCTGGATTGGGCCTTTTATGGTTGTATCACTTCCTGAACTTTACTTCTTCCATTAATAAAGCATTTGAGGTTCTTCTATATGCATGTGTCTCAATGGCGTATTGATACTTGTATATTTGATTTATTCTAATCCTTGAATCAATTATGAATGTATGCTTCTTGTAGTTTCCCTCTCTTGTCATTTTGCAGGATCTTGGTGTAGCTGGGCCAGTGAAAGAGCAAGGAGCTGGGAGCAAGCAGCAAAGAGAGAAGATTGGATCAATCATTAGCGGAAGACAACGGTTAGTGGATCTCTTTCTCCCCTCTCTTACATCTCATAAAGAAGTAATCTCGAATAGCTTTGCTTTGATTGTTGCTGAGGTACTATCACCCTTAGAGTGGGATAGGGTCATTCCGTATTGGATACTTTTCCCAACAACAAATTGGCGACTCCACTGGGGATCGTATCTTGTTGGTTGTTTGTGTTTTTGCTATTCATTTCATAAACACAGGGAGTACCGAATCGAACTGCATTTGGATCTTTCAAATGCAAAGTAGAGGGCAGCTACTCTAGCTCAGTTTCTGGGCAAGTTTATGATTTGAAGAGCTGATTCACAAGGACTCTAAATAGCTCTTAGTGATAGCTTTTCATCCTCCTTTTCATCCCTTAGTGTGTACTTGACTGATAGCTTCTGATTTGGCCAAAAACTGTGAATTTTTGAGCAATCTGTGACCCGGAAACTGAGAAAAACGAAAGTTTGAATCTTCAGTGCAGGCACTGTGAAGGCAGTCTGCATTTCAGCGCAGTTCCCGAAGGGGCTACCTGCGCTGAAGGTCAAACTGCCAGTGTACTACCTGCACTGAACCAGTTTTTCCTAGTGCTACTGGGATTCCCTCCTGTTTATTGCCCTGTTTTCACCCTTGTTTTTGCAGCCTGTTACCAGTCAATGTACCTATCTGAAACCAACTTTCCTTGCCACTATTCCGCCTCGGTTGTATAAAGAAACTGTATTTGTTCTTTGTGTATTTCTTATATCATTTGTAGTTTCCCATAACGAAAGTGAACTAGTCTTGCTGTGGCCTCTTAGATCTAGACCTGTGTAAAGTGTCGTTTTGATCTTAAGAGTTAGTTTGTTTGCTGTTCATAGCTGATTGAGCTTTTGCTTTCGTCATATGGTTTGAATTTATATATTTCTAGTGTCAAAACAAGTAAATCTTAAGGTGTCTTTTGATTTTGGACAAGCTTGTTTGCTTTCACTTGAAATTGAATTCAAATTTATACAACAGCTTTCTTTTTGTATTGCACCAACATTAAGAAAGAGAAAAGAAATACCTGCATTGTGCATGTGCATTATGACAGTTTGCATGTTGATTTAGGAAAAAAGTGCATTAGTGTGTGCTCTATGATCTGTGTGAAAAGATGTTGTCTTTCTTTTCCCTCAGTAGTTAAGATTTTCAAAGTTGAAAGATTGAAAAGCTTGCTTATCATCTTAGACTGCATTTAGGAGTGTTACTATACATCTCGTGGTGATCCATAAAGGCAAACTGCTAAACAAGATCAACCTAAAATAAATTGAATTTACATAACAACGCTTTGAAACATAACGCAAACACATAGAGGTCTAAGCTAGAGACGTGTTCCGGCGTCGTTAAACGTGATATCTTAGCGTTGAGTGGTTGGGTGATTCCTCCACGGTGAAGCGATAAGTATCAATACGGACTTGTGCTCCCACGTACCGTCGCGTATATATTGGGAGACCCCTATAGGAACAAAGCCTTTATCCATAGGAAGCCGTGTCGGCCGCCCTACTGATCGCAATGCAGTGAACACAACATTCACGAAGATTGACCACCTGTACCGTAAAACGTATTCTGTGGTTTTGCGAAAAGTTTGGCACACCCTCTGCCTAGAACTCCAGAGTAGTTTCTTTTGGCCTTTTTCAAACTCTATAACTGAAAAAGTCCATCCGAGCATTTGTCACTTCGGGCTCGTTAAAACATCGAAGGAGACTAGAGTCATCTTTAGCTTTTTCTCGACTCTTTAAAAGTGAAAAAGCAAGTTGTGTCTAAGCGTCGTTAAAATTTATTTTAAACGGGATAATCATCACCATTCCCTCGTTGATCTTCGAAGTTAGTCTTTTGGCATCGTAAGTTCTTGTAGAATTGCTAAGAAATCTTTTGGATAGACTAGATATGTCTGAGAAACCATCGACATTTAGGACTGTGTCGTCCGACACAGCAGTAGCAGAGCCTCCTGCTGCTACTCCAACGATGTTCACTGGCATACCATCTGTCCCGGCGAATTGTCAACAACAAGCTGGAGTCCAATCAGAGACTGTTTCGATGACATGGTTAGTTCCTATTTCTTCATCCGAATTATCATCTGGTATTTCTTGTGTTGAAACTTAACAACTTGATCCAATGTGTCTTCAAAGGCCAATCTACCCTTTAAGCACTGGATTGCCACCATATGGAGGGCAGTATGCCTTTTCATTGTTCCCCCCCGGAGAACAACCATATGGGAGTTTACAACAAAGTTCAGGTCAAACTGGAATTACATCCAGTGGATGGGTACCAATACTGCCTCAGCAACCAAGGGTTGCATATTCAATGCAACCAGTCCACCCTGTGTCGAATGTTGCCACTATACCTGGTATGTTAATTGCGTCGCAAGTACAAGCGCTACCTGTTGTATGTCAACCCCAAGTTTCTCAGGTTGCCATACAACAGCCTCTTGTCTCGACAACTCAATCGCAACCTCCGGTTAGTGCCTCCTTATCTGGAGCGACTCAGGCTCAAACAAGTACTATGACTCCTCATCTTGGTCAATCATCCAGTATTGGACAACAGCAAATAATCCAACAACCGGAGCTGGTTCGAACCCAACAACCGCAATTCCAGCAATCATATCAAGGACCCGAGCAACAAGTCTTTGTAAGTAATGGGCAACCGTATAATAACGGTTATGCCCATCAAACTTGTCAAAGTTGCCAGCATCAAATACATTATGCTGGTATGCAAAGACCCAATGCTCAGGCGATTCCATCTTATCCTGGGTATGCTCCGCCTAACCTGAATCAACAGTTGCCCTTTGTAGAAACTCTAAAATTGCCAGATCTAAACCGGCTGACGAATGATCCAATTGCTTATGCCCCTTGGTGGCCAGCGATTCCGCATAAACTTCCATCGGACATTCCTAAATTCAATGGAAATCCAGGTGAAGACCCGTCGAATCATGTGATGACATTCCATCTATGGTGTTCATCAAACACCCTAAATGATGATTCGATAAGACTTCGCCTCTTTCAGAGGACGTTAATGGGTCCAGCGGCAAAATGGTACATTGAATTGCCTAGAGCTTCGTTCGACAACTTCAATACCTTAGCCACAACCTTTTTAACCCATTTTCAATTACCGATAAGGTATGAAATGGGAACAGAACTTCTTACCAACTTCAAACAGACGACCGCCACCCACATATCTGATCATATACATGAGTGGCGACGTCGTCGGAGGATGGTAAAAACGTACGTTCTTGATCAGCTATTAGCTGAATGGTTTATCAAGTCGTTACTTCCCGCTATAACGGAAGATGTGGCAAAGGGAGGAGTCGTAACGGAAGAGCAAGTTATCGCTCGTGCGCAATATCTAGACTTGGTCTATACTCAGTCTGGCACGCTCTACGACAAAATACCTGACGCCCCTAGACCGGAATTCTCAATTCCTCCTCCTCCTAAATCAAACAATGACACTCACGCCGGCGATGGCGTGATTGGAAAGCACAAAATTTCTAGTCAAAATGCAAATGAAGAACTTCTTGCCTCGGAAGTAAATACCATGTCGACCGACAAGGGAAAACAGCTGAAGCAACCAGGGGACAAGAAGAAAAAGACAGGGAGAAAAAGGAAACCCCCGGCAGGGTGTCATATATGCGATGAGGATCATTGGACGAAAGATTGTCCACATATAGCTGAAGTTAAGAAACTCTTCAAGAGTTCAAAAACCCCAGCAGTATTGACTGATCCGTTTCCTAATCCAGGTC
This sequence comes from Pinus tabuliformis, assembly GCA_031772625.1. Classification (NCBI taxonomy): domain Eukaryota; kingdom Viridiplantae; phylum Streptophyta; class Pinopsida; order Pinales; family Pinaceae; genus Pinus; species Pinus tabuliformis. Next base: position 92,078,913 of record CM062815.1, read on the forward strand.
AAAATCTGGTTGCTAATCAAAAAGCTTCCCGATCCCAAGTGCTTATGTTGTCTGTCTCGAAGCAGCAAAATGATGCTTTGACAAGGAATAAAGGTTACGGGAATACATGGCTGTCGATTAACAAGGCTAATGAACAACCTAGTAGTTCGACGACAACTTTGACCAAAGTTGTGCCACCCATCGTTCCTAAGCCAATGATAAAGTCGCAAAAGGGAGCAGTACACAAATCAACATTTAATCCTTGTGCGAAAATAGCACAGATAGAGGACCTGGCCCAATCACCGTCCGCTATGTCGACACTTGAGGTACTGCAAAATTGCCTCTCCCAATAGCAAGCTTTATTATCAGCAATAGGTGGGATTGGCCCAATGGATTCCAATCTTGTGGCCTTTGATCATAAAGGATATGACCCTCAATTACCAGCTCAACTAGCTTTCCTTATTTAAGTGAAAGCCCTCAACAAAACTGTTCATCAAACAATTATTGATGAGGGGGCATCCACATGTATTATGTCGATGAGTTGCTGGAAGAATTTAGGCTCACCACCCTTGTCGAAATCATCAACTACATTAAAAGCATTTGATGGACGATCATACACTCCATACGGGATTTTAAGTAACTTGCAAGTTGAACTGGGGGACAAAACAGTAGGAATTGATGTTGAAGTAATTGATGGAAACCTCGATTACAACATTCTACTGGGAAGGCCCTGGATATATGCCATGGCCGCAGTTGTGTCGACCTACATCAGGAAGATTGCATTTCCCTTTCAAGGAGGAATTACAGTCGTCGACCAACAAACTTTCCTCCCCGACAGTTCACAAGTTACAGGAAACATTCCAATGATCCATGGAAGCGATCATTCGCTTCAAAATATTGGGGTAGGCCTCCTAAAATACCCTGCCTTAATGGGTACTTTCGCCCTACCGCCTCCAAGTAATCTGACGGGAGTGGCCACGGTGGAAACCTACAAAATGAAATCTTCTGTATCTAATGGATTCAGAAGATTCCTAAATATTTTGTCGGCATGGATCATCACCCTAATAGAAATACTGTAAATACAGTGGGCAGCGAGGACGGTTCTTATCTCGTGTCAACCTCGTTAAAAAATGAAACAAGGAGTCATGAGGATAGTTCTTTTACTGTGTCAACCTCATTAAAAAATGAAACAGATCCCCTCTTCAAATCTCAAAGGTAAACCTTCATTCCAACCACCGAGTGGAATGCAATGAAGCTTGGGGGGCATGCACCTCGATTTGCGTTATTGTGCTGGGGGCATGCAAACTTATCACGAACAGTTTTAGCAAAGTTCATGCTCGTTAAAAAATAAACGCACAATTGAGCAGTTTTAGCAAGAGTTCATGCTCGTTGAAAAATAAATGCACCTGTGAGCAAGCTTCCCTCCAGAGTTCAAGCTCATCCAGAAAAAATGAACCGGTAAATAACCATTTGAGACCGTAAATTCATCAGCCATAAAAGCCTTGGTCGTGTTTGCACCGTCACCTCCACTTTTCATTTGGCCGATCATTCACCTCCACTTGATTGTTTACCTATTTTGAGGAACAGCTGCGAAGAGTGATTTCACCTAGCCATCCTTGTGACACTGCCATGATTGGAAAATTCCAACCTGTACCTGGAATCTGCTGCTATCCCTGTTTATCACTCGTTCCTCAAAATACGAGTCTTCTTTGAGCTCTTTTCTTCTAACTCGTAAAATATGAAAATTTTGCCGAGTTTTGGCCTTCCAGCTCGTTAAAATGACCGGAAGAGCTATCCCTCCTCTAGATTTTAATCTTTTTGGACCTGAGGGATTATTACACAAAAAGGTCGAGCACTTGTTTTATTCGGCTCGTTAAAGTTATCGAAAACTCATCCCTTCTATATTGTTTTATACTTTTTCGGACTTAAGGGATTAGATGACGAAAAAAGAATTTTGGAGTTAACTTTCTGTACCTTTTCAGACTCTCTAAAAATGAAAAGGACCGAGTTTTCCTTGTCGTTAGACTCGTTAAAATGATTAAATAGCGACAAACTTGTCTTTAGACGAGAACGAGTTTCCCTATCGCTAGGCTCGTTAAAACATAGCGATGGGCTTGCCCGAAGGGCAGGTTATAGAACAAGCATATGTTATCCTCCTCAAGCTTGACAAAAATAAAGTGGTATTGGTCAGAAATGACTGGGGAAAAATTGGGAGAACCTCAAAGCTTTAATGGTAGCAAGTCGCTCTTGAACATGACACTTTTCCTCCGTACCACATCGGGTTGGGTTGTTTCATTCACCGGTCTCATCACCATGGTCTCGCCAAACCATCCACATTTGGGGTAATGCTACCGATCCATCGCATCAGTGTCGTTATATGTTCAAGAGATGTTGTTCAGAAAGAGTCAACCGTGTCCCATCCACTGCCATACATTATCCTTCATCCACCCATGATCGCCACCCTGAATCATATTTCACAGATTGTTTTCACCTCCACTAAAATCATTAGCTCCGTTCCGTGTCACTGATGTGGGATTCATTAAGGCCCTCCTTTGACGGATCGCTTCTTGTCGACTTCAGCTCATTATCCAAGAAGTTGATCTAGGAACACCCCCCTCAGTACTTTGAAGCTTGCATGCCTCAATGGCAAGTTTCTCACTTCCGGCGACAGGTATACATCAATGACCTTCGACCAGAAGATTTTGCGTGGTGTTCGACGCCAAGTCCTTTATTCACACCACGTGAATTGTACTGCAGTACCTTGAGGGTCATTATCATTATCGGTGATTCCTCTCGCGCTTGTTAACAGTTTACATTATTGACCGGTAATCAAGCGATGTCTTTCCATGTTCGACTTCAGTGCAATTCTCACATGGATCGACTTGTACTTAGAGTGAAGATCGAACGAGTTTGAAGACCCCGGATCTAGTTTCATCCATCCAGGATGCGATATATATTTAGGATATAAAGACATTTGACATGTACATCATTGCAGCAGATGATCATCCTACTCAAAGGATGATAATTTCAGCAGAGAATTATCAGTCTACCATCAGACGATCGTCTGTTCTATGTACCAAAATGAATTTATAAAGCTGAGCATGGGAATGCCCGCCTCAGCTAGATCATGAAAGCAGAATGAAAAATAATGTATTGTATTGTATTTTATTACAGGTCACCTCTCAGCGATTGAATGAACTTCGGATCCTCCTGATAAAGAATTTCACCCGATAAACGACCTCATACTTTAGGGGGCAACTGTTATAGACATTTTTGTGCCTTACAGCATGAAGCATGAAATGTCGATAATCTAAGGGATCCAAAGTCCCTAAACATGTTGTTCCTACCCCTAGAGGAACAAGGTCAGCAAACCAGAGCACTGAATATCAGTTCTCCACCTGAAAACACTCAAAAACAAGCTAATTCTGGATCATGTCAACTGCTCCACTGAGCATCTGCGTTGAATGTCAACTGCTCCACTCTGTACCTGCACTGAATGTCAACTGTAAAGAAGGCTACCTGCGCTGGGCGAGTTTGGCCAAGTGGCACAGTCATTCCTCAAGGTGTCAATGCCCAGGAAGCTTCCAAAATGACACTTGGATCAGGGAATTCGCCTAGTGATGAGTAAGAGGGTCTAGATCTCCAAGTGGAAGCAAGAACCTCCAAGTGGACTCAAGAACTGAAGAATAACTGAAGTGGGAGAGGACACTAGTCAGCTCCATGCCAAGCTCAAGCTGACTCATCCTTTCTCCAAAACTCCTATATATAGAGCTCTCTCATGAGGTCTAGGGAGGTTGGAATCTTGTGAATGTAAGGAAGTGCTGTTGGTTTGAGTATAGAACTATTGGATGATTTGCTTGAAGGAGGTGAAGAGGAGATTTCTTTCTGCTGGGAGGTGATGCTGGATTGGGCCTTTTATGGTTGTATCACTTCCTGAACTTTACTTCTTCCATTAATAAAGCATTTGAGGTTCTTCTATATGCATGTGTCTCAATGGCGTATTGATACTTGTATATTTGATTTATTCTAATCCTTGAATCAATTATGAATGTATGCTTCTTGTAGTTTCCCTCTCTTGTCATTTTGCAGGATCTTGGTGTAGCTGGGCCAGTGAAAGAGCAAGGAGCTGGGAGCAAGCAGCAAAGAGAGAAGATTGGATCAATCATTAGCGGAAGACAACGGTTAGTGGATCTCTTTCTCCCCTTTCTTACATCTCATAAAGAAGTAATCTCAAATAGCTTTGCTTTGATTGTTGCTGAGGTACTATCACCCTTAGAGTGGGATAGGGTCATTCCGTATTAGATACTTTTCCCAACAACACATATACATATACATATATATATACATATACATATACATATACATATACATATACATATACATATACATATACATATACATATACATACACACACACACACACACACACACACACATATATATATATAGATATATATATACATCAGCATTTGTCATTTAGTTCTTACATTTGGCTTTGCTACTTGCAGTAGAACATAAAGGAAGAAGAGAGGAGAAACATTCACACATAGATACACCAGGATTGGTCAAAGACAATGGCAAAACCCACTATCGAGATAACCCTTTCAAATTCATTTTCTTATTAGATTTTCATCGAATGATTTAGAAAAACAAAGTATAATGATCCATATCTTCATCCATACAACCATCCAGCAAGAAAAACTACACAATACGCATTAAATGAGCCCAACAATTCTTATACTCAAAATTATTATTATAAAGCCTCTAATGAAATGTCCTTATCTATGTTCAAGTACTGACCATTGCGGTAACTGAGTGAAATATTCGAACAACTAAAATTTCATCATTTAGGTCTCAATTGCATGGAGGAGGATTCATGTATGTGAATGGGAACATTCCAATTGCTCCCTAGAGCCTATAAGCCAATGACTGCAGTCTGCAACTGAGACTTAGAAATCCTAAATGTCGATCATGTTCACACTCCATAATTTCCCTAGGTTGAGGAGAAAAATTTCAGAGGTAACCACAAAAACACTTTTAGGGTAGACTCTAGCCTTAGAGAGGGATCTCTGACTTAGGTTGTTCAAATAATCTGATATTAGATAGGTATAGTGCTTAATAAGTCTTGATTTTCAAAGAATTGCTGGTAAGAAAGGAGATAGATCCATTAGGCATGGAGTCATGTCAAATTTATTATTTGTCCAGTGATATGATGAACAGAGAAAGGGTTTTTCCATAGGGGAAAGGTAGGAAGTCTTTGACATGGAATTGATTCGTTGTGCGAGGGTAAGTGTGAGAAAATATGGAAACAACACAAAGAGTATCAAACTGTGGATAAATTTTGAATGTTTCTTTAAGAAGAAAACATAGATCACTTGGTAAAACTAAATCAGAGTACCATTTAAATGAATTCTGAGTTAAACATTTGGTTTTTCCAAGCATGAAAGCATACATTCAAGAGATGTAAAAACAGAAGACAAACTTACAACTAGAAGGAAGAACAACACCATCAAGATCTAACATATGAATTCTTGCAAATCACCTTCTGTCTTTCATTCACTGGCAAAATATTTAGAAGATACAATGCACACAAAGTCTGTTTCTCTCCAATTTGACTAACATACCCCCCTTCTTAGCTTTCTAGATATATATATATATATATATATATATATATATATATATATATATATATATATATATATATATATATATATATATATATATATATATATATATATAGATATATATATAATATTTCATTCCCATCTAAGCAGGTTGAATTTTTCAAAAGGAAACTAACCAATTAGCTAGATACATCAAACTGTTCACCTACTTTGCGTAAAAGTAAGAACTAATTACCTAATGCAGTTTTTAGCGCAATACATCATTAAAATAAGAAATACACATAAAAATCCACTAACCATACCATAATAAGGAGTTATTACACCTAAAAGCATGATTAAACAACCTTTGGAACCCAAAAAAATTAAATTTACAAAGTAAAATCAAGACTGTGACAAAAACATAGCATCTGCTGCAAAACTTCCCAGTGGCATAGCAACTTTTGTAGCAACTCAAGTTTTGTATAGTTGTTGCCTTCCTTTGAGAAGAAGGATCAACTAGGTAGTCTCAAAATATCCTCGTGAGGGTAATGAAATCCTGAAATATTCTTTGAAATGGTTGTAGACCTCCTGATCACCTGATCCCCTTGGCTGGCAATGTAGCAGACTTTTGCAACAAACTATCAACTTTCACAACAACTTCAAAATTTTGAGCATATGACGACTTCATTTGACATAAAGTATCGTAGGAAACATATAAGTGTTGTGACGTCCTTATAAAATTCTAGAGGACAATCAAAACCTAAAAATTGCACCATCTCATCAACATAAAGGACTATATAAAATATGCAACATGTCCTTGCTACGTTTTGCAAATTCCACCAAAACCAACATATTTTTTGCTTCTTGAGGAAAAAAAATATTTTAGAGCTTAGTGGAATCCACCTGATGAAGATTTACCTTTTTGTTGGCTTTTTCTAGTATATCCAAGTTGCCCCTCTTCCTCTTTCTTCTAGATTTCTTAGCCTCAATAAGATTTATTTTCACTAATCTGAGTCTAATTTTTAAGACCAAAGTCTATGTATACAAATTTCTCAGTTGCCTATGAAGAGCCAAGTTCCACTTTAACTTATGTTTAGCCTTGTCAAGGAAAGGTTATAAAACTTGTAATTGATTAAATAAACTTAGCTTATCCCTTTGATCTGTTTCTAAAATCCAATCTCCTTACTATTGAACTCCTTCAAGTTGTTCCAATAGTCTTTTAAACTCTTTCTGCTCATCATAAACCACCTTATTTTCTTGCTGAATAGTATCCTTGATTTGTGTTTTCATCTTGTCAGTGAACCTAGTTCTAGGTCTTCTTGACTACTCAACTGTCACCTACACATATTTAACATCTATGATTTGTTTGCTTTTGTATTTAATAGTATGTGCCAATGCTCTCCTTAATGGTTCTCCTTCATTGAGTAGGAAAATCCTTATGAAACTTTCTCCCTGAGTTCTCTATTTTCTTGCTACAAATATGCTACCATTAGATGATCTTTTTCCAATTGATATTGGAAGTCTTTAATTATCTGGTCCCTTGCATAAGCTTCCACTTCTTCATGTGAACTTTCTGATTGAACCGCTTAAACAAGTGTAGGGTCTATAGGAAAATTTTGTCTTAAGCTCTTGCTCTTGGTCCCCTAGCCACGTGTTCTACCATAGGTGAGAAGTGAAGTTTCTTGGCACTTCTTTTGTCAAATTATTTGTTCTTAATAAATGGTTTTTTGACCGAGTGAGCTCCTGCAAATGAGGCCTCATTCTCTCTTAGTCCTTTAGTTTTCAGAATATTGTGTCATCCACCGTGAAGAGATCAAAAAGTCTTGCCATGACTACTCCTTCTTGTCAAGTTCCTCTATCACTAGTAGTTTAATCAATGTAAAATGAAATAAACTAGGTTAATTTGACTCCCCTTTGTTTGAACTCTGTCAGCCATTTTGCTAAGACTCCTAAGTAAATAGTAAGGAAGATTTAAAGGTTTCCTTCTTGTGAAATGCATTAGAAGCCTAATATGATATTGATAAACTTTGTTGAACCTCCATTCGCACATAAAATACCTTTGAATCACCTCCAGCATTTTACTATGGTGATCTTGTAGATAGATCCTTGGAACAACAAACACATACCCCTCCTGGTATTGTGGTTTTAAAAAGTCTTTGAAATGAACCAAATATAACTCCATACCCGTAAACCATTCCTCAGCATGTAAAGGGATGTGAGTGGCATCAGTTATTCATTGCAGTGTGACTAGAAAAGTAAGTTTTCCAACCTTCGCCTGCAATCCATCAAAACCCTTGGCAAACTCCTTAGTCAATTGTAGATTTTACCCTTGAATATTTTTACAAAACATGGAACACGCCACCTTCTCAAAATCCATTATGATGGTTGGGTCTACATTAGTAAATGTGACATCTTAGGGCTCAAATAGAATAGTGGCACCTCCCTTGTGCTTCTTTTCCTCTGGAGTTGACATGATTTTTTTTCACAACAATAAATGGTCTAGGGTTTTTAAAGAAACTTTTTTTGTTCAATATTGTAAGTGTAATGAAAAGGAAAACCTTTGATGACTATTAAGAAGCAACAAAATTTACATAAGAGACTAATCAATAAAAACTTTCTTAAGAAAAACCTTAAATATCTTGCAAATTTTTAACTGCTGACAGAGAACTTAAAGGGATAGAAACAATGCCTTGTGAGAAGCACAATTCTTAAGGAAATTGGGTTTCAAACACATCTCAAACAAAACAGTTAGCGTGAGGGACTTCAATGCAATTTCAACACATAAGACACTTTTCACGTGGAAGTTATTCTGAGGATAATGTAGTCTTAGGAAAAAATCATTACAAAATAGAAGGACTGTGTGGTAGCACAACAATTATGAGAAAGCGTAGCGAATTACAAAAACACAACAAAGATTAATTTTCTCTTTTTGTAGGTTTTGAATGGTTCTAGTTGGTTCATGCATGCAATTTAAAAATTATTCACATCCAATGAACAAATATTAGTTTGATTTTGCAACTGTGAAAGGAGTTTGGTCTTCAGATTGATAAGAAAAGTAGTGTTGTGTGGAAACACAACACTCTTACCTCCTTTGCGCAGCACCTTAGCACGACCACACCACAGGTTTCCAATGTGAATAAACAGGAAATGAGAAATCTTGGATGAAGCTAAAAGTTCAAATAATCTCCCAAAATGACTTGTAGTGGAATTGAAAGAAATGATTGTGATTTGAAATGGAAGTGATGAATGCGCAACACCTCCTAGAAAGCATAGTGCTTGAGGAAACACAAAGAACTGTCCTTTTGACCATTGTACTCTTGTTGATGTCATGACCTCTCGAAAACGTCCAAATTTGTGCCCATGATGACTAAGCATGGTAGAAAACATATTTTTTGATGATTGCTTTGATGTAATTTGACCTCTACACTTAGGTGACTAACTCATGACGACCAAGGAATTTTATGACATAATCCTTTTCTACTCTTCCATGGTGACAAATGACTTCCTATGATTACCTCTTTAATAATGAAGCCTCATGACTTTATACATTTGGAATTTTAGAAAAAATAGACAAAATTTACATGACACTTAATCCAAATCTATGCCTCTTTAAACCATAATAGCCAGGTTATCATGACATATATTTACAAGTTGACCATAGATAAATAGGAAGACTAACATGACCAAGATTCCTATAACATAGGACTGTAATAGGTTGCATGGAGGAGGCACTAAGTGTGTGACTGAAAAGTTTCAGTCACACATATGAACTGGTTAGAGTGCGACTATGGTTGATTTCTTCCTGTTTCATGCTTATGACTGAGGCCCAAAACCCTAAAACATATATGCGAGCTTCAGACCTTGCAATTCCTCCATGGACGTGACTCATACCTATGTGAGCCAAAAACCAAGAAAGAGAATATAATAATTTCTCATGATGATGTCGAAATGAGGTTTAGTCACTTGTATTTATAGCCTTCCAAGGTTGTCCATTTTTCTTTAAGCCTGACGTTCTCAAATATGCATAGGTGGGATTTTCTTCATAACTACACTTTCCCTTATCCTATTTGAGTGATCTTTAGATAGATTTTTATCCTCTCGAAAAGGATAACTCAATGAAATCATTATCTTCATTAAATGAGCTCTCCAAAGTGGAATTTGACTGAAGTTGTGTATTTTAACACTCCCTCTCAACTAGGGAAAATTCCACTTGCATCATGTCATGTGCATATTTTCATCAAATCATATCCAATATCAAGTATCTCATCATCTTGTATCATGACTATTTATTTCTATTAATCTCTTTCTTATTTATGCTTATCTCTTGATTGTCCTTGCTCATATGTTGAATATTATTGAATCTAAAAGAATAAGGATTTGATATCGAAGGGGAGCATAATCTACCACCCTCTATTCATCGGGGAGCCATTGCTACCACCCATAATCTTTTCCAATGGGGAGCCCAATGCTACCACCTAGAGACATTGGCAGGGAGTCAGATCTACAACCCATATCAACATCAAAGAGCTTAGCTCAATTTAGAACAACATCGAAGAGCATATCATGAGGGGCACATATCAACCCATAATGTCATGGTGCAGCTAAACATCTCCGACCCCATATCGATCAATAGGTGATATAGGGGTGCTACTACTCAATCCATCCTATTGCCTACCGATTTGCCCAAAAATGGCCCTCAAGTGTCATGTGGTAGAACATTTGCATCATAATCTAAGCTTGGTAGAGATACCTGAATTACCAAAGGTAAGGATCAAATGCCCCTTATCCTCCTCAACTTGTTGGCTAGACGGGGAGGGACAATCCTAACAATCCCAACTTGTGGGTATGATGCCAACTGGGTATACTCTACAAATACCAAGATAGGGGAGCTACTACTCAAAACCTATGGGTAATTGATATGGGTGATATCCCTCCATCTCAGTTCCACATCTTGGGAGTTCGAACAGGGGCGAAGAGTTGGCTTAGTGTCCTCAATCAACGATGATCTTTGTACATCAAAAACATATCATCGTGCTCATATATGGTAATCATCATGTCTCAATAACAATTGTCTCCTCTTCATATAGGACATCAAAATAAATATAATATTATAACAAAAATATATGTATCACAAAAAGGATATGATAGTCATCCTCCCTCTCAAGGAGGTGCCAACCACAAGCTTGATCTTATCTCATACAACAACACTGTCTCAATATATGAAGGTAGCTGAGTCCCAGTTATATATTAGGTTCTCTGCTAATTGGATCCACTCATTATTATTGCAACATGTCCTTGTCATAATCAGAACTTTCTGAAACAACTTTCTAAGGAGCCTTTTTATCTTGCCTCAAAATTGGTCATGTTAGCCACATCATACTCAACCTTGGTCGTACATAAAGATACCAACTTCTAATCCAAAAAATCATGGAATATCTCATACAAAAGTAGTACCTGAATGTGCTCAACAATAAAGATCCCAATAATCATCATTACCCCCATGGAGTCACATGTCATAGGAAGACTATCTCATACCATAAATTGTTCATCCCATGAAAATATCTCGAAGGGTGCTCGAAGAAAACTTAATGCGTATGAAGCATCTCAATCATGAATTTACTCAAGTTCTATTCTCAACGTATGTAGATGGGTGTTCAAATGGAACATCAATTCTTCAATCAATTGTCGGTTTCCAAGTCAGGTTCAACAATAACTTTTCATAACTTCTTGAAATGCAATTGGAGTGTCCAATGATTTGTATTTCCACTTTCCAACAATTCTTTTTTTTTTTTTTTTTCTAGTTAAGACTAACCTAAGTACCCACGGGGGATTTGAACCAGTGACCTATCGCAAGGAGTGCCTTAATAGTGCACCTATTCACCGTCAATCCAAAACCCCGTGGGCACTTTCCAACAATTCTTAAGTAGCTTCGCAATATAGATTTTATTTTCCCAATTCTAGAAATCAATTCATAATGTCATGATTCATTATTTCAAGCTTCAGAAGCTAATTACCTCTTACTTTTATCACCAAAGGCTCATTACTTGTCAAGAGTAGACCATCAGTATATAAAATCAAAATCAAAGTCATACCTTGGACCACTTTTGAAGTAGAGGTTTGGATTGACACATAATATTGGATTCACCAGATAACTGTTAATGGAGATATATCAAGATCAGAGAGCTTGCTTCATACAATGATTTTTGTAAGCATAACACTTGACTAAAGTAATATGTTTATCCTTACACAAATCAATATTGTGCAATCAAATCACTATATTATCTTATCAACGCTTAGATGCCAAATCATATTTAATATCAAAATCATCGTTATCACAATATCAGTTCTTTAGACCAGGCGATAGGTAGAGATTTCAGTTTTTATCATGTCAAAAAGATGTCATCGAGTCATCCTCATGATCATAATATAAGTCACTAGATGCATATGCATACACCAAGAATAAGTCATGCAAGTTCCATCCATTTATTGTGAGATTGCTTCATACTGAATCACGATTGTTTATACTTCAACCAGTGTTTCACAACTAACAATGTCAACACATAATACCTATATAAATCACTGAAAGTCACTATGCCCATATAACATTGTCATTAAGGCAAATCATCAATCGTCATATTAGTCATTAGGTCATATCCTATATTTTCTATCACAGTGAGATATATATCCCAAAACATATCAAGTCAAAGTTCTAAACCATTATCAAGTATCATGTCAAAATATCCAAATACTGCTAATTTATATCAATGAGTCAAATCATGTCAAACTCTTGCAATTGTTATCAAATACTGTCATACACTAGCCTCAATGGATAAATCACAATATGAATATTCTGGTCACCTAAAAACACAAATTTAGTCAACATATTCACATTATGGTAAAAAATTCAAACTTCCTTGCTCATAGAACTTTCTGTTGTCTACTCCATGTCTGTTGGACTAACATCCTTCAGGTGAACATCTGATTTCATCCACAAAACTTAATTTTTGTGTCCTACAGGCATAACTGCACCCATAGGCCTTCGTTTTTGTAGTTGAGAGGCTACAATGACATCCTTGACCTTACTTAAGTGCAGTTGAGAGGCTACAGTTGCACTTGTAAGCTTGCTTTCATTCTACTGAGGCTTATATTAAGGGGAAACTCCCTCTTCTCAGATCTTAACTATGCAGCAAACCAACAATATCATATATGTGTTTATTCATGCCCATAAATCATACTTCAATAGTAAAGAATATACATATAATCCAAATTATAATGGGAGTAAGAATATTATGGAGAGATTCTCCTTTTGAATAGGAATCCACTTTGGTTGTATTTATTCATGCCATCAACATGTCTATAATGTTATCATGCATAAGAAAATCTATTAGATCATAAATTCATACCATATCATATATTTATTATGATCATATCATGTTAGCATCAACTAAATCACCATGACATCAATATTTCATCAAGGGTTAGTGTCAAATAGCTAATAGGAGTATACTTCAAGAGTCACGATCACAACATTACTTCTTTCTCACATAACTCAATTCATCAAGTGAGGGCGTTGAATATTACCATGTGCCATAGTTACTAAACACATCAAAACATAACCATGGTCAACATAATATCTTGAATTCAATCTCATTGCTATACTTCTATCATCATGGATACCATGCTTTTTGAAAACAATATCAATAGTGTCAAGTTACCATCTACTAGAATCAAGGTGCTAGCCTTCTTTATGGGATCAATATATTCAAAATGATAGATGTTAGCCAAACATCAAGTATACCACTATATCAAATATCAATATTAAGTAGCTTCATATAATCAAGAAGTTCATCATGTCTAAAAGGTAAGATACTTGTTTACTACCAAGTGCACCATTTCATTATAAGAACCATGAATCCAAATCACTTTCATATGCATGAACCATTTGTGAAGGAGACATTCTCATCATACCTTAGGGCTTACCTTGTCATCAATATTGCAGCTGAAACATAACATCATACATACCTTGTAGTGTTTAGATACCTGTGCACCTTCTTAGCTAGTAACACTTTGTCACCTTTTCATTAGGTGCCTCTTTACCTTTTCCAACACTAGTTCTTCTCTTCCTGCACTAGCCATGATCCTCAAGAGGGATCCACTTATCACAACTCATCAGGAGGTTAGAAGCATCCAAATACTCAAATATACATGTAGGAAGCATAAATAATAATCAAAACAATAATTAGATCCATAAGTCAAAAGTAAATATATAAAGGATCATCATAAGTCAGAAAGTACCTATCTTCAATGAGAGGTGATAATCTCCCTCTTGAACTAGTCTTCAAGAGCCATCACTGTTTATTGTCCATATGACAATATTTCATTCACTATTTAAATCAATTTTATCAACAAACAGGAATAATAGAGACTATCCCATCTAGGGCTTCATTAATTATAACACAAGTTCTTGAACATCTTCATATTAAACTTGCTAGGGTTTCTAGATTTCATATATTAAATATTTTCCATACACCAGGGTTTCTCTCAAACCCTTCTAATATCTGCCAAACCATAATACACAAATTTCCTAGGGTTTCCTTCAAACACTATAATTATTATAGGTCTCTTCTATCCCCTCTTTCTTTCATCAATGGTGTCATCATAGGGGTGATCTCCACGACTTTTCTTCAGCCCAACTCTTATTCCATGTTGATTTTTCTTATTGCGATATTTTTCTTTGCTTTGATAATTGCATTTCTTCATTAACACATTAAGTTCACCCCATAAAATCATAAAATTATTAATATTTACACAATTATTCAACAACATATGAAACTATATAGAAAGAACAATATCATCATCATCAATGCAGTGGAAAATAAAGGAACAATAGAACAAAATCATTCACACATAGAGATATCAGGATTGGTTAGAGAATAGGGAAAAACCCACTATGTGGAAAACCCTTTAAAATTATTCTTCTTACTATATTTTCATCGAATGATTCAACAGAAAGAGTAAAATGATCCACATGTTCATCCATACAACTATCCAACAAAAATAACTACATAATATTCATGAAATGAACCCAATAATTCTTATACTTAAATTTAGATTTTGAAGCGTGTAATGAATTGTCCCTATCTGCGGTCAACTATTGAACATTGCGGCCAACTCCCTAACACTGTGGTCACTAAGAAAAATATTCAAACAATTGAGATTTCATAATTTAAGTCTTGGTCACATGGAGAAGGAGTCATGTGTGCGAGTGGGAAGGTTCGAGTCGCTCCCTGGAGCCTATAAGGCAGTTACTGCAGTTTGCAACTGAGACTCAGAAACCCTAGATGTTAGTTGCATGGAAGAGGCTCTGAGCCTGTGACTTAAAAGCTTCAGTCCCACAAATGAGCTGATTAGCATGTGATTGTGGTTGATTTATTCCTATGTCATGCCTGTGATTGAGTCCAAAACCCTAAAACAAAGATGCGAGCTCCGGACCCTGCAATTTTGTCTTTAAGCAAACCCATTCCTTATCGGATGTGCCTCAAACTTGTATGAGCCAAAAAACAAGAAAGATAATAGAAGAATATTCCATGATGATGTCAAAATGAGGTTGAGGTCACTTGTATTCATAGCCTTCTAAGGGTGTTTAATTTTCTTTAGGCTCGACATGATCTAATATGCACATGTGGGCTTTTCTTCATAAGTACCGATTTCAGTGATATTTAGGTCGATTTTGGTCCTCTCAAAAAGAGGAATTCAATGAAATCATTTTCTTCATCAAACGAGTTGTCCAAAGTGGAATTTGACTATAGTTTCATATTTTAACATCGAATGGGGAGGAGGGTATCTCTTCTCCTGCCTCTAAGTATGTACGTTGAGTTGAATGAAAGAAAGTTTCTTCATTGTATATTATTAATAATATGTGTTTCTCTCATTCTGTTACACTCGAACTATGTGTGCATTTTTTTACATTTCAGAATTCATTATGATCATCTATGTAATGTTGCATGTTAACATTTGATTATGAGCATTTTTTGTTCATGCATTCCCTTTACCGTGACTTTCAAATTATTTTTCCAGTGCCTTTGTTTTGCTAGTAGAAATTGTTGCTTCAATTGAAATTCAGCTCATTGATTTGAGTGACATGAATACTTGACGAGGAGAGGTGGCAAGAGAATGTTATTTGAGTTAGGAGTCTAGCTATATCATGGAGGAGACAATTTTGTAGAGGATCGTGCCTTTTTAACTTCAAAAAGCTTGAATTTGTCTTTTTCTATAGCGCTATGAAATTATTTCATAGTGCCTACATAATTTTAGAAGAGAACTATGAAACTATTTTGTACTCCCTATAGCCAGAATTTTTCACACTGAATTTTGGTGACTAGATTTTCGTTTGACCTGCTCAATTGGTAATTACTATTTACTAATTTTTTTTAGTCATATATATAGTCTTTTAATCTAACTAGATATCATAGGTTATAATGGGCCTCTTAATTAGGTACAACTTAAGGTCCATCTAACCTTTCATTTTGGACTTAATAACATATTTCTTAGCTTTAATATGTTTTTTGGAAGGTTAGAGATGATGATAATACTTTGTGTTCCTAATTTTTTTATTTTTTAGGATATTTATGATATTTGGTACATATCACAAGGAATACATCCAAAAGAAAAATATGGGACCTTATCCCCTACTACAGAAATACCAAACTCAGCTAGCTTAGGGAAATTACTAGTCTTCCCTATAGCTATGGGGTCACAAGGAATAAGATCCTATTTTCCAGACAGTTTGGAGGGAAGGAAGACCTCTCTTCAAGGAGGTTGATCCATAGAAATTTTTCTATAAATAAGGATTGGAGTAGGCCCATTGGGATCAAATTTTTTGATTTAGAAATAAAAAATATTCTAGTGAATTCTTTTTCCTAGAATTTTAGTCTTGTAATATCATACGTATGAGCACATATTTTTATCAATGCGTTAACACCAGGAAATCATACACATATTTGTATAATCCAAAAGATGCCCAAAATCGTCCAGCAAAATGCACAAGTGAATATTTTCCAGTTGAATTCATTATGAAGATAAAAAAAAAAAAAAATTTCTCCTAAGGTCCTAAGTATATGGAATTTAAAAATTAATGTCAGCATGACCTTTTCTTCGATAGTCGCTCTATGCACAATATTTTCTTCGAAAGCCACGTGGTTGAAGGAATGACTGACTCAAGAATTCTGGACCACTTCCCACACTTGGAAGACAATTCCATGACAAGATGTCAAGGGTAGTCGAATTTGAGTCACCCTGAAGATATGCAACCCTCAATGGAATCATATTTCCCTACTCATATGTCATTATCATTCATGAACTAAGAAAGGGAAAATGGATTCAAAAAAATCTATATAAATAGGCCATGTGAGAAATAAAACATGAGACAATGTTATGCTAGCCAAATTTCTATCAGACTAAACCTTCATTTCATTGTTGGAGCAGAAGAAGTAGCGCACCATTTTCTTGGAAGAATTACTTCTTAGCCATCCATCACTCTAGTGTGGACACGATTTCACCATTGAGAGAGCCTTGATACTTCTTGGATAGATAGGAGAATCTAGCAAAGAAAGTGAAGAAAAGAACCTCCTTGCTGAGGATTTTTTAGCATAATTGTTGAAAGGATTCTCTTCAAGTGTTTAGTATTCTACCATTTGTATTCATTTCCTACCACCAACAGTCAATAAAGGGAGCCATTTTCCCTAATTATGTTGACTTGTTTTCTTCATTAAGTATTATTTATGTGTTCATATCTTTGTTTTAGTTTATGTTTTTGTATGTATTGTCTCCACCATTTGCAATACTTTGTTTCTTCATACTTGTCCACTAAAAACAACCAAACTACTTGTTTTTCCTTGCAGGGAACAACCTACTACCAAGAAGGTTTCTTTTAGTACACCAATGCTACAAAAACACTGCAACAATATTGGAAAATCCACTCGTTTATTTTATTTCATATAATCAGTTGTGTTTGCAGGACCTTCTCTCTGCATAATCAACTTACAATGCATTCAAAATCTCTCTGGAATTTTTGCATGACCTTTTGCACCTGTTGTTGGCCGAGAAGATTACTAGTTCACAGTTTCTTATCGACTGCACACATTTTTCTCAGATAGATGCACAAGCACATCGATGGATAACTAATCCTGCATGATTTCCAGGAATTCAAAAATTCCTTGTACTTTCACTTTTATGGGTGATTGGCAGCCTTTAATGAATAGGTTTCACCTCTACAATATTTTTCCAATCAATTTAGATTACTTAATTTCTCTACTAATCACAATTATTTGGGTAATTATATTATATTTATTTTTATTTGCAATTCTCATATAGCTTAATTAGGGGGAAAGTAAGTGGCCAAATTCCACACATAATTTTCAATCTATTTTTCTAGTCTTTGCAAATCACATAGCTTAACTATTAAAGGAGTAAGTGGCCTATCATCCACAATTATTGTTACTAACCAAAACATTTTTTCATTTCATTAGTTTTGGGACCATGGGCAAGTGTCGTTATATAAATCAAGTAATATTTGCTTCCCTTGTGTCTTTTAGGTGAACCTGGGCTAGCATATGAAAGCCTTCTTAATGCACTTGTGTTTTCCACCCCCTTTAGTCATACATAGTGTAATAAGAGAAAGAGTAAGAAACCAATTATTTGCATATCATTTATTTTTCATGCAAGGATCAATTAAAATCTAGTGTAATTAGGAGGATATTGTAATGGATCATCGAATATCCACATCTTCTGACACTTTGCATGCTCACTTGATCACGTGCACACAACTACACTTCACACACTAAGCTTATATAAGCTTTGTATTAGAAGGTATCCAGTTTCTAGAGATTTTGATACTTAGTTTATTTTAGCTTACATCTCACACCCTAAAGAAAACTAAGACCCTTAAAAGAAACCATAGCCTAAACCAACTAAATTCCCCACAGGGGTCACCAAAGAGTTTACAGTTAAGGTTAGGACCATTGGGGGTAGGCATCCATAAGTTGTCATGGTCATGTTACATCTTTGAGACATAACAGTTTAACTTTTAGGGAGCTTAAAATACCTCAATCATCCCATGGGAAATAATACCTACCCATGGCAGAGACCCAATTTAGAGGGGCTTCGGCTTGGGTCTAGTGTGTGAGGTACTATTTGGGGCTACCTAACCTGTCTAATTCTTGGTACCGATAACTGACTACTAAGAAGCTAAAGAATCAAATTATCATCTAGGGCGAAGGTACTTTAGTGGCCAAAATATATGGCATCCATTCCTATACGTGGAGGTGCAGGGAAAACCGAAGCCACATCTGTTATCTTGGTCGATTCTTCGGTTGCTAGAAGACGTTGCCAGTTCTTTCGGGACATTACCACAATACCCATCACAGGATATATTGGCAAGGACCATTTAATTTGAGATTGTAAATGACGAATAGGTATTCATAGGATCTTTTATCATATGCAAAAAAAAATGAAAAACATTTTTTGGTTGATTGATCTCATGGTTTAAAGTTAAAGGGAAAATAATCATTTATTTTCACTTTGTTTTAAGTATGTTATATATTTTCTTTGAGAATCATATCCTTACCTCACTCAAAAAACACCAATCAACTACCACTATAGGATCTTGCTTTATCAGTTCAATTTTGCTTAGAAATCCTCCTCGCCAAAGTACCCAATACACTACCCCTCAATGGAGCTCCCACAACTCCCCTCTAGGGAGTCCACACAACGCTCAATAGGGTAACCACCCTCATCAAGGAACCCCCATTCATATAGCTGTCCAAAATCCTTTCACAATGGCAGAAAACTCACAAGTCTCGTTCTCAGATTCTTTAAACCTTCCATATTTCAGTAAGCTAACCAATGACCCAATTTTTCATGACTAGAATGGGCTAGCCATGCCCACCAAGCTCCCTTCAGAAATTCCAGAATTCGAAGGGAAGCATGGCAAAGACCCAAGAAACCATGTCATGACTTTTCACCTGTGGTGTTCATCTAATAGTATCATATATGATACTATTCGATTACGACTGTTTCAATGTACCCTTACTGGGCTAGCAGGAAAATGTATATCAACCAACCTTCTACATCCCATCGAAGCTTTATCTCCCTAGCTACAACATTCCTCACATTCTTCTAGTTCCTCGTTCATCATGAATCGGGCCTGGAACTCCTCACCCACTTCAAACAAACACTTGCTACACATATATTGGATCATATGCATGAATGGAAGAAACATCGTAGCTTGTGTAAAGCATAGTTTTAAGACAAATTCCTCCTTTACCTATTTTTGAGATCGCTCACATCAGAAATATCAAAAGACATGGTGAATTCATCCCCATAGAATGAGGAAGAAGCCATAGAAAATATCAACAATTAGAGCTTATATACACCCAATCTGGATACCTTTACCATGTTCTTCCAGACGCCCATGAGGTGCATCAAATGTTGTCAATGGATTGATTGGGACCATATCCCAAATTCACCCTCGTAATGCTTTCTAGTACTCGGGATACAATTACAGTGGCCAACCACTTGGTGCCACAACACCACCACACCACACATCATATTACCCTGGACAACCTATGCCTATGGATAATTGTGCTATGTAGGTTAACAAATACCGACTCACGGAGGGTGGAAAATACTCTCCCACGCAAGGCAACCCATACCCCCTAGGAACGTGGAACTAATTCCTCCTTCCTAGAACTCATACTCTAGTCACAGACAAGGGAACCAATATTTCTCTTTCCCTGCACCTCAATAGTATAACCCGCCTGCACAAGCTAATGTAGGGGTTAATCTAGTGTATCCTTATCTCACTCAACAAAAAAATTTAGATGAAAAAATGGACTCAGCTAACCTACCTAACATTTCTAAGAAGAAATGAAAGAGAAATCCAAAAGGAGAGCATGTCCAAGGGGGCAATCAACAAAAGCCTCTGTGGGCACCATCTAGGGGCAAACCCAATTAGAATCAGAACCAAGGACCAACCAATAATAATCCACAAAGCCATAACAAGAATATGAGTCTACATGCTAGCCCCACTTGTGTCGTTTGTGGAGAGTATGGTGATTACACCCATCACTGATCTAAACTTCTTGAGATAAAAGGGATGAAATATAGTGGGGGAAAACCAACAAATTGTAGTGATACAACATCCCTTCCCCCACCAGGGAGTAGTAAAGACCCAAAAGGAACACTCCTAAAACCCCTCTAGAGGAAATGCCCAAAGTACCTCAAACCATGACATTTACATGGTAGGGGAATAAGTTCTCCTATGGACGTGCAATTGAGAGTATGGAGCTCCACTAGAAAGAAATCCTCCCACGTCAACTATTCGAACACCTACAACACCTTTAATAATCCCTTGATACTTGATGGCACCCATCCCAATGATGGTCAAAGGTCTTTTACGGTGAATGGGACACAACTCAAAAGCTTCTTACAGCTATAGCATAGTCGATGACTCAACCCAAACTCCTTCAGTTATGTTAGCATTGGAAGTTTTGAAATCATTCCCAACCTAACAGAAATCCTTTCCACATTAGGCGAAATTGATTTTGCCAATTCTCATCTAATGTTCTTTGACCTAGATAAAGCTACCCCAAGTCTACCATCATCTCTCGCTTTTCAAATCCCAGTCTTAGTCCAGAATATCACCATCCATCTTTGAATAGTCGATGAAGGGGAATCCACATGTATAATTTCTAAATAAGTTTGGAAAAAACTCACATCCCCTAAACTCAAAGCTTCGAACATCACTCTTAGAGTGTACAACAGGTGCCCTTTAGTTCCTGTAGGCTTATACTAAGGTGTTCCAATACAAGTTGTTGGAAAAACCATGTTGATAGAAATTGAAGTATTGGATGCATAGTTGTATTATAATATCCTACTAGGACGAAGTTATATGTATGAAATGTCAGCAATAGCATCATCTGTATTTAAGGCAATGATGTTCCCCCATGATGGGAAAATTATTACAATAGACCAACTCAGATATTATGAGAATAAGACATTAACTACACTTGATGGTGTGCTACCTTTCTTCGCATATTATCCCAAATTGGTCACCACTTACCCTCAAATCGGCCCTGGCCAATTTAATCCATCAACACTTCTCAGGAAATTCTTAGGAGACTCACCTATGATAGCGGATATGCCTCCTGCCATAGGAGCACTAGTGTGCATGATGAGTTCGTAAAATAGCCCCCAAGATCAAGAACAAGTTTCAGATACCAACAAAAATGTTGTTCCTGATCTTGCTTTCTTACCATATGTTATCACCTAAACACCATTCTTATTCTCCCCACCTGGTTTTGTCTTGCACCAAGTCATTATAACACTCTCATTGCCAAACATGACTCTAGCAATATTGTCCTGGTATCGGCCCCCTCAGTCCATGTCATCAAGCTCAAGTATCACCTCGATAGGCATCATTCATATACCTCCTTAGGAAAACACCCCACAACAAGTAACGCTCGCACCAAAACTAGTTAGCGCTAGAAAAAGGAATAAGCAAAAAGGAAAGAAGGTTGAAGCTTCAAATGCTCCCTCCTCTAGGGTACCTCCACCTTGTGCTTTTTGTGAAGTAGTTTGAACCCCACGAATACGTGCCCTAATTTAGATGAGCTCAAATTTCTTTTACATGCTGCAAAAGCATTGGCGAACCCTCCTCCCCTTACTAGAGAAAATAACACATCCGTGTGCCATAAGGAATTACACACCAACCATGCATATTCCATATGCATAGAATATGGGAATTACATCATCATTGCCCAAAAATCCCTCGATATTGAGATGCATTAGGTGAACTCACCCTAACCAATACCTCATCACTACTAGCGAGTGATGGCTATAAAACCATTTTTTATGTCATGAGGGAAGAAGCTTCTTGCTCCTATCCCTCTTCTGGTCCCTGAACCTCCCGACATGCTCAGAGGTAGCCAGAATCAACGAAACATAAACATATATTCACGTGTGCCTTATGTGATGAACCAAACCATTTGATAAACCAATGCCCAGAATTATAGGAATTTAACTAATTTTATCTAGTTACCTACATTGCCCAAAGCAACAACCCCATGAAAAGATGTCATACTTTCCATTTTGGTGCATGAAACCATCATGTGTGACACTGCCCCCATCTTCCCTGATTACACTCTATGCTAGGATTCATGTGGTGATTCATCGCTGTGAATTTTGATCTAGTCTGATTAGATACCGAATTATCATATCACACCACACCAGAAGGGAATGAAACATCTAGGTCCATCTAATGTGTGTTTGAGGAAAAAATACCATTAGGAGTCCATTCAGGCCCGCATCAACAAGTCTCCTCTCACCATCACTATTCTAGGTCAGGCAAAATGACCAAATGATCTTAGACTGCCTAGACAAAAAGATCACCCCTCACATGTGCCCTATGCGATAGACCCAATCACCTAGTAAATCAATGCCGAGAATTGGGAAACATAAGAGATGTCTTTCGCTTGTTAGTGAACATCCCACAAATCCATCTCTCAAACCAAGAGAGACTCACATGTTGTTATTGTCACATCTACTCTCAAGAACATCATACATGGAATTGTCAGTACCTTCCATGTTTCTGAGAAGCTAGAGAAACATTGAGACAAACCCACACTAGGAAGTCACCTCACGTTGATACTAATATCTAGAGGTTGGCGACACCCAGGATTGCTCCTCCTCATGACACCAATCAAGCGTCATCATCTCACACTATGGACGATATTTATGCTCACACCATTATTATTGTTAGTACTAGTCCTGTGTGTAGTATTTTCCCCGGTACCTCTCATAATGCCAAGACATGTCATATGTTACAATAATTTTTTACATATTAGGATTCAACATCAAACTCATCATGAGGTAGAAACCTTTTTCCCTGTGACATCACCAAAGTTCCAAGAACTTCCTCCCACTCTTTATCAACCTACCATTATGGAAATTATACCACCACCTAATGCTGACGACATGCAACATCACATAAAATTCATTACATCATCCATAAGAACCATGATTTGTGTTGTCTTCTCATCTTTTTTTGGTGTCAAGACTGCTAAACCCACCACACCGATTATACCTTTATTGATCGTGCAACCTCATCCTATCTGCACAATGTGAACTTCGCTAGGATCTATGGTTGATACCTTCACCGGTGGTGCAACCCCATCCTATTTTCATAGTGCCAACTTTGCTAGGATCTATGGAATCAACCATCGAATCTTATTCTTGCTTGTCACCCAACAAATCTAGGCCTAAACCCCAACCTCAAGGTCCGACATAACCCAACTCAGCACTGGATAATATTTTTTATTCAAGCGAAGATATTTTAGAAGCCATGATAGAACCAGAATGTCCATGGGTTGCCATGCACCATCACTTGTATTTTCTACCTGAAAAAATCATTTGTACCTATTGACGCACCTAGCCTTGATATTTGGATCGTAGAATCAACATATTCCTTCCTTTAGGACAAGTAGATGGTTTAAGAATCCCATCCCTACACCAAATGCATTTGTGGAAGGGAACATGGAAAATATTTCACCTACCATTAAGGTCAACATTTCAAATAGACCTGGCATGGTTGAAGAGGCATCGCTCGGAGCATCTTGTTCCCAGAACGATGTGGCTTATTACACTGCCTTAATCCAAGAGTATAGGCATATATTTGCATGGACTTAATCTGAAATTCCAAGCATCAGTCCCACCATTGTGGAACATCATATTGACACCTGGCCTCACGCCCATCCTCTTAGGCAAAAACAATGGCATTTACATCCCTCTAAGGAAAAAGCGATCAATTAGGAAATTGAGAATGTCCACAAAGTTGGTTTCATTTATCCTATCACTTACACGTATTGGTTTCTACCCTTGTACCCATCATGGAAAAACAGGGCACGATAAGATATTGTACTAATTTTTGATATCTGAACAAAGCATGTCCTAAGGGAAATTACCCTACACATTTCATCGATCAAGTTATCGACACTTGTGCAGGAAATGAGGCCCCATCCTTCATGGATGGGTTCTTTATGTATAATCAAATTCAGATTCTCCACATTAATAAGTATAAAATGACCTTCACCACCCCATGGGGCACATTTGCATATCAAGTGATGCCCTTTGGCCTTAAAAATGTTGAGGCCACTTTCCAGCAAGCCATGAATTATATCTTCATGATCTAGCTCATCTCATTCTCGCCTATTTGGATGACCTTACTGTACAATCCAAAAAGCGTGATGACCATTTTGAGGACCTACACCTAGTATTTCAATGATGTCGACAATATAACCTATGCTCGAACCCTCTCAAGTGTGTCTTCTATGTAAATGTAGGATGACTACTAGGATTCATTGTTTCCCAGCAAGGTATTAGAGTGGACCCTCTCAAAATCCATGGCATCAAAGAAATTTCACCTCCAAAAACATTAAAGTATCTTCGAAGCTTGCAGGGTAAGGCCAACTTCTTACGCCACTTTGTTCCTGATTATGCCGCCTGTGCATAAGGGTTCTTGCACCTGCTTCATCAGGATATCCCTTTCCACTGGGACTAGGAGGCACACAATTCATTTGGATTTCTAAAGAATGCATTTTCTCATGCACCTTTGATTAGCCCTCCTAACCATAACAAGGACTTTACCCTTTACCTCTCAGCATTTGAAGTAGCCATTGTTTGGGTTCTAGTCCAAGAAGTACTTGATAATAGAGAGTACATAATATACTGCATTAGTAAGAACCTCTCTGGGCTTGCATTGAAGTACGACCCAGCCAAAAAAACAACCTTAACCTTCATCCACTTGGTACAGAAGCTTAGACATTACATAATCTTACGAACCACCACTGTAATAGAAAATATCAACCCTATGTGATTGTTATAGCATTATTCAGCACTCATGTAGTTATGATGCTCTTATATGGCTTTGGGCTGCCCTTTCCCATTCAGACTTGATCATATATTAAAAAAAAAAAAATTAAGTTCCATACACGGCTCTGCCCTTACAAAATCACGCGTACATGTGGGTACCATAATACCAAACCCGCATACATAATTTAAAATATGAAAAAAAAAAATCTATTTCTCGTGTGTGTTTTACAGGTTTCAACAAAACCCACCTACAATAGCCCATGGCCTAACTGAATCAATTGATTTTTGGTGGTATTTATAGACCTCATGGGAAGGCCTAAAACATAGAAGTAGATGGGATATCTACATTATAATACTTTTCCCCCTAGATCAAGTTTGATTTTCCCTATGCCTCCTACACTCCCAGTCATAAGAAACCCTTGTTTTCTTGTAGAGATATTCATCTTCCATTATATGACATCCTTTTGCACATATTAATGTGATCTTTGAGGCTTGGACTAGATGGATCTAGAGGAAGGTTCTTTGGTGTGGTAAGCTCGGATCAGGTTGTATTCTTCCACTCCTATTTTTTCTTGTTAATAAAGAAGCTTTGTCTTGATCCCGGAATGTTGTGATCTCATGTTTTTATAATTCTTGTCTAACATATCATGGTTTATATATCTATACTTGATGATATAACATGTTTAATATGCACATTCTTTGAAATATTTTCTATCTATATGCTTCTCTAGTTTATGTTGCAGGTCTGAATGCATTGGAGGAAGTAGAGGGTTTAGACCCTACGAGATCGACATCAAACATAGGACCTCTGGGTATTCTCCCTAAACCCAAGTTTAGCAATTTTCATAGTTTCCTTGCTTGAATGAGTGATTCTCATTAATAGTTTGCCTTCGATCTATTAAGGTTCTTAACCCTTACCTAAGGGAGCTTTCTCCCGCTAACAGAATTAGCAACTCTACAGGGGAATACAATCTTGTATTTCCCTTAAGGGTTGTTTTATTCTTGATCTGGGCTCTTTTATCTTGTTTTTCTATTTTTCCAGTCTTATTGATTCTATTGTAGTCTGGGCATTTGGTCTGATCTTTTAGATCAAGCCCGTACTTTCTATTTTTTCCTATTTTTCTACCTATACAGGTTTTTATTTGTACACAGTCGCGTACACACATGATTAATTCCAAAGAAACCTGCATACACACGTGTTTCTTCAGTAATAGTGTCATATACACGCCACTTTCCTGATACACAGTCGTGCATACCTAGAAAATTTTGATTGTTTTAAATATTTTATTCCAGTTCTGGGAAGTAGCCTGGCTTTACTTCTTTATAAGAGTCAGTTACTGTCTCAAATGATTTATTTTCTTCTTGGTGTCAGTTTCTTGGTCTCTTTTTGCAAAAATAAGTTTTCAACGTAGGGTTTGCTCTTTAGTGAAGTTTTGTGCTTTTGAGTTTCGATTTCAGACCTTTTTCAAAGTGTCTAACTATACCATACATATGGAATAGAGAGTTGTTTTCCAACTTGCTGTAAGATCCAATTTTTTCATTGCTTCATTCTCATTCTTGAAGTTACCTCTTTGTTCTTCTTTTTGTTGGTTTCAGAAATTTTTGCAACTTTTTTTCAGTGAAAGGTTTTGGGTTTTCTGAGATCGTTTATTTGCTGAATCTTTTATGTTCCTTTGTAATCATAACTTTCAAGTGTTTTTACTATGAGATTTGGTGCCTTTTCACTTGACTTTGATTTTAAAGTCGTTAGGTTTTTTTCTTCTTGGATATTTTATTCAAAAGAATTTGAAAAGAAAAAGAAAAAAAACATTTATTTTTTCTTCCTTTTCTTTGTTTGGGTCTTTTGTTTTCCAACACATGTGTGAATCATGCTTTGAAGTCGATTTTTTCTCTATTTGAGAGTCCTTTTTCTTGGATGTTTGGTTCTCTTTGTTTGGGAAAAAAATTGACTTTAGGATAATACATTTGTTGTTTTTAAAAGCATTCCTTAGAATGTTGAACTTAGGCATTCTAGTATGAATTAGGTAGTTTGCATTTTAATAATCTTAGTCTCTTTTGATAGAAGTTGAGTGTGTGAGAAAAAGGAAGTTTTACTTTATTAAGTTCCTCGTATAACCTTTGAAGAAATAACTTTTCATTGAAGAAAAAGAGTTGCATTTTCATGTAGTTAGGTTTTCTATTGATTTCTTTTGGGTCCAAACACCATCAGTTGAACTTTTGTTTTCCTATGTCCTAAAAACCAACCACTTAAAATAAGTGCTTAACTAAAATGAAGTAGACTTTTATTTTTGTCAGAGATACATCAATTAGTCTAGGATATTTAATACCTTGGAATAGGTGTGTGGATAGTAAACCCTCCAAGGCCACTCTAAACTAAAACATAGAAGTTCATTAAAGAGTGCAATATCCAATCTTGTTAAGTTGTCCAGGAAAGCTCTTCTAACACATGAGTTAAGCACGAGGAGGAGTGAATACATGGAAAGAGAGATACTCCCTCTCCTACTTGTTGGATCCTACACCCATTATTATTTGACCCATCTTCTGATTACGAACTAGTGACCTTAGTTTCCTATCCTAGGGACCACACAGGTGACTGCAGGGGTGAATACCCATGGTACTCGAGACATACGTTGTATCACTTTCATAGTACTTCTAGAGGGTGCCCTTGCGAAGCTTGGGTACTTGCATAGACAAAGGCTATTATATAGAGGTCAGCATAACTATTTCTCATACCTTATCTGGTAGGGTTGGGCTGTAATTATTTCAAACCATCTTCAAAAGGTCCTTATCTTCACTTTCTTGTATTTTGGTGTCCAGTCCTCGTCACATGGAGCATAAATATTTGGATTCTACTTGTTTGGTTGCATCTTTAAGGACTTTATAATGGAGTGATATTTTCTCTTTGTATTTAGTTGGATTTAGTTGGATTTGTCTTGTCACTTTTGGAGCTTTGATTCTAAGAGATTGACCAACCATTCCACTAGTCTTGAAAGGTTTTTGATCTTTCTCTTGAAATTATGGAGTTGCCTCCTTAAGGGAAAAGGTTTGATTTTGCATCTCTATTCCTTGAAACGCCATTTGAGAAATACCTTAAGGGAATGATTTGGATAGAAGTTGGGTATGGCCAATATTCCTATGGAGGCCAACCAAGGGACCCCTCCCAAAGGGGATCCTTGTGATTTTCTTTTCGTTGGAAACGTTGGTACCCACTTGAAGGCCACTTTGAATATTCCTAGATTAAATGTTGGACTACCATTTTGGCTGTGGTCCACTCCAACTATTCCAAATGTTGTAGAATATCCTCATATGAATTCTTTATTTCAAGGGGGCCACAAGAGAGCTTAGTCATTTATCCAGCACTGCAACGCCCATTGTTTCTCTACACCAAGAGAACTTCTAAGAGCTCACATATTTTGTCAATGCATCTGTAGTATTCTTCAAATTGTCCACCTTTACCAGCAACATCATTTTGTCTTCTATCATATCCCTAACAAAGTGATATTGAAAATCACTGTGCTTTGGCTTTGAATGATATCCAGGGTTATTTGCCAAGAAAGTTGCACTTTGGCTGTCACAGTCTATCCTTATAGCTCCCTGTACTAACCCTATAATTGAACATAACCTCTACAACCAAACTGCTTCCTTGCTTGCATGAGTGGCTACCATGTATTCTACCTTTGTCATTGATCGTTTCACTATAGATTATTTCTTACTCATCCAACTGACTGCACCTCCAAATAGGTTAAACACATACCCACTTGTAGATCTTCTCTGATCCAGAACTCCAGCCTGATCTGCATCAACAAAGCCACAAATATCAAACACTCTGTCCAATCTTGGTCTTCCTTGGTAACACAAACCATAATCACTAGTGCCACACAAATACCTAAAAACTAGCTTCATTGTTGTCCAGTGCTCCTTCTCTGGTTTTGACATAAACCTGGTCAATACTCCCAGTGCATGTGAAATTTCTGGTCTAGTACAGACCATTCCATACATCAAGCTATCGACTGCACTTGAATATGGAACACAAGACATGTCCTCTTCCTCTTCTTGTGTCTTGGGACACTGTTCAGCAAATAACTTCACACCTACAGGAATAGGAACCTTCACCGGTTTACTATCCTGCATATTAAACCTCTGTAGTATTGTCTCAACATACTTCCTCTGGTTTAACCAGAGCTTCCTCTTTGTCCAATCTCTTTTAATTTCCATGCCCAAAATATAGTTTGCAGCACCAAGATCTGTCATGTCAAATTTGGAGGACAATTGGGCCTTCAAATCCTGGATAATTTGTTTTTTATTTCCAACCAGCAACATATCATCCACATACAAGACCAGATAAATAACACAGTCACCAATTAATTTAAAATACACATAGTGATCTTCTTTTCTTCTGGTGAAGCCAAGTCCTCGTATAAATGTATCAAATTTCTGATACCACATCCTTGGTGACTGTTTTAACCCATATAGAGACTTCTTTAACTTGCATAGCAGTTCTTTCTTACCCTTCACCGCAAAGCCTTCAGGTTGCTTCATGTAGATTTTCTCTTCCAGATCCCCATGAAGAAATTTTGTCTTCACCTCCATCTATTCTACCTCAAAATCAAAAGTAGCAGCAACAGATAAAAGTAATCTAATAGAAGTTACCTTGGAAACAGGAGAAAAAATATCACCAAAATCAATTCCTGGCACCTGGGAATAACCTTTTGCTACCAACCAAGATTTTCATTTCTCCACCTTTCCTTGTGCATTTGTCTTTTTCTTGAACACCCATTTGCTGCCAATGGGTTTCCTTCCAGCCGACAGCTCGACTAGATCCCAAGCCTCATTTTTGTGCAAAGATGCCATTTCATCAACCATGGCCTCTTTCCAGAGTTTTCCATCCTCTGAATCTACTTCTTCCTTCACAGTTCTAGGATCATCGTCAGTAATAGATAAAGAAAAATTTGAACAAAAAGTAGATGGACTATACCTTTCTTGTTGCCTTCTTTCTTGAACTGATATTCTCATACCCAGATATTTTGGCTCTTCATCTTCTGATTCCTCCTCTGTTGTAGAGTCTGATTCTTCCTCCTTAAGCTCAAACTCTATCTTCTCAGGTTGCTTTTGTTGGACTTCATGTTTAATAACATCTTTTTCCTCTCCAAACACCACATCTCGGCTGTACACAACCTTCCTTGTTATTGGGTTCCAAAGCTTATAACCCTTTAAGCCATCCTTATACCCAATAAAGATGCACTTTTTAGATTTACTATCCAACTTGGTTCATTTCTCCTTTGGAACATGTACATATGCATCACATCCAAATACCCTCAGATGTGAAAGAGAGGGTTTCTTACCAATCCATACCTCTTGTGGAGTCTTATCCTCCAACGCTGATGAAGGTGATCTGTTGACCAGGTAACATGCTGTCTCCACCACCTCTACCCAGAATTCTTGTCCTAACCCAGCACCACTGAGCATGCTTCTTGCCCTTTCCATCAATGTCTTGTTCATTCTTTCTGCAACTCCATTTTGCTCGGGTGTGTATGGAGTTATCTTCTGCCATGCTATACCACACTTCTTACAGAATTCTTCAAATTGCTTGCTGCAAAACTCTCCACCATTATCTGTCCTCAACACCTTTATCTTCTTCTCTATCTGGTTTTCCACTAAAGCCTTAAATTCTTTAAACCTGTCAAAGACTTCAGATTTCTTCTTAAGGAAATATATCCATGTATTCCTTGAGAAGTCATCTATAAATGATACATAGTACATAGACTTACCCAGTGATGGAACCTTCACAGGTCCAAACACATCAGTGTGCACAAGTTCTAATATATGTTTTTCCCTCTTACCACTAGAGGAGAAACTCACATGATTCTGCTTCCCATATACACAATTTTCAGAGAAATCAAAATCCAGAGAGCTATTACTCATACCTTGTACCATACCTTTACCACGAAGTATTCGAAGGCCCTTCTCTCCAATATGTCCAAGCCTTTGATGCCACATCATGGTCTTCTCTCCAGAGACCACTAGATTTTCTTCTCCACTTTTAGGAACCACAAAATTGTTGCACCCATCAATAACAGTTCTACCTTGCAGCTTGTACAGATTTCCAATTTGAACTTCCCGCATCAACACCAGTGCCCCCTGAACCATCTTTTAGGTATCCTTCTCAAACACTATTTTTACACCTGCATCATCCAACTTGCTTGCAAAAATCATATTTCTGGCCAATGCAGGAATATGCAGAACACCCGTAAGTGTTCTAACCCTTCCACCTTGCAACTTCAAATTTACTTTTTCGTGACCAACGATTCTAGCCTTCCTATCATCCCCAAAGAAGACATCACCACCATCGTATTTCTCATACTTGCAGAACCACTCTGTATGGGGAGTGAAGTGAAAGGATGCACCTGAGTCAATCAACCATGCGTCATGATCTACATGTGTACTTGAAGAAGCCAAGTACACATCCCCACCTTCATCTGAGTCAGTTTTTGCCTCTGTAGAAGGAGCATCATCAGATCCCTTTCCTTTATCAGGAGCTTTAGATTTACAGTCCCTTTTGTAGTGCCCTTCCTTTCTGCATTTCCAGCACACCACCTTTACAGGTTGTCCTGGAGATTTACATCTCCCTCTAGATTTATATCTCCCACTCGATGACTTATTTTTGTCTCTCTTCTAGGACCGTCCTCGTACAAACAAGGCATCACCATTCTGGCTCTCCATATTTTTCTATCTCATCTCCTCTGTCAGTAAGGATGAGACTATTTCATCAAACTGCAAGGCAATTGCATTGCTACCTATTGCAATAACCAGATGATCCCATGAATTTGGTAGAGAACACAACAAACTGATGCACTTATCTTCATCTGAATTTTAATATCAACAAATAATAACTGACTTACCATAGTATTAAATGTGTTTAGCTGCTCTGTCACCAAGTATCCTTCTTTCATCCTCAGGTTATACAACTTTCTCCATAGGAACAGTTTATTCACCAGAGACTTAGATTGGTACAAAGTCCCTAACTTGTCCCACAAAGCCTTCACTGTAGCTTCCCCTGATACATTCAAAAATACTAAATTTGAGACACACAATCGTATTGTGCTCTTTTCCTTCTGATCCAAATTCTTCCATTCTTCATCGGACACACCCGTTGGTTTAGTACCTGGTTTTATCGCAATCCTCTGATCTTTATCCACCAACAGATCCTCCATCTTGAGTTTCCCAAACTCAAAACTCTGACCATTAAATTTCTCGATCTCTATCTTTCCACTGCTCACCATCTTCTTTCACCACCAGAGTCGATCTCATAGATCTCCCACTGAACAGGGTCTACCATAGGCCTGAGTGAAACCCCTCAGAAATAAAGGCGTCACGTTGAAACCAAAACAACTCTGATACCAAATGTAGGTTTTAACTTGTACAGAAATTACCTGCATACAAATTCTAAAACAGAGAAAATAAACAATGCGAGAGCATAACACATAAAACACATATACACAGAGATTTTCCCCTGGATCCTAAAACCGGGACTACCAGCTTTATTTTTAATTATTGTTCCTTTCAATGTTACAATACATATTTATACATGCTGAAGCATCCAATACCATGGATCGAAAACCATCGCGTCCAGAACCATGGACCGAAAACCATCGCGTTGAAAACCGTGTGCAAAAATCATGCACAAAACCATAGGTAGGTTCGCCCAACCCTTCAAACCCCCAGTGACCCCCATACTATGCAATCGACACAACGAAGGGGGGGGCTCCACCCCCCCTCTAACCCCCTGGTTAACTACATGGGCTAGTCATGGAAAGAATATAACACAACCCAACATTAAGTGTTCATATTCTTCACAAGAGAAATCTAGGCTTCCTCTTTCTCCTCCATCTTGTAATAAGAAATATGAAAAGAAGAGAAATAGGAAGAATAAGAAAAAGAATATTTCTCTCCATGAATCATCACCAAGATGTGCAAGTGATGTTGGAGATGATCCTTTAGTCACTGCTAATCACGTTGGGGGCATAAGTCTAGTCACTGCAATTCATACTAGCAATGGGTCACCTACCTCTGTGAGTCATATTATTGTTGACTCACCTGCTTCTTTGTGTAGGATTGGGGGCACAAGTTCTATCACTCTTGGGAAAGAATCAATAACCATTGCGAGGCATGTTAAGGACTCTCCACCAACAACTGTTAGTCAGGTTGGTGGAATGGATGTTGATCAGAAACCCAGGCATTTAGATTTAAACCTAAGTTTCCTTGTAAG
Organism: Pinus tabuliformis; assembly: GCA_031772625.1. Classification (NCBI taxonomy): domain Eukaryota; kingdom Viridiplantae; phylum Streptophyta; class Pinopsida; order Pinales; family Pinaceae; genus Pinus; species Pinus tabuliformis. Next base: position 92,112,687 of record CM062815.1, read on the forward strand.
ATATGTAAGGGAGACCATCGTACTCATTTGTGACCTAGTATTTTAGTGGTACAAAGGTTATGGTCCTAGTCTAAATATTCTTCTACTCCTGAATCTATTATGTTTTCTCAAAGTTCTAATCAACCACTATTTGATGAAGTGGTCAAGCCAGTTGATGAGCCTCAGTATTGAAACAAAGATGTTGCAAATCCCAAGGCTATCAACTTTAATTATCAACACAGGGTTCACACAAACTTAAGAGGGATCGACACTATATGTAGTATACAATGTGTCCTTCCTTCATTGTCATGATGTAATGGAGTAAATTTAATCAAATCCTAAACTAACTACAGAAATGGAAATGCTCAAAATGGAAACCTTAACCTATTTCAAGAAAGAAAATACAAGGAAAGAAAACATATTCTAATTGCATAAATAAAATATCATGAACTAAATATCAGTCATTACATTTCAAAGAGTTTAGATCCATTGCTAGAGTTTGTTGGATGTGGAAACCAAGAAAATCATTATTGTATTATATGTTTCATAAATATGCCCATTAATGAAAATTGTTGAGATGTTTTGCAAGGGTAAAAGGGCAAGTCATAAGTGGTGTTTATTGCTCCTAAACCATTTATTTAGAGCATAAGGGCTATGATTCAACCCTAAGGGACAAAGACCAACTTTTTTAGCAAATCTAGGCAAGTATATACATGCTCGAACAGTGCTACAAGAAGTAATAGGCTGCTACAGGAACTTATAGATTTTCTACAGGAAGATATAATTTACCGAATGACCAAGTAAAATAAATCGAAATTGGACAGGAAATTTTTATTTATTTAATATGATGTCCCAGGTCTCCATTTCAAGTGGAATAACTCAAAAATACCTCTATTAACACATGCTAAAAAATAGCAGCAACTTACTAGTCTAAAACCTAGAAGTTCAACAACTAATGAGCTAGTTAACCTATCAAATACATAACCTAATCAAGTGAAAATTCAATGGGGTAAAAGTTTTCATTAACCTAATTTTTTTTATGATCTAATGCAAGTGTAATAAATGCAATTGAAGCTCATTATCATGTTCTAAAAAATAGCAGAAAATTACTACTATTTGCCACAAGGGACTTCGAGAAATTTAGATTTTGGAATAAGCAAACTAATCCAAGTAGCTCAATGATTACTATGACCTTCCAAAGTTGTTCCAAGGATAAAATCATGATTTTTATCTTACAAAATAGCTTAATAAACCATTTAAGCCAATCCTACAGCAAGAAATCATCAATACTAAATACAGAAATAGAAAGAAACAAGAACAAGAGATGCATGTGAATAAGAAGTGAAAAGAAGAAAAGTAAATTATAGAATAGGGCTCTGAGGCTCTTGGGATGGCCAATCCTAAGGAAAATTAGAGCCCTATGAAGGAGGCCAAGATTTGAAAGCTAATAATGGTACCAATCTTCATTATTTCAATCAATACAATTACATCCGTGCAATAAATGAAAGTGGAGCTGCAAAAATACAAGTTCTCTCCACAAGAAGACTAAGAAAAATCAACCCCTAGAGGAAAATTTGGCTTGGTACTTATAAAAAATTATTAGGAATCATTCCCCATGAAAGGAGGAGGCTTTCCCCTACAAAATCCCTCAAATAGTGGATCTCGTTCCCAACACTAGGAATCTGCATAAATGATAGGGAACACATTCCTAGATTTTCTCAATTATTGGAGCTCCTGAATCTATGCAATAATTTCATAATATCTTGTTGATTTATTACCCAATATTGATCTTTATGTAGTATGGAGCAAGTCCCTAAGTTATCTCTTGCTCCAAATCTCAATAATCGGCCCAATATTCTCACAATGTTCTACAAAAATAAATAATATTAGGCACAAATATGCAATTATCCATAAACTTTCCTAATGAACATATTAAAGCTAAAAAAAATTATTAAGTGTAGAAGGAGAGCTTTAATATAACCTTAATGTGTCTAAGAAAGGTTAAACAGGCCTTAGTTTATGTCTAATTTGGAGGCCCATCATACCCCCCCTGCTAAAAATGTTATTCATACCTATTGATCCTACTCGCCTTATTATTCTTCATGTATGTTGACATGTTTCATGCTTTTTTTTTGTCTATTTGATGCTCTTTCTACTGCTCTTCTTGTTGTTACGTTTTCCTATCTTAATTTCCCAAGGAAGCCCTACTATAGGTTGAGGCTGCTTCTTTCCCTTAGGTGGTTCTTCAATTGTAATGAGATGCACATAACCTGAATCCTGTATAAACTAATTTTTGCATGCCAAGAGGTGGTGGGTCCACCTTTTATTTCTTTTCTTCTTTTTCTTTTTTCTTTTTTTCATTTCTTCCATTATTTTTTCTCTTTTTCTCAACTTTTCTCTATTTTTTTATTGCATGCAAAATAAACTCAAAGTGCTTTAAGTTAACTGGGTTGGCCCTCACCTTACCCTTCACGCTCCTTGCCTTCCATCACGACTAAATGATTACATTCCACTTTCTCAATTCCTTTTCACTTTTGTCTTGTCCTCTCCCCCATGTGTGGATGTCTTGGTGGAAAAGTGAAGTTAATTGCTAGACAAGGCTGAGGTTGCTTTGCTACTAATATTGGCTATAAAAACCTTTTCCTTCATACAACTACAATGTTTTTCAAGCTAAAATAAGTTTGGAAGAAAGTTTTAAAAGATTGCATACCTGAGCCTTACCCTTGATGCGTTTTTCAAAGTGATATTGAGGCTTCTGGTATGAATGTTGAAGTTTCCTTTGGTGGTATTGAAGCTGTTCCTAATGATCTTGAAGATGCATGTGATAATCTGCTGGAAGTCCTATTGCTGATAGCCTTGAATCTGGATGTCTCCTAGGGTTTTGTTGTTGTTGTTGTCGTTGTTTCTTCACATTGTTGGCTAAAATGTTGCTGCTGAGCTTCATAAAATGATGATTTCAGAGGTGTTTACTTCCTTTGTTTGCAGAGGCATAGGTCTTCATAGCATGATGCCTTTTCTAACTGATGTAATATTTTTGTGTGCATGCCTATTTCTGTCATTCAACCCATTGTTGTTGGAGCTGATGGATGCCAACCCACATTCTAAACCTCTGTCTTCCAGTTACCATGAGAAAGTTGTCTTTGTCAAATCCGACCTTCTTGGAGTGTTGGTCTTATCCATGGGTGATGTTCACCTTCCCCACACTTTTCACAATTGTTATACATGCTTCGAATAGTTCATCTCACCATTCATTTCCTCTAAAGCCCCTAAGCCAAATTCTTGTAATAGTTTAGGACATCCTATAGCAATACATGGAATCATGTAGCAACATCATGTAGCAAACATGTAGCAAACTTGCTTTTCCCATATCTACCAAACGATATATTGGATTGAATTGAAAATTTTTGAGCATGTCTCCATTATCCTTATGCACCTCCCCATAAACAAATCTTAGCCAATGGATGCACGAATCTCTAGGAAAATTAAAAATGGTAGTAGGTGATGGGGGTCAATTTCTTGAAAATTATGCATTGGAATTTTTTGAAATTTCCTAGCAATGTTACGATTGTCCATGTTCATCTCCCAATAAAACATCTTGGCAAATGATGCACGAATATCGAGAAAATTTAAAAATGAATGTAAGTGATGGAGGTGAATTTCTTGAAAAGTGTGCACTAGAATTTGCTGAAATTTCTTGGGCATGTTACTATCATCCATATGCATCTCCACTTAAAACAACTTGTAAAATGGATGCACAATTTTTAAGATATTCCAAAAAATAATTTTATGCTCTGTGTATTTTTACTTCCTGTAGTATTTTATGGCAGCAAGGAAAATGAGTGGTAAAAGCTTGGGGATGATGCGTAGATGGTGGAAATAGATGAGGGTGATGGATTGGCATGGCCTTGGTCCTCATGTAGCATTTGAGCAAAGGAGGAGAAAGTCCAAGTTTGACTTCCATTGACTAGGCTTTTGATCAACTTTCCTTTTGGTGGCTAACTTGTTTTTGTTGCTTGCAGAGGTTGGAAAGTGCCTGCATTCATGAGAGAGAGATAAATGGAGCAATTTTTTTTTTCTTTTTTTCTTCTAGGCCTACTAGCTGCCTTACTAAGGTTTTCAACTAGTAGGTCTACCTAGGCACCTCAAAGGAGGTTTTCACCTAGGATCTTTTATTTTTCTCTTTTTTCCCAACCCATTAACTGTCTCATGGAGTTTTTCAATCAATGAGCCAATCTCAGGTGCCTCAAAGGAGGTTTTCACCTTAGATTTTATTTTTTTCTCTTATTTTCCATTTTTTATTTTCTTCTATCCTACTCTACTTGAAAGACAAAATCTCTTTCAAGCATAAGAATACTTCCAATGGAGCACCCAAACATCAATATGATAGATAAACTAATGTGTAGGCTTGAAATATATGCTTTGACATGTACCTGAATTTCAGAGACCAAAAACATTGATTGAGATGAGATCAATAATTGTTGAAGAAGAGTTTGTAACTACAAATTATTGATTGTCTGGAACCATATTTCAATATAGTTTTGATGCCCCTGGTCCACTTGCTGATTTGGATAATCTTGGATGTCTTCTTCTTCCATGAAGTTCAGATCTGCTTCTTTTTGCTGATTATTCTCTTGAACACATGGAGGATCTTATGGTAAACATGACAAAACTTTCTCAATCTCTAATTTTTATGTCTTCTCTTCATCAAGTGCAACCCATGATTCTTTGGTCTTCTCATTTGAATCTTATTTTTATGAATATTGTCCTTCAATGACATTAAGAGAATTTGTTTTTTGCAATGCTCTTATTGAGCTAAGATGAATACCATTGAGATTAAGAGGAGATGTTTGGAAGTTTTGTTCTTGAACATTGTAAGTGGGCTGAGCTACTTCCTTGTGTGACTTTGGAAATGGTGGTATCGGTAGTTGAGCAGGAATGGATCTTTGAGGTGGATGTAGTTGGGGTTTTGGTTGTGGTGGAGGTGAATGGTAGGGATAGAATGGATTTGGGTATGGAGGATATTGAAGAAAATATTCAAGATATTGCGGATGATCCCATACGTTCCTTGCCAACTTTGTTTCCAAGATTGGTTTTGGGGTTGAGATGGCCAAGGTTGTCAAGGAAAGGGCATGTTCCAATTACTTTGAGATGGATGTGCATAAGCTTGAAATTGTGAATTAGGCTCTTGCATTATATCAGGGTGAATAGGATGCCATGGTCCTCTTGGAGCTACATAACATAACTGTATTGGCAATTGACTTGCTCCATTGTCCTCTTGGTAAACTTCCTTCAACCTTGGTAATGAGGGGCAATATTTAACATCATGTGATTATTCATGGACACTGAAAATATCAACATCTTCTTTTTGCTCATTTTGTATTCTTAACATTTCTACTTTTTCAATTAGATTTCTAAGAATATCTGTTTTAAAGTTATTAAGAAAATTTCAACGTTTAGCTTGACTTACCGATCTTGATGCTAATCATTAGGTGACTTTTGACGTCTAAAATGGGCCTCCTAAGAAAAATGTACAACCAAAATAAACTTTATAAGAACCAATAGGATTAAAGATGATGATGTCAACCATGGGGGATGGTTCACCAGTTTTGGAGTAAAAAGGTAAAAGTATTAAAAACTAATAAAATAAGAAAACAAATTTTTCAACTCGTATTTTCAACATATCTCCCTAATATTTTACTCAAATTTTGAGTGGGAGTACTAGTTGGATGCACAATTTAATTCCTCATCCAAAGAGTACCCATGTTTCATACTTTTGATGGACCCTGCTACACGAAAAATGAGAAATACATGAAAAAATCTGATTGCAATCACGTTTTTCATGTATTTCTCAGTTTTCATGTCGCAAGGTCCATTGAAAGTATGCAATATGGGTGCTCCTTGGATGAGGAATGAAATTATGCATCCGACTAGTACTCCCACTCAAAAATTGAGTACAATATTAGGGAGATATGTTGAAAATACGAGTTGAAAAAGTAGTTTTTTCTTTTTCCCCTCTAAATTTGATGATGTCATCTAATCTTATTTTATTATTTCCACTATTATTTTATAATTTCCTTAGGAGGCCCATTTTAGACCTAAAAATTTTTTAGGTCCTGATACGACTAGTGTAACCCCTACTGTTATTAGTACAACCCCCTTATTATATTTTTGTGCCCATGTAGTCCCCATATTGTTATTATTGTGCCCCATAGAAGCCCACTATTGTTATTATTGTGCCCTTACATTATTATTGCTATGTCGACACTGATTATATTATAACCCCTTAAACTCCTATATATAGAAAGGAGGTCTTGTCATTTGAATCATCCAAGAATTGCTCATTTGTGTATTGTAAAGGAGGTTTCCCCCTCAAAGAGGCTTATTTCTAAGGCATTCATCTATCATTTCTATCTTTTTGTGAGTTGGTTTCATAACTTTTGGTATCAGAGCTTTGGATTCTAGGGTTTCGCTACTTCAAACAGGTCATCATGGAATTTTCACTATAAAGTTTCATCTGCGATGTTTCAGAAGCAAAACAAAAAACCCATTTGAGAAGAAATCGTGTTGAACCTCCGGTCCAAATTTTAGATTTTTTCTCGCTATGTTTTCGTATTTATGATCTGAGGCAGTTAGAGATTTTGTAGACTCCCGAATTACATTCCAAACAGGCGATCGAAGGAAAATCATCATAAATTTTGTTCGGTGCATCAGATTGAAATTTTGTAAGAAGCTTCAGAAAGAGGATTTCCTATAGTTTTCTGTATATCAGTTTTAGGTACTGAGGTTGAAACAGTGCTATGTGGAACTTCATACAAGTCCGCTCTACTGAACCAGTCTATAATCAGGTCATCATGGAAGATTTCACATAACACTTCCTTGCAGAATCCAATCTTGATCAGACTTATGGCATTAGAAAGAGAATGTAGAGAGCTACTATAGGAAGAAATTTTAGAACCTGGAGATCTGAAATCACAGAGTTACAGTCGTTTGAAGATAGAGCTCCTAAAATCAAGAAAAGGCAATATGAGGAAGTTTGATGGCAAGGATCTGGTAAATTGGATACTACAGATGGAACAATATTTTGATCTACATGGTGTACCACTATTACAAAAGGTATGTATTGCATCTTCATATTTGGAACCTGATCAATTTTTATGGTATAAAGGGATTTTTTATCGTAAACAACTTGTTATGTGGTCAATTTTCACAGAGGAAATGATAGCAAGTTATGAGGATACAAAGAGCAACACCTTCTTTAGAGCAACACCACAACAATAGGAAGAAAAAAGAGAAAAAGGGCTTTGTTACAAAGTGGAAAGAAAAATTATGGCAGCAAGGAGGTCTACCCCTCACAACTATAAAAATGGAAGTGTTGTTTCTCCTAGCCTTCCACAACCTACAAGGGTTACACCACAACAATTGGAAGAAAAAAGAGAAAAAGGGCTTTGTTACAATTGTGATAACAAATACATTAAAGGTCATATGTTTGCTGAGAAGAAATTATTTTACATTGATTGTGGAGAGGAGGAAGAAAAGGATCAAGAAACATCAAAACAAGAGTATATACACCAGGAACCAACCCCAAAGAAAGAAGAAATGAATTCGACCATATCTTGTAAAGCATTGGAAATAATTACTACTCCTCAAACTCTTAAGATAGTAGGACATATCAAGAAGAAAAAGGTTCAAGAAGTGAAAGACCACATCAAGAAAGAAGAAATTAACCCGACCATATCTTGTAATGCAATGGTCAGAATTACCACTCCTCAAACTATCAAGATATAAGGACATATCAAGAAGAAAAATGTTCAAGAAGTGAAAGATCACATAGAGCATCAAGAAATGAATCTAACCATATCTTGTAATGCACTGGAAGAAATTACCACCCCTCAAACTCTCAAGATAGAAGGACATATCAAGAAGAAAAAGATTCAAGCAGTGAAAGATCACATCGAGCATCAACAACAAGTTCTCCAACTTTTAAAGGATAACACCACTTTGGTGCAGAACCGAATGAAACAACAAGCAGATCAACATCACAATCAAAGTGGTTTTGATGTAGGCAATTGGGTATTTTTATGGTTACATACATACAAACAAATGTCCCACAAGAAAGCTATTTATGAGAAGGAAATTTTGGCAATACAACATGCACTTAAGAAATGGTGACCTTACCTAATGGGAATAAACTTCAAGGTAGAAACATATCATGATAGTATTAAATACTTTTTAGAACAAAGATTATCCTCTAAAGAGCAACAAAAATGGGTCATAAAGTTGTTGGATTATGACTCTGAAATCGTCTACAAAAAAGAGAAGCAAAATGTTGTGGCAGATGCACTCTCAAGAAAGGATGAGGATGTGGAAGCATTGTTGTGCGCCATTTATTTTATCCAACCTGATTGGATAAACAAAGCAAGATATCAATGGAAGAAGGATGAAGAAGTGTGGCCACTCATTCAAAAGTTGCAGAAGATCCTAGTTCAAACAATATTGCCAGAACTTGATGTGGAAGGAAAAATCATTTTGGAACCTGGATCAATCATAGAAGCAAGAACCCGACAATTACGAAATCGATCAATTTCAGAGTATCTCATCAAGTGGAAGAACTTACCCGCTGCATATTCCACACAGGAGGACAAGAATTTTATACAAAAGCATCAAGAACTACTCAAGCATTGAGGACAACACTTTTTGAAGGAGAGGGGCATGTTAGGTCCATATACGACTAGTGTAACCCCTTATTGTTATTAGTACAACCCCCTTATTATATTGTTGTGCCCATGTAGTCCCCATATTGTTATTATTGTGCCCCATAGAAGCTCACTATTGTTATTATTGTGCCCTTACATTATTATTGTTATGTCGGCTCTGATTATATTATAAGCCCTTAGACTCCTATATATAGAAAGGAGGTCTTGTCATTTGAATCATCCAAGAATTGTTCATTTGTGTAATGTAAGGGAGGTTGCCCCCTGGAAGAGGCTCATTTCTAAGGTGTTCATCTATCTTTTCTATCTTTTTGTGAGCTGGTTTCATAACAAAAATCTCCTAATGTGACTTACTTTTTCCCTTCCTCTTGATATATTTTTTCATCTTTCACAAATTTCTTCAAATGATAATTGGTATAAATCACCTCTACTCATGAAATCAAAGAGATCAATCCATTCATCCCTAATTGTTCTAATTAAGAGGGTTTTTAGTGTGTCAAATCCTAAATGATGTATTTTTTCCCTCTTAAAATTATACATGAACCTCTCTATTATATCCTCAAGGCTCTCATCTTCTTTTTGATTCATTCTAAAGATTTCTTCTTTAAGATCATGATATTTATATTTTTCTAGAAGTATCTTTTTCATATCATTACATGATCTTTTTGAGTTAGTCCCTAGACTCATGAACCATTTAAGAGCTCTATCCTTCAATGTTGCCAGAAACAATCTCAATTTTTGAGTGTTTAATAAGTAAGCTATTGTAGTGGCTACAACCACCCTATAAAATTTTGCCATGCACCCAATTTCAGAGCCTCCCTTGAGAATGTCAAATCATGGCTACACACCGTCAAGTTCACTCCGTGAGCCCGAGGGAGTCTTTGCATCCGCCTTGCTTGTTCATTTCATTGAAGTTTCTCCATGTTGGTGTCTAAATCATGCTTTCGACCATGTTCTAGTCATGCTCAAAGTCTTCGCTTCGTGTGTACTTGTTGTGTTCGCTATGAAAGCATTTGTCGCACTCACACACATAGTCACATTCACCGTCGCGCAAGTATCATCTCGATCAATGAATGATCAATCGTGATTGTCGAGCTTGTCACTTGCATCGTCATTCATTCATGTTGAACATGAGTGTTTGGATGGTTTGGGTTGTCTCATCGTCAAGTCATGAGAGTGTGTGTTTCCATGATCATCTTTGGCTTGTTCACAAACTTAGTAATTTTTCTAAAAGTTCTGATGACCGGACACCCCTCTGACAGCCGGACCATCACCTTGCCATTGACTCGATCGACTGTTACCCAGAGAAGTGTAGAAACACTAAGCAAGTGTTTCCAAGCTACGTTGATCGCAATCAATTCAATCATCTCTCATGTTGGCCACCTGGATAGTCGGACCTAGCAGTCACCCCGGGACTGACTCCCTTAAAAAATTGCGCAGAGGCCATTGACCTTACTCGCTCAGCTGACTAAGGAAATCGTGCAGATAGTCTAGATAGACACCAAGTTCCCGTCCCTGTCTTCCTCAAAAAATTTCACAGTTTTCCAAGTTAGTCATCCCAACAGTCGACCGACTGCTTATCCAAGAAATTGCGAGTTTTCATGAGCAGGACTTCTGCTACTCAACAATCCTCTCAACTCAAAAATTGCACAGAGATGATCAGCAGGTCGACCTCCTAGCCTCAGTGCAGTTTCCCTCACTAGTAGCTCCTAGTAGCATATTGCTATTTCCCTCCAAGAATCGTGTAGTTTCTACTGATAGTGACCCAGCAGCCAACTGCCAGTTCCCTCTAGGAATTACACAGTTTTGGCTACCAGTGACCTAGCAGGAAACTGCTAGTTCCCTCTAGGAATTGCACAGTTTTGGCTGGCAATGACCCAGCATCCAACTTCCAGTTCCCTCTAGGAATTGTGCAGTTTTTTCTGCTAAGCTCCCAGGTAGTTCCTCCCATAAACTACACAATCTTTGCCTACTGACCGTCCTTGTAGCCCAGCTTGTTCCTCCACAAAATTGCACAGATTTGGCCTTCTAGCCCGTGTTGCCCACTCGTTTCGAAAACTGCAAATTTTACCTACCTTGTCTTCCTACATCCTAGACTGTCCCTCCCAAAATTTGTGCAATTTTGCCTTCCAATCGGGCCAGACCTCATAGACAGCCATTGTTGACTTGGATTACCCATCTTCATCACTCAGTGACTCTTGCATAGTTTTCAAAAGTAGTCCTTGGAGCCATCATCTCGCTTCACAACCTTGCTACCTCTCCTAGTCACCTACATCTGAAATGATCATGTTGCATGGTAGACTAGGAGGCTTTTGGATTTGATGTCGTCTCGTCATGAGTGACTACAGATTCAGGTATACCAACAAACATGGCGCGACAACGAATGGGATGAATGAAGGAAGCACATGCAGAAGCATAGGTTCACCAATGAACGAACAAATGATGCATTCGAAGAGAGGGGCTCGTGAACGGATGATCATGCAAAGATATGCTCACGAATGGATGAACGAATGAATATGCATTTTTTGTTAACAGAGGAGCTTGTCAAGCCTTCCAACATGCAAGCGAGGAACAACATGTCAAAGCTTTATCAAGCGAACCAAACACGATTGATGACTTCGTGCACTTTACCATGTGGAGGTGAAGCTGTGATACACCATGAAGACATCCATCACCTAGCAGTACTGTAGCTCGACATGCACTCCAGCAGCAACATGAATGTACTAGCACTGTCATTTCAGGTCATGTCATAAGTCGTGTCACCCACATCTCTACTATGGGCTATCTTCTCAATCAATGTAATGCAACGTGGAATTCCAAGAGACCCACTTGTTGTACAAAGAGTCATGTAAAGTCAAAAATTCATGGAATTCAAATAGTCATGAGGGTAGTCAAACAACCACAAGGGTCAGTTGAACCCTTAGTTATAAATACCCCCTCATTTGTACATGCAAAGGACTTTTCACCTCAGCTCCTCCCACACAGCGAAGAGAATCTGTAATCTTTTCTTTGAGGAGTAAGTAGTGGCTCCAATGCCCCACACTCGGGGTTAGTGATGTATGGTGTAATGATGTGTCTTGGAACTTTCACTTAATTCAGAAGCCTGCTAATAGACCAACATGTTTTCACACATGTATTGTAAATGTTGTAAGACTAATATTGAACACTTGTAATGCATGTTTCTTTAACCTATGTTGAACACTTGAACTATTTCACTTGTTGTAATACATATTTTGTTAATGGAAATATGTTGTATATGCTGTTAACATTGTCTCTCCCATGGTGGCTATCTTCGCGGACATCAGACGGGCCTTTCCCATAAAGCTTGATGTAACAAATGTTTCACTCATTCAGACTCCTCCGTTGAGTGTTGTACATGTTATTTTACCTTGTGTGTTGTGACTTTCGCATCCGTGTGGACTGCTCCTCTGGAAGTTGTGCAGCTCTTATTGTGTCTGTGTGTTCCTAGCCAAGTTGGGACTTCATCACAAACAACTTGGGACTCACTCTCACCCTCTCCTCTTACAGTGAAAGAACCATTGAGACAAGTACATTAGCATTCACCAGGCATGCGAACCTCACTTCTCAAAGGCAAAGCAGACCACTCTCTTGCACTGACAAGCAAGAGTTGAGGTAAATCCTTAAAGCAATGGCAATCAGGACATCATACCGGATGGGACTCCCACACCAAACGGTGTGAGGTCTAGTTGGGACTTCATACCATGATGATCCCCTGAATGTTGGCAGGCCCAACACCGTCAACATTTCTGGTGCTAGAAAGGGGGCAGCCAATTGTATATGGTTGAATATCCCCTCACACTCATTCATCAACCATCTCGTCAACGTAGTAAGGCGCACTCCCCTCACCTACACGCGACTCTGTAGTTGGTTACTCCTAACCTCTTAGAATTGAACACAAGATTCCATATCAACACCTTCACTCCATCCGTCCCATCTCTCGCTAGTTCATGAAAGTAGTCAGACTGATCCCAGGAATGCAACATCTTCCACACACATCTAGGAAGCGAAAAGCCACTCCTACAGGAGTTGTTGTATCATTGGTGGAAGAGGCAGTCCTTGCCACACTTGAAGGTCTAGAAGAAGCTATTCAAGATGTAGAGGAATCTTCAATCTTCTGGCAAGGAAAACAAGACACTCTTGTGATTTTGGGATCGAACTCCGATATAGGAGGTGGAGGGGAAGGCACGAGAGGAGGTGGAGGTGGAGACGAACCAACAAAGTCAGAGCTCAAACCATTAGACTATGAAAGAGAGAAAGAGGACGAATAAGAAGAAGAGATGGCCGACCCAAATCTTAAATGGATGACTTAGGGACCATTGGCTCTCCCAACTATTTTTCACAATATGTCGATGCGAGTGGAGAGAATGAACATCAAGTTTGACTGTGACAGCACGGTGAAGGCGGAATACGACTTAGACAACTTCTACCTACAGTTGCAGACCCTTGAGGTACATTATGACAATGTAGCATGTAGATTGTTCCCATGTACCTTGGATGATTGTGCAACTACTTGGTATCACAGCCTTCCACCGAACTCTATATAAAACTAGGTTGCATTCAAATGCATGTTCCTTGAGAATTTTGTTGATGATAAGACCCCAGCCATGCTACTCAAAGGGTTGGGAAGCCTCAAGATGGAGGGAAAAGAGAAAGTGAAAGATTTAAATAAGCGTTTTACACATATATTGAACAAGTTCACAGTAGACACTAAACCTCATGGCTCCATCACCATTGATTACTACACGTCCACACTGCCGACCAACATTATGCAGTTTGTCAAGGAAGTTGCGAAACCAACACTTTTGGAAAACCGTGAAGAGGCCATCATTGTGGATAAAGACCTACGTGTAGTTGGAGTCATCAAGGATGACGAATTAGTAAAAGACTCCAAGGATTTGAGAAACAAGTCCCAAGTAGTGGCGAGTAAGGGTAGAGACAAGGAAGCAACCAATATTGAGACCCTCACTCGTCTTGTCAAGAGCTTGACCACTGAAGTGTCCAAACTCAAACAACGTAAAATAGACACATTTGCAAGCAGTCACCAGCCCAGGCAGAGATAGGCAAGCAACTCATCAAGCACCAGCCAGTTCATTTCAAAAATTGTACGGAAGCCTGTGTTCTAGCTCGAACAGTTTGGAGATCCTAAGTTCTACTCCTTCCACGAGGAACATCACCCCAGAACTCTTATTCAAACTGGAAGTGAGTCACAAATTATTTCTATAGTCGTACACTCGATGCGGGAAGCAATATGTAGGAGCAACTGGAAGACGCTAATGATGACGAAGAGGTTGCACTTGATGAGCCGTGAAGCTCTCAGCATGTGGTGAACACATATCAGTGCTTGTAAACGAAGTCAAAGACGAACACTGAGAAGTAGCGCTGAGAGAAAACTGACCATTACAATCTTAGAAGTAAAGGGGCTCCCACTACACTTGGGGAGATGCATGAAAATATCAAACTATTGATAAGGAAGGCCGATCCACCAACCGCCCCAAAGCAAGTCTCGGAAGACAGCGGTGGAAAAAAGTGCATCCATGAGCAGCAAGTTGCAAAACACTCCGCTAGACAACGCGAACACCCATTCTACCCCTAAAACCTCCGTAAGTCTACCACCTATAGACTACAACATTGTTGATGACATGAAGAAAACTCAAGTGAACATTAGTTTTTTTTAGTTGGCGAAGATTCATAGTTAGTGAGATATCTTACTGCACACATTGGGATAGACAGCAATAGAAAACACAACCTCTACTAGCAAGGGAGAAAGCACACCTCCTGGATGACTTTCCACTATGCTCAATACACTCTGAATGGAAAAAGCAAACTCAGGTTGCCCCCCATTCCTACTTTCATTTGAATTTTTCAACTACAATGTTGGCAGCCAATGTCATGCCGCTCTCCATTGCTAAGAAGATCAATGCACAATGGAGTGAGACATTCGCATGAATCATCCAACTTGATTAAATATCGGTACCATCCATCGGTGAACTGTGATATGTAACCATTTGAATATCCCATGACGATCGAGTCCACTAATGCATCGACATAGTTTTTGTGGACATACTAGAAGCATATGGTCTATTACTCAATAGAGACTAGTCTAGCAAGCTAGATGGGTATTTTGCTACAGACTCGTCTCACATGTGGCTTCCGTACAAGGGCAAGTGCAACCAAATCTAGGTAGAATCCGAGAGGTAAATGAAACATAATGTCACTCCCCTGAATGGCGAGAATGAACCGTTGGCCTTCAAGAACTCATGTTCGACAACTGTGTCCTTGAGACAACATTGGGGTGTTATCCTACATGACCAGCTCCAACCCCACCAGAATGCAGTTGGGACTCCTTCCATGCCCAACTAATGGTAATAAAACTTGTACAACACATTGTACCAATAGTAGTAGTAGTAGCAACAACAGTAGTAGCAGCACTACTGGCACATCAAGCAGTCAGTGTACAGATGAGTTGTGGACCATATACTTTGACAGATCAAAGACATAGGACAACTCAGGAGTCGGGTGTGTTCGGATCGACCCTTGCAAAAAGAAGCATCTAGTTTCAAGTTGCTCAGAGTTCGAGTGCACGAACAATGTAGAAGAATATGAAGCACTCATGTTGGGCTTGGAGAAAGCCATCAGTCTCAACGTGACCATACTCAAAGTGGTAGGTGATTCAGAGATAGTGGTACATCAGGTACATAACACCATTCATTGTTTATCACCACATCTCAAAAGCTACCAACAAGAGGTATGGCTACTAATCTCAAACTTCCAAGCATTTAATAACATTGTTGTCCCATGTACGCGCAATGCAGGTGCCAATGCACTGGCAAATGCAGCTTCAAGGATGTCACTAATTAGGGATAGATTTACTATTGAAATTGTGTACAAACAAATTGTCCATCTCAAACAACATAACTAACTTGCGCATATTTAATGATGATTAACAAATATTGCATTTCATGGCCAATGCTGACGTCTTCAAAGATAAGGAAATAGACGATGATGAGCACGAGTGCTCATGCAAGCAGAAGCCAGTAACATGAAAGGCCACATTATCACAAAAGGTGTGGCAACATTGGAAAAGCTATATGACTTGCAAGAACGTTTTTAGAGGCCAAGGAATAGGAAAACCCATAGTTCCACCTGTTATCACTCGGGTTGTTCCCCAAAAGATCTGAAAAAAAGGGAATACGGCTAAGGTAACCACTAACTAGTGTTTTAGCTGCAAATTCTAGCCAATCTGCAACCAGAGAGGGCTCTCTCTTTATGATTTAGACTTGTTTTGTTATATGTTAGGCTAGTTATGAAGCACAAAACACATATTTCATTAAATTTGGATTTTTTTATTACAATGACATCAATAGAATTGAGACTTTTGGTTATTTTGAAATTCTAGATTCATCATTTAATTCCAAATTTAATGAAATATGTGTTACAAGTATTTGTTTGGTGTTTGGAAGGTGACATTCAATAGAACAGGGCTGTAAACTAAGAGAAGTTCAAACCATTGGGTTAATGGAGTCCAATGAAAATAAACCTCTGGGTATGGTTTCTTTGGCAAAAGGAGAAACTACAGAGCAAGATAGTTCGACACAAAACAAATTTCAAGCTGGAATAAGATGAAGTGAAGTTAGGGAATGAAAGGCAATTAAGAATCTTTCATTATGCTAACAAAGGGAAGATGAGTAAATACTATCAAGGAGCAGTTAAGAATTCCCTAATTGTATTCAAGGTGCAAGAACAAGGGAGACAGGAGCAGTCAAGAATTCCTGCCTATGCTAGCTCTGAAGAAAACATAAAAATTGACAGGAATTGAACACAGAGTACAACCAAGTAAATTCTGGGTTATTCTTTTTTCCTGCAATTCAGAATATGATATATAGATGATATATAAAACATAAGAACAGTAAAACAAGAGTAAAGAAGACTTATTGATCCATGAGGTAACACGAGAATTTTGTAACATATTCTTCTGCCATTAATTCCATAACCAACAAGTTCACCAGCAATGCATTCCAACAATCTTTATTTCATAAAAGTTCTCAAAATTTACAGCGCAGGTCCAGAATGATATTCACCAGCCAACAATAATACATATCTTGAGGAAGTGTTTATAAAATAATAGTTCCAAAATATCTCATAGGGAAAATATCCAGCAATAAATTTATCCATCTACTTCTTCAAAGGCAATAAATGATATTGAAAAGAGAGCATAATCAATGCAGAAGTAACTTGCATTGTGCTGGCTACCTTAGGTGGTCTGATATATTTGAATTTTGGACTTAATAAGTCGACTGGCAGCTGTTTTTTTATCTCGCGTTCCTGCGTTGCTATTCTGGCCCTGTCATTTGTTCCCGATTCCCCTTTAATGTGTTTTGGCGTGAGCAACACTACCTTGGTGGTAAAACTTCCAACTTGCCCTACCACCATTGGTCTGTTGGCAACTGGTACCTTTATAGTTTTATTAATGTTTCATCAGCTTCAGTATACCTGTAGTAATTGGGCTGGACTTCAAAAAGATGTGTCATCTCATGCTCGATAAAGAATAGATTTTCCAATTTGTCATATAAGCTCTGTCCAGAGGGAGGTACTGTGTCTTATGAAATGCTTGATGATGCTGTAATTTGATTGGTAACATAGGTATTTACCCTGTGAGCACACTATTCATGTGTCAATAGTCTCTGATTTCTGGTCAATAAGCTGGGTAACCCTTTGCTCTGCAAGATTGCAAACTTTTCTGTAAAGGCATTTATCTCTGTTTGCATTTCTTGTCACTTTCTTTCCAGATTTTGTACAAAATTCCTCATGGTCAGCACCTTTTTCACTGTCAAAATTGTACCTGTTCTGTCCTGAATATCTAGAGCTGCTAGCTGCTCTCTGGTATGAGTATTCAAAAAATGAATGAGTTTATTGGTCTGTTCAGGCTTGTTTGCTAATAATGCTCTGGCTTTGAGTCTCAACTTGAGCTATCTCTATCAATTCAATCTGGTCATGGATAGTCTGTATTGATGTCCATTGATCAGTGATGGACTGGCCAATTTTAGTCCACAAAATTGTTTTGATTTCTGCCAGAGTTTTGTGAAGAGTAAGGTCCTTCTCTAAGGATTTTACCTTATTTTCCAAGGCCTTTACTTCTCTTGTTTTCTCAGCCACATTTATTTTTTATTTATCATAGCTCACCTCTACCTTGGCCAGTTTTTCTTTGGCTTCTTTTAGATCTGCCATTTGGAGTTCTAAAGCCTTTATTTCCTTCATCATTTCTTCCATGCTCAGGCTAGCATCTGGTACTGCTGTTGTTGCTATTGTAGCTGTTGCTGAAGCTGAGGTACCTGCTGTTGATGCTGGGACAGAGGGAGGGATTGCTGCAGTAGTTGTAGGAGGAGCTGTTGTGCTTATTGGAGCTATTTCTAGTGGCTGGGAGGCCAACTCTCCTTGTTTTCCTTGTAGTGCTTCCTCCAATGCCTTCTCTGTTTCTGCCAATCTTTCATTCATCCTCATTAGCAAACTCACCACGTCCTCCTCTTCTTTCTACTGTGCAACTTCTGTGGTTTGAGGGTGCATTGTAATTGGTAGCTTGAGCTGTTTCCTGAGGGCTGCAATATCTTCTTCTTTCTTTTTTATTAAGGCCTGTATGCCCTTGGGATCCTTGGGATCATGTCCCAGCTCCATGATAATTTCCTCCAAGGATTTGATTATGTTATCCTTGGCTAATGAGGAGGCCTTCTCCAACTCTAATTGGGCAGAGGTATTATGCAATGAATTCTGCAGTTTGTGAGCTAGTAATTCCTTGTCTACCAAGGTGGAGTACACCATTTCGCCAGTTTGCTTATGTAATTCACTCTGGTCCATTGGGTGGATGTATTTAGAGAGAACTTCCAGATTGGTGTTGATATAATCAGTAGCTGATTGTGGTTGTTGCATTGTAGGCCTGAAGTGACTAAGGGTCATTTTCCCTTCTTGAATATCATAGGCTGCCATTAGCCTTTGTTGATTTGTAGGAGCCGTTCTCAGCAATTGATTATAAAGTTGGATCCTTATTGGGTCATTTCTAGCCTTTATTTCAGTAAAGGCTTTCTTGATATCCGAGCCTTGCTTGCTCTGTTGTCTGGTGGATGTAACCTCCAAACCATGCTACCTCTCTTTCTCTTGCTGATATGAGCTAGTTGATGTTTCCAAAATTGGAGGAATCTGTTGTTCAGTTGTTCCTTCACCCCTTATGTTGCCTGCTGTTTCTTCCACCAGTTCCTCTTCAGAGTAAGGATTCAACCTTTTCCTCATTTCCCCTTGCTGTTCTGTTGATCCACCTGTAGGTGTGTCTTCCTGCCTGTCTCTTTTCTTGGTTCTTTCCTCATCGAAAGGAGTTTGTAACACAGGGATTTCAGGTACCTTTGTTTGTGTTGAAGGACCTTGCCCTTGACTTTGCTACTTTGCTGTATCTGGCCTATCTGCCATTATATCTTGCTGTTCTATTTGTTGCACTTCCTTTCCTTTGGATGTCCATGCAGGTGGAGTACTCTCTTGGGTAGGTTGTTGTGAAGTTGTGGCAGATGATGTGGCCGCTCCAATGTGTTGAGGAAATGTGAAAGGGACCTGTCCAAAAGAGTCCAGGTCAAGTGTTTTTTCAAGCTCTTTCATTGCTTTTTCTAATTTCTCTTCTTCAGTAAGCTCTTCAACTAGTGTGCCCTCTACCCATTCCTGTTGATTAGCATATTGTTCAATTTCAGGGATTTTGTGGTGAACATATCCTGTAAGCTTGTTTTTGACTCTTCTAAAACTTATGAAATGTTCAGGGTTATATGGTGACCAATGAAAACTTTGTTTCTGCATAAGTTGATCTCCTAATATCTTATCTACTTCATCCCAGGCTTCTTCCATTTTATTGAAGATAAAAGGGTCCAATTGGTCTCTTATCTTGAGCTGTGCTTTTTTCATAGCACCATAGAAATGAGTCAAATATGAACTACTAAATTTCCGGTAGTATTCCAGGGCAAAGAGTCTCATAGGGACATACTTTGGTAGCTTGTAGGGAGTTAATTCACAGCCATAAATCCTGATTACTATGTGGTTTTGGTAAAAATACCAGTCACCAATACTGTATTCCTTGGAGAGATATAGAATTTTCTGCATTTCAGCAGAGAGCCTGGCAGGAGGAGTTGTCATCAGCAAAGAATTGGCTAGATATATGAACAGGTAAATGAACTCACAATATGTATAAGGGGAGTGGTGGACTTCATGGAATACTGAGGTCCAAAAAATTATAGACCTCCTTTCTCCTTTGAGGTCCAATCTTTTAAGAGGAAGTTAGAAACTATCAGGTTGATAGTACAGCAGCAAATGATATATGTAGGATGTGTATTTGAACACTCTTTCCCTGTCTAAGTTCATGAATTGCTCATGGATTTTATTTTCTATGAAGGTTGCATAATCATACTTGACAGTAGGGGGCTGTCCTGGGGTGAATATGGACATCAATACTAAAACAGTTTCATCAACATACTCACTGGTTTTGAATCCTAAAATGTAGGATATCATGTCTACAATGAGTCTCCCTACCTCATTGAACTAGACTTGGAGATAAGGAGGAGGCTGCTCAGGCTGGCAATTTGGTTTCATAAATAACTGAGCAATTCTGGTTATCTCTGAGCTGGGAAGTTTGGCACCTTGGTCAAGCAAGAATTTCATGGTGAGAGGAGCCAGAGGCTGAGTTGGCTTGAAGTTCAACATCTCATTTATGGATTGAGGAGTAATATAGAAGAGCACAGTCCCAGATGGAGCCATAACTGCTCTTTGTGTGGGTTCATAATTTTCATAGCATAAATGGATGAAATCAAGGAGCACATTCACTGAAGGGAGGTAATAGATAGGCATGTTGGACTCCCAAATTCCCAAGACATCAATGCTTCTTCTGTAGCTATTTCTAATTTCACAAAAGGCTTGCAGGTGAGGTTTGTAACCCATCATATCCTTAATTTGGAAGTCCCTATCAGCAAGGGGTATCCATTCCAATTCCTTATGTGGGGCATTCAAGGGGGCAACATTCAAGGCCACTGGAGCTTCCATGCTTCACTGTCTGTGTTTATAATTGGAATTTGGGTCTGTGTAACAACAGAAAACAGAGTACTGGCACTGGGGTTTTTCTCAGGAAATTTGCAAACTGAGTTTTATATAGAAATGGCCTCACTGGGTAAAATTCATAGAAAAGACAAACTTTGTAGAGTTTAATTGGGAAGCTGGATAAAACAGTGGAAATGGTGCTCTTTTTGCAAGTGATTTTGACAAATTTAACTCAATATTTGGGCATTTTTGGAGATTTTGCCGGCGGAAATGTCCTTGAATTTTAGTTTAATGGGCAATTTGCAGAGGAGAACAGAATTTGTAGGTTTTCTTTGGAAAAATGGGTCAAACAGTGACTTAAAATGCAGAGATGTGTAGGCAGGAGTGCATTTTAACTCAAATTTTAGTTCTTCGGGTGATTTTAACAGAGAAACTTAGAGAAACAAGGTTTGCGAGCGAATATTGGGTAAATACCTGTTTTATAGGTGCCTAGTGCGAAATGCAGGTTGAAAACTGAGCTGAGGGGCCGAGTTGCAGAGTGAATTCCCCTGGGTGGCAGACTATGCAGAGAAAATGTCATTTTGGACGTCGTAAACCATGCAAAGCTCACGCAAGAAAAACAAAGAGAAATGGACAAAAACGTCGTTAAAACGACTTTTTAACAAAAATTTTGATTTTGGCGGGTTATTGGCGCGCTTTGGTCGGGTGACGTCATCATGACGTCATCTTTGTCGGGTAGTGGGGTGTATGGAAGGTGACTTTGCGCTGACATGGCGGACACGGCGGACGGAATGGTGACGAGGTGGCAGCTGATGTGGGTGCTGACATGGGTGCTGATGTGGTGGACGACGTCAGCAGCAGTAAGCGAGAGCGGTTTATGGTTTCATCGCACCGCTTTATGTACAACGGCGGTTTTCGGCTGAACGGACGCAATAAACTGTTGGAGCGATACGCGTCCCATAGTAC
Organism: Pinus tabuliformis; assembly: GCA_031772625.1. Lineage (NCBI taxonomy): Eukaryota > Viridiplantae > Streptophyta > Pinopsida > Pinales > Pinaceae > Pinus > Pinus tabuliformis. The sequence goes on from CM062815.1 coordinate 92,134,418, forward strand.
GGCGGGAAAACCGCTTTTTATCGTGTGCTATCGTCTGGACATCAGAGCGACTCCGATATTGATGTGAGCCGTTGGATGGGGAGGGCCCGATCTAACGGTTGACGGAGGGGTAAGTTGGCGGGGGGGTACAACACAGGACCCACGCATTATTTTAATGTTTTTTAATGTTTGCGGGGTATAAACCTTGGTTAACAGGGGTTTATGGGTGCGGCTGTTTATTTAACCAAGTGTTAAATAAACTCCAATGGTTTTGAACATGGAGGGCTATTATAAGGTTTCTGCCAAACCTTTTAATTCCCGAAAACTTTGATATATGGCTATACTTGCCAGGGGTCGGGGTATTGTAGAATTTTGGGGTTTTGTAGGTATTTTTACATAGTATCGGAGGGGAAAACTTTAGATAGGAGCTATATAATAGAGTTAGTGTGTTAGTATGGTTTTGTAGATAGAAAACGGCATGTTTATAAAGTGATAACTTAGGTTTTTAGGGAAATGAAAGGGAAATGGAGTGATTATTTTACGCAAGAAATGTGGCTTGTTTTGGCTAAGTAAATACAAAGTTTCACTTAGTATCTCTTATAAAATGAGATGGACTAGGACCATTGAGTAGATCCCAATGTCCTTGAGGGGATGTTAGTAAGTGTTGTTGGGGCAATGAGAGGGGAAATTAGTCATGCTCCACCTGAACTGCAATCATATTGCCATGGTATTTGTGATATTCATGAGACAAATCATAAAAGAACAGAACTGTTCATGAACTTGCTTCTGCAACATCCAACTGCCTACCCAGCCTAATACACCTAACATTTTTTCTTCCTTTTGATTGGGTGCATTTGGACTAGCAAACCCTTTTTCTCTATTTTTCTTTTGACTGCCCTCCTATCTAAGTCTGCCCTTATTTCTTCCAAGGGCTCAGATTTAGCTGATGAGACCCTTTACTTCTCTACCTAGCTGTTTGTCTGCCAAGCTTGAACTGTTTGATCAGACCTTATTCTCTAATGCTAAAACAAGAAATTTAAACATGGACTGGCCAAGATTGAGCTGTTGGGCCATCCATCAAGTGTGACAAAAGTCAGTGATTGCACATTCTGAACTTCTTTGCAAAAAGTAGGACAGTAGTGGCATTTTGACTAGCCACTTTCCTGGTCTTTTCTTTGGGGTTCATTTTCTTTCTTTCTTGACCAATTCATTCTTCTTGCCATTTGATTTTTCTTTTAGGGCATACCCTCTTTACATTTTTAAAATTTTTGATTTTGTGAAATATGGAACTTTTGCAGCATGGAAAGGATGATCATATTTGGCATTTCCACAGTCAATCATGAAATATGACACCTATTGGTATAGGAACCTAATAGTGGATCCACTTGGGGATGGCTTTTCCAGGTGAAAAGCCAAGAACAGCAGGTCAGATGGCCTTATTTTCAACTCTTGCCGCTTCTGAAACTTCGTTCTGCTGTAAACAAACAAAACTGTATCTCTGTAACATGTATACACTTCTCATGAGTTGAGCTAAACAGAATTACAGCTCTGTCTTTGCTAGTTTGTCTGAGTATTTGTCATGATTTTTGTAGATACCAAGTCTTCTTCTTGATTTCTTCTGATAAACTCAAAATATAACAAAAAAGGAGGCACAATTCCTTCCTTTTCCCTCAAAATTTGCTACATCCTATTCCCTATCCTATTGCTATAATAAACTGATGAAAATAGACACAATTATGTACAAAATACAGTCCTAACATGTTAACAAAGGGGATCAAAATAATTCTTGAGCATCCGACCATTGACTGGCCCTTCCTCAGCTTCTGTACCATCCAAACTTCTCAAAAAGTAGGTGTTATTTCCTTGTACAGCCTGAATGACAAAAAACCCTTTCCATAGGAAATAAAATTTGCCATGTTTTCCTTTGTCTTCCCTCCTAGAATCCCACTTCAGCACTTTGTTTCCTATGAAGAAATCCTCTGTTTTTGTCCTCTTATCAAAAACCTTCTTAAGTTTCTCTTATAGAATCTGAGTTCTCTGATACACTTCTTCTCTAGTCTGCTGTAAGTGAATAGTTTGATTGATTATTCCTGTATTTCTTGTAGCAATTTGATCACAAGGATTCCCAAAGATGAAGGGAATACAGCCTCCATGCCATAAACCAATTTATATGGGCTTGTTCCAATAGATCTTTTTGTAGTCAACCTGTTTGCCCACAGTGAATTAACAAGCTTTTTGTGCCAATTCTTATTGTTTTCCTCCAATACTTTCTTTATGATGTTTATCAGGCTCTTATTGGATGATTCAGCTAGACCATTACCTTGAGGGTAATAGGCTGTGGAGTGGCCTAAGGTAATGTGGTACTTGTGGAAAAAACTGATCATTCTTTTGGATTTAAAGGCAGCAGCATTATCTGTTATAATCTTCTCCGGACAGCCAAATCTAGAAAGAATATTGGTTTCCAAGAATTGCATGATGGTTGAGTCATTGGCTTGCCTACAAGGGATGGCTTCTATCCACTTAGTGAAGTATTCTGTGGCAGTTAAAATCCACTTGTGCTGACCAGAGGAGGAAGGGTGAATTTCTCCAATGAAATCTAAATCCCATTGTTGAAATGGTCTCTCTGTGGAAATGGGTTTTAGAGGTAAAGGTAAAAGCTTTTTCTTGCCTTCAAAGATTTGGCATTTATGGCAAGAAATTATAAATTTCTTTACATCAGCAAACAGGGAGGGCCAATAGAAACCAGCTCTTAGAATTTTATCAGCTGCTGACTTCCAATATAAATGTCCACCACAGTCCCCTGCATGAAATTCCTTGAGTACTTTGTCAGTTTCATCCTGTGTTAGGCAATTCAGCAAAATACCTTCATGGTTTTTCCAAAATAAAACATTGTCTATTATACAAAACTTTGAAGCCTTCATTTATAAGAATCTCTTTTTAGTTCTGGATAACCTTGGAGGAGCTTGCAGGTTTAACAATACATAAATTATATCAGCATACCAAGGTGATTGTGAGAGGGCTTGATTGATCTGTGGAGTCACCATCTCCTGCTCGTTATCCAGCTCATTGATGTCAAGGGCTTGAAAATTGGTTTCAGTCATCCACTTAGCTAATCCTTGTCCTTTTATCAGTTTTGTTGCTTTGATTTCAATATCATATTCCAAAATGTTGGCTATCCATTTTCCCCTCTTACCTTCAATCGCTTCTTGAGTCAGAATGTTTTTGACCACGGCATTTTGGACATAAGCTATCACATGAGAGTACAGGATATAAACTCTGAAATCCTTGATGGCTTTTACAAGGGCATAAGCTTGTTTTTCCATGATTTGATATTTGAGTGGAGCATCTCTAAGAGCTTTGCTAAAAAAAGCAATGGGCTTCTCACATCCTTGGTCATCTTTTTGCAATAGGACAACAGCAATAGTATGCTCAGATGCAAAGGAAAAGATTATAAAATCTCTATCAAACTTGGGGCTTGTGAGGACAGGTGTTTTAGTCAAAGCTATTTTGATTTCCTCAAAGGCTTGTTTAGCTTCTATTGTCCATTTGACTTTATAATCTTTCTTCAACATATTATTCAATAGTCTTATTAGTTCGGCCAAGTTAGGAATGAATCTTCTTAGCAAATTGATCTTTCCTAGAAAAGCTTGCAATTCTTTGATGTTTCTTGGATGAGGCACTCAGAGGATAGCTTGTATTCTGTCTGGGTCTATTCTTATGCCATCTTTTGAGATTATGTGACCTAGGATTTTGCCTTCTTCTAGGCCAAACAATGATTTCTTTAAGTTCAAAGATATGCCATATTTTCTACAAATTAGGAACACTTGTCTGAGATGTTCTAAATGTTCTTGATCTAATTTGGAAAAAGCAGTAAGGTCATCGAGATATGTGACTAAAAAATCATGAATCTCTTTTGCAAAGGCTATGTCCATTGCTCGTTGAAATGTGGCCCCTACATTTTTAAGTCCAAAAGTCATTTTAACATATTTGAAAGTTCCCCAAGGCGTTGTAAAGGCAATTTTATCTTGATCATCCGAGTGAACTAAGATCTGATTAAATCCTAAGAATCCATCTAATAGTGAGATCCTAGAAGCTCCCACTACCCTTTGTAGAATGTGATCCATTTTTGGTAAGGGGTAGTGGTCTTTGAGAGAGACTTTATTCAGATTTCTTAAGTCAACACACAGTCTTATCTCTCCCGTTTTCTTCCTAGTGGGCACTAGATTTGAAATCCATTCTGAGAACCTGATAGGTGCAATTATTCCAGCTTGATACATTCTTTTGACCTCTTTCTCAATGAGAGGAAGGAGGACTGGATTAACCCTTCTAAGTTTTTGTTTGAAAGGCTTTTGATTTTCTTTTAAAGGTATTGTATGTTGAATGACCGAAGTATCATAAGACTTGAGGTCTTCATAGCTCCATGCAAAGACATCTTGAAATTCTTTAAACAGCTCAATGTATTTTAATTTTTGATTTGGAGGCAAGGCTTTGGAAAGTTTTATCATTTTAGGGTCCTCTGCAGTTCCTATATTATAGTCCTCAATCTCTGCATTTAAAGGCTACATTTTTGGATTTCTTGGTATATCATTCGAATCAAATATATCCTCCAAAGGAGTCAGGCCTGTGGGCAGAAAATTGTCCTTCAACTCAATTACTTCAGCTTCTGCCTCAGCAATTTCATCAAGGTCCACTTGCTTCAGCTGTTGTAAATTTTTGTTGGAAAAAGTTGTTGGGTGTAAAATGTGGTTTGTTGTTTCAGCTGATATATTTTCCTCAATTTTGCCTATCTGTTGTTGATCACAAAGGGTGCTTGTGTCTATGTTCGTGCTTGAGAATTCCTCTTTCAAAGTTAAAAAATTATTGATTTGTGTATCATTTTCAAACACTTGCCAATTTTTGACATTATCTGGAACAACAGGTCTGTGTTTGATTTCAGCAGTGAAGTGGTGATTAGGCTCAAAAGGTAGCTTGCAAGTGCTGGCAAAAGTTTCCAAACTATGTGCATGTAAATTATGATTTCTTGGAATTTTAGTGAGTTGTGATTCTAAGAAGGTGTTGAGTATTTCAATTGCTGCCCCTCTATAATCTCTTAGCCTAAGATCATTTGTAACAAAGTTTCCCTTCATCTGTTGTATAATCAAATCATAGTCCCCTAGTATTGAAATCTTAGTTGCCCCTAGACTTTTAATGAGTTTGAGTCCTAGCAAAAGGGCTTCATATTCGGCCATATTGTTTGTACATCTAAAATTTAGCCTATATGTGTGTCCTTGAGCATGGTCATTTTGCATGTCGTGTATCCAAATCCCTGCCCCTACTCCCAATTTATTCACTGACCCATCAAACTCCAAGTACCATAAGATTTCTTGATTACCACTAGGATGAGGAGTTTTGGAAACTGTCTTAATGGGCAAATTTGTATTTTGTAATTGATATGGTATGTCTTGTTTGTTTGTTGCATCAATCACTTCAACAATTTCTTGCTCTTGAGCACTAGATTGTTCATTTATGTTTTTTGGTTATGCTGATTCTAGCAACCTGCCATCAGTTTTTGGACACATTTCAACATTGTATAAGATAAATGAATCCATATCCGAATGCATGGAGTAAATGGGAAATTTTTGGGGCTTTTCCTGACTACTGACCACATATTTCATCAATGTTTCCCGGTACAATCTCTTTGGCTGGCCAAAGACTAAAATGGTGGCATAAGACATGTCTAGCTGCAAAGATCCTTGGAGTTTTGCACCCCAAGATCTGGACAAAATCATTCCATACTTTGGTGGGATATCAGCTACCACCACATCCATTAAAATAGTCTTGGTCGGGTATTGCACTAGAGATACACACAAATCTTTGATAAGGCCTAGACACCTGACTTGGCTAGAGTCAAATGAAAACAAATCCTTGTATGGCCTTGTGATATCTAGGTCCAGTCTTTCCATCACGGACTTAGGCATTAGATTATGGGAAGCTCCCGAATCAAACATTGCATTATGCAGCACTTTTTCATGAATGTTTAAGCTTACATAGAATGGAGGGACTCCATCTACTGTTTTACTATTTACCTCAGGACCAAAAATTAGCTATGGTTGGTCATCTAAAACATTGACTGCATCTCTATTCTCTGATATTTGAAGTGACCTACTGATTTGTTCCTTATAAACTTCATGTTTAGCCAATTCAGACAGTGGAATGGATATTTTTAACTTGCCTATTTCTATTTCTAGGTTGAAAGGTTTTTCCAGCTGAATCTTTGTATTCCGAGCAGCAAGGTTTTCCTTTTCTACTGTGTTTTCAGTGGTTTTTTCTTCATCTTGAGTGTTGTTATGACCTAAATCTAATTTGAAACTGTTTTTAGGAGAGTTGTTTACATTTTCTTTTGGAGGAAAGGATGTGGATGGTTGGTTACCTGATGGTTGTAAGTCTGATATATCCTCAACCGTGGGTTCTTTTGGGTTGAGGTCTGTTTTAACAGGGAGTTCTGTCAGGGCAGCTTTATCCTTAGCTCTCTTAGGCTGCTTGGTATCTTTCAGCTTGCTAGGTTCAGGCACATCTACCGTTCTGCTTCTCAATTTGTATTGTTTATGGACCTCATAGACAGCTGCGTCATACCCTTCTCTGAAATCAAATGATTCTCCGGATTTGGTTTGAAATTGGTTGAAATTATGAGCTTCTTGGTCATCTTGTGTTAAAAATATTTGTTGTTCACTATTCAAACCCATTAGGTTGATTTGAGTATCCTTTGTTGGCTCACTAGAGGTTGAAGCCTTAGCATAGTTTTCTTGAAATGGAGGTCTGATATTCTGGTCAGGGCCAGCTTTTCCGGTGTTAGGATTTTGATTTTTTCTAAAGTTTGGATTTCTAGTGCTGTTACTTGGTTGACCCTCCCAAGAAGATTTTCGTTCAATGGTTTCCACTCTATCACCCAGTCTATCCATGCCTTTGATGATTGCATCTAGTTTTTGTTCAAATGTTGAAGGCTCTTCTTTGAAAGTTGTCCTCCTCTCAGCTCTAGCCCGGGCGCTTTTAGAGATCAGATTTGTCTCTACAATAACAGCTATGCTTTGCATGCCTTCTAAGCTGGCAGGAGCTCTTTCCCTCAGCTGATATGCCATGTCAGGGTCAAATCCATCTGGGAATTTGATCAAGGCTAAGTCAGGTGGAGGTCTAAGGTTTTGAGGGATAGCATTGTAAACATTGTTGAATCTAGCACAATAGTCTTGGACAGTTTCTTGTGGGCCTCTTTTTAAACTGTCATACTCTGATAGGATATGCAATGGGTCCTTCTTCTTTTCCCATCTATTTAGAAAGGTTTGGTAAAGGGCATCTAGATCAGCAATTGTGTTTGCAGCAAGTGCTCTAAACCAAGTCCTCACATCACCGGTTAAGCTTTGAACAAAAATTTTCATTCTCACATCATTGTCATCAATTTCATAGTTCTCAAAGTAGTCCATCATTTTCTTAGTATGTTGTTGGGCTGTATAGGAGCCAGTACCATCAAAGTATGTGATTTTACTTTGATAATCCTGAGGCATAGCCCCTGGATTTGCAGGCAACTGCAAGGGAGCATATCGGTTTGCCATATTTACAGGTATAAATGGGATAGCTGGAAGCACAGGGATAACAGCTAAGATAAACGGAGTGAATGGAGGGGTGGAAGATGTGCTTTGAAGTGATGATGGTGAACTAGAAGCAGGTGCTGAAAGAGTAGAAAGGACTGCTGCTTTTCCAGGAGTAAGCTCATATTTGGTAAGGTTTTGCTGCAGTATATCAAGGTTTATATCAGCAGAATTCTCTAGACTTTCTTGTCTTCTAAGGTTCTTAGAGATCAAGTTAGGGTTTTCAAATATAGCTGGAGGGTTAGGATCAGGTTTGATCTAGTATAACGCACTTTCTTCTTTGGAGCCAGCTTCTAAATCTGTTTTTGGTATTTTCTGGAAATGTTTGAAGAATGATGCTCTTAACACTATCTTGCCGGGAAAATATATATTGTAACAGTCTTGAATTTTCCGAAAGATCTTTTGAAAACAGAAGGAAACTGATCAAATTTTTGAGACAGCTGTATAAGACCTAAAGCTATACTGGAGATTGACTGAAGCAACTTCTATTTGCTCCTGTAGATGCACAACAAAAACAGTTTCAAAGGCTACCTGGCTAACTTCAGGCTCCATCTGTAGCTTTAGAGAATAGACAACAGTAACAAACAGTCATTCAGGTCCCCAGCGGAGTCACCAATGATGTTATCACTCAGGTTGTTCCCCAAAAGATCTGAAAAAAAGGGAATACGACCGAGGTAACCACTAACCAGTCTTTCAGCTGCAGATTCTAGCCAATCTGCAACCAGAGAGGGCTCTCTCTTTATGATTTAGATTTGTTTTGTTATATGTTAGGCTAGTTATGAAGCACAAGTATTTGTTTGGTGTTTGGAAGGTGACATTCAATAGAACAGGGCTGCAAACTAAGAGAAGTTCAGACCATTGGGTTAATGGAGTCCAATGAAAATAAACCTCTGGGTATGGTTTCTTTGGCAAAAGGAGAAACTATAGAGCAAGATAGTTAGAAATAGAACAAATTTCAAGCTGGAATAAGATGAAGTGAAGTCAGGGAATGAAATGCAATTAAGAATATTTCATTATGCTAATAGAGGGAAGATGAGTAAATACTATCAAGGAGCAGTTAAGAATTCCCTAATTGTATTCAAGGTGCAAGAACCAGGGAGACAGGAGCAGTCAAGAATTCCTGCCTATGCTAGTTCTGAAGAAAACATAAAAATTGACAGGAATTGAACACAGAGTATAACCAAGTAAATTCTGGGTTATTCTTTTTTCCTACAATTCAAAATATGATATATAAAACATAAGAACAGTAAAAAAAGAGTAAAGAAGACTTATTGATCCATGAGGTAACACGAGAATTCTGTAACATATTCTTCTGCCATTAATTCCATAACCAGCATGTTCACCGGCAATGCATTCCAGCAATCTTTATTTCAGAAAAGTTCTCAAAATTTACAGCGCAGGTCCAGAATGATATTCACCAGCCAACAATAATACATATCTTGAGGAGGTATTTATAAAAGAATAGTTACAAAATATCTCATAGGGAAAATATCCAGCAATAAATTTATCCATCTACTTCTTCAAAGGCAATAAATGATATTGAAAAGAGAGCATAATCAATGCAGAAGTAACTTGCGTTGTGCTGGCTGCCTTAGGTGGTCTGATATATTTGACTTTTGGACTTAATAAGTCGACTGGCAGCTGTTTCTTTATCCCGCGTTCCTGCGTTGCTGTCCCGGCCCTGTCATCTGTGCCCGATTCCCCTTTAATGCGTTTTGGCGTGAGCTCCTTCCTTGCTGTTGTCATATTTATGATATGTGGCACGTGCATTAAATTTGATTAGATGCAGACAATCAAAAAAGAATTAGCGCCAACACTACCTTGGTGGTAAAACCTCCAACATGCCCTGCCACCATTGATCTGTTGGCAACTGGTGCCTTTGTAGTTTTATTAATGTTTCATCAGCTTCAGTATACCTGTAGTAATTGGGCTGGACTTCAAAAAGATGTGTTATCTCATGCTCGATAAAGAATAGATTTTCCAATTTGTCATATAAGCTCTGTCCAGAGGGAGGTACTGTGTCTTCTGAAATGCTTGATGATGTTGTAATTTGATTGGTAACATAGGTATTTACCCTGTGAGCATACTGTTCATGTGTCAATAGTCTCTGATTGCTGGTCAATAAGCTGGGTAACCCTTTGCTCTGCAAGACTGCAAACTTTTCTGTAAAGGCATTTATCTCTGTCTGCATTTCTTGGCACTTTCTTTCCAGATTTTGTACAAAATTCCTCATGATTAGCACCTTTTTCACTGTCAAAATTGTACCTGTTCTGTCCTGAATATCTAGAGCTGCTAGCTGCTCTCTGGTATGAGTATTCAAAAAATGAATGAGTTTATTGGCATGTTCAGGCTTGTTTGCTAATAATGCTTTGGCTTTTTGAGTCTCAACTTGAGCTCTCTCTATCAATTCAATCTGGTCATGGATAGTCTGTATTGATGTCTATTGATCAGTGATGGACTGGCCAATTTGAGTCCACAAAATTGTTTTGATTTCTGCCAGAGTTTTGTGAAGAGTAAGGTCCTTCTCTAATGATTTTACCTTATTTTCCAAGGCCTTTACTTCTCTTGTTTTCTCAGCCACAGTTATTTTTGATTTATCATAGCTCACCTCTATCTTGGCCAATTTTTCTTTGGCTTCTTTTAGCTCTGCCATTTGCAGTTCTAAAGCCTTTATTTCCTTCATCATTTCTTCCATGCTCAGGCTGGCATCTGGTACTGTTGTTGTTGCTTTTGTAGTTGTTGCTGAAGCTGAGGTACCTGCTATTGATGCTGGGACAGAGGGAGGGATTGCTGCAGTAGTTGTAGGAGGAGATATTTTGCTTGTTGGAGCTTTTTCTCGTGGCTGGGAGGCCAACTCTTCCTGTTTTCCTTGTAGTTCTTCCTCTAATGCCTTCTCTGTTTCTGCCAATATTTCATTCATCCTCATTAGCAAACTCACCACGTCCTCCTCTTCTTTCTACTGTCCAACTTCCGTGGTTTGAGGGTGCATTGTAATTGGTAGCTTGAGCTGTTTCCTGAGGGCTGCAATATCTTCTTCTTTCTTTTTTATTAAGGCCTGTATGCCCTTGGGATCCTTGGGATCATGTCCCAGCTCCATGATAATTTCCTCCAAGGATTTGATTTTGTTATCCTTGGCTAATGAGGAGGCCTTCTCCAACTCTAATTGGGCAGAGGTATCATGCAATGAATTCTATAGTTTGTGAGCTAGTAATGCCTTGTCCGCCAAGGTGGAGTACACCATTTCGCTAGTTTGCTTATGTAATTCAATCTGGTCCATTGGGTGGATATCTTTAGAGAGAACTTCTAGATTGGACCTGATATAATTAGTAGCTGACTGTGGTTGCTGCATTGTAGGCCTGAAGTGACTAAGGGTCATTTTCCCTTCTTGAATATCATAGGCTGCCATTAGCCATTGTTGATTTGTAGGAGCCGTTCTCAGCAATTGATTATAAAGTTGGATCCTTATCGGGTCATTTCTAGCCTTTATTTCAGTAAAAGCTTTCTTGATATCCGAGCCTTGCTTGCTCTGTTGTCTGCTGGATGTAACCTCCACACCATGCTGCCTCTCTTTCTCTTGCTGATATGAGCTAGTTGATGTTTCCAAAATTGGAGGAATCTGCTGTTCAGTTGTTCCTTCACCCCTTATGTTGCCTATTGTTTCTTCCGCCAGTTCCTCTTCAGAGTAAGGATTCAACCTTTGCCTCTTTTCCCCTTGCTGTTCTGTTGATCCACCTGTAGGTGTGTCTTCCTATCTGTCTCTTTTCTTGGATATTTCCTCATTGAGAGGAGTTTGTAGCACAGGGATTTCAGGTACCTTTGTTTGTGTTGAAGGACCTTGCCCTTGACTTTGCTCCTTTGTTGTATCTGGCCGGTCTGCCATTATATCTTGTTGTTCTGAATGCTGTACTTCCTTGCCTTTGGATGTCCCTGCAGGTGGAGTACTCTCTTGGGCAGGTTGTTGTGAAGTTGTGGCAGATGATGTGGTCGCTCCAATGTGTTGAGGGAATGTGAAAGGGACCTGTCCAAAAGAGTCCAGGTCAAGTGTTTTTTCAAGCTCTTTCATTGCTTTTTCTAATTTCTCTTCTTCAGTAAGCTCTTCAACTCGTGTGCCTTCTACCCATTCTTGTTGATTAGCATATTGTTCAATTTCATGGATTTTGTGGTGAACATATCCTGTAAGCTTGTTTTTGACTCTTCTAAAACTTATGAAATGTTCAGGGTCATATGGTGACCAATGAAAACTTTGTTTCAGCATAATTTGATCTCTTAATATCTTATCTGCTTCATCCCAGGCTTCTTCTCTTTTGTTGAAGATAAAAGGGCCCAATTGATGTCTTATCTTGAGTTGTGCTTTTTTCCTAGCACCATAGAAATGAGTCAAATCTAAACTACTAAATTGCCGGTAGTATTCCAGGGCAAAGAATCTCATAGGGACATACTTTGGCAGCTTGTAGGGAGTCAATTCATAGCCATAAATCCTGATTACTGTGTGGTTTTGGTAAAAATACCAGTCACCAATACTGTATTCCTTGGAGAGATGTAGAATTTTCTGCATTTCAGCAGAGAGCCTGGCAGGAGGAGTTGCCATCAGCAAAGAAGTGGCTGGATATATGAACATGTCAATGAACTCACAATATGTATAAGGGGAGTGGTGGACTTCATGGAATACTGAGGTCCAGAAAATTATAGACCTCCTTTCTCCTTTGAGGTCCAATCTTTTAAGAGGAAGTTGGAAACTATCAGGTTGATAGTGCATCAGCAAATGATATATGTAGGATGTGTATTTGAACACTCTTTCCCTGTCCAAGTTCATGAATTTCTCATGGATTTTATTTTCTATGAAGGTTGCATAATCATACTTGACAGCAGGGGGCTGTCCTGGGGTGAATATGGACATCAATACTAAAACAGTTTCATCAACATACTCACTAGTTTTGAATCCTAAAATGTAGGATATCATGTCTACAATGAGTCTCCCTGCCTCATTGAACCAAACTTGGAGATAAGGAGGAGGCTGCTGAGGCTGGCAATTTGGTTTCATAAACAACTGAGCAATTCTGGTTATCTCTGAGCTGGGCAGTTTGGCACCTTGGTCAAGCAAGAATTTCATGGTGAGAGGAGCCAGAGGCTGAGTTGGCTTGAAGTTCAACATCTCATTTATGGATTGAGGAGTAATATAGAAGAGCACAGTCCCAGATGGAGCCATAACTGCTCTTTGTGTGGGTTCATAATTTGCACAGCATAAATGGATGAAATCAGGGAGCACATTCACTGAAGGGAGGTAATAGATAGGCATGTTGGACTCCCAAATTCCCAAGACATCAGTGCTGCTTCTGTAGCTATTTCTAATTTCACAAAAGGCTTGCAGGTGAGATTTGTAACCCATCATATCCTTAATTTGGAAGTCCCTGTCAGCAAGGGGTATCCATTCCAATTCCTTATGTGGGGCATTCAAGGGGGCAACATTCAAGGCCACTGGAGCTTCCATGCTTCACTGTCTATGTTTATAATTGGAATTTGGGTTTGTGTAACAACAGAAAACAGAGTACTGGCACTGGGGTTTTTCTCAGGAAATTTGCAAACTAAGTTTTATATAGAAATGGCCTCACTGGGTAAAATTCATAGAAAAGACAAAGTCTGTAGAGTTTAATTGGGAAGCTGGATAAAACAGTGGAAATGGTGCTCTTTTTGCAAGTGATTTTGACAAATTTAACTCAATATTTGGGCATTTTTGGAGATTTTGCCGGCGGAAATGGGCTTGAATTTTAGTTTAATGGGCAATTTGCAGAGGAGAACAGAATTCGCAGGTTTTCTTTGGAAAAATGGGTCAAACAGTGACTTAAAATGCAGAGATTTGTAGGCAGGAGCGCATTTTAACTCGAATTTTAGTTCTTTGGGTGATTTTAACAGAGAAACTCGGAAAAACAGGGTTTACGAGCGAATATCGGGTAAATACCTGTTTTATAGGTGCCTGGTGCGAAATGCAGGTTGAAGACTGAGCTGAGGGGCCGAGCTGCGGAGTGAATTCCCCTGGGTGGCGGACTGTGCAGAGAAAATGTCGTTTTGGACGTCGTAAACCATGCAAAGCTCGCGCAAGAAAAACAAAGAGAAATGGACAAAAACGTCGTTAAAACGACTTTTTAACAAAAATTTTGATTTTGGCATGTTATTGGCGTGCTTTAGTTGGGCGACGTCAGCATGACGTCATCTTTGTCGGGTAGTGGGGTGTACAGAAGGTGACTTGGCCCTGACGTGGTAGACACGGCGGACGGAATGGTGACGCGGTGGCAGCTGACGTGGGCACTAACGTGGGTGCTGACATGGGTGCTGACGTGGTGGACGACGTCAGCAGTGGTAAGCGGGAACGGTTTATGGTTTCATCACACTGCTTTATGTACGACGGCGGTTTTCGGCCGAACGGACGCGATAAACTGTGGGAGCGACACGCGTCCCATAGTACGGCGGGAAAACCGCTTTTTATCGCGTGCTATCGTCCAGACATCGGAGCGCCTCCAATATTGATGTGAGCCATTGGATGGGGAGGGCCCGATCCGACGGTTGACGGAGGGGCGGGGGGTACAACACAGGACCCATGCATTATTTTAATGTTTTTTAATGTTTGCGGGGCATAAACCTTGGTTAACAGGGGTTTATGGGTGCGGTTGTTTATTTAACCAAGTGTTAAATAAACTCCAATGGTTTTGAACGCAGAGTGTTATTATAAGGTTTCGGCCAAACCTTTTAATTCCCAAAAACTTTGATATATGGCTATACATGCTAGGGGTCGGGGTATTATAGAATTTTGGGGTTTTGTATGTATTTTTACATAGTATGGGAGGGGAAAACTTTAGATAGGAGCTATATAATAGAGTTAGGGTGTTAGTATGGTTTTGTAGATAGAAAATGCCAAGTTTATAAAGTGATAACTTAGGTTTTTAGGGAAATGAAAGGGAAATGGAGTGATTATTTTACACAATAAATGTGGCTTGTTTTGGCTAAGTAAACACAAAGTTTCACTTAGTATCTCTTATAAAATGAGATGGACTAGGACCATTGAGCAAATCCCAATGTCCTTGAGGGGATGTTAGTAAGTGTTGTTGGGGAAATGAGAGGGGAAATTAGTCATGCTCCACCTAAACTACAACCATATTGCCATGGTATTGGTGATATTCATGAGACAAATCATAAAAGAACAGAACTGTTCATGAACTTGCTTCTGCAACATCCAACTGCCTACCCAGCCTAATACACCTAACATTTTTTCTTCCTTTTGATTGGGTGCATTTGGACTAGCAAACCCTTTTTCTCTGTTTTTCTTTTGACTGCCCTCCTATCTAAGTCTACCCTTATTTCTTCCAAGGGCTCAGATTTAGCTGTTGATACCCTTTACTTCTCTACCTAGCTGTTTGTCTGCCAAGCTTGAACTGTTTGATCAGACCTTATTCTCTAATGCTAAAACAAGAAATTTAAACATGGACTGGCCAAGATTGAGCTGTTGGGCCATCCATCAAGTGTGACAAAAGTCAGTGATTGCACATTCTGAACTTCTTTGCAAAAAGTAGGACAGTAGTGGCATTTTGACTAGCCACTTTCCTGGTCTTTTCTTTGGGGTTCATTTTCTTTCTTTCTTGACCAATTCATTCTTCTTGCCCTTTTATTTTTCTTTTAGGGCATACCCTCTTTACTTTTTTAAAATTTTTGATTTTGTGAAAATATGGAACCTTTGCAGCATGGAAAGGATGATCATATTTGGCATTTCCACAGTCAATCATGAAATATGACACCTATTGGTATAGGAACCTAACACCACCATGAGCCACCAACTGATAAACCTTGGAATAGAACAAGATTTGAAATTTGTCAATATTGGTACATTTTGTACACCAGAACAGCGGCAAGCCTTTATCCACTTCTTCAAATAGTACGGAGATGTGTTTGCATGGATGTATGATGATCTAAAAACTTTTGACACGTGGATCATCCAACATATCATCCCAATCAAAGAAGCGGTCAAGCCTTGGCAACAAAATCTGAGGAAATTACATTCTTCACTTGAACCCCTCATACAGAAAAGGCTTACTAAGTTGTTGGATACACGGATCATATACAAAGTTAGACATTCCACATGGGTCTCCAACGTTGTTCCTATACGAAAGAAGTTTGGGGAAATCCGCTTATCTGTCTATCTCTGAAATGTAAACTGCGCCTCAGATAAGCACAGCTACACCATGCTGTCTATGGACCATATTTTAGAAACAGTATCTAGGGCACAGATGTTTTATCTTCTTGACAATTTCTGAGGATACAATGAGGTTCTAGTACCAAAACCTGACAGACTCAAAACTACTTTCCATACCAAGTGGGGTACGTTCGCTTATATACGAATGCCGTTTGGGCTTGTAAACGCAGGCACAACATTTCAATGTGCCATGGACATCACCTTTCACGAAATCATTGGATAGAGCATGGTGTTATACGTTGATGATGTGACTACTTTCTCAAAAAGACAAGAAGAACACATAAGCCATCTTAAGAAAATATTTGAGCGATTCCGGAGATATGAGATTTCCTTGAATCCCAAAAAGAGCATGTTCACAGCGTTGGAGGGGAACCTCCTCGAACACATTATTTCCAAAAGTGGGATCAAGGTGGATCTAGACCAGGTCCAAGCCATTACACAGATTCCTTACCTAGTCAATAAGAAATCCATCCAATACTTCTTGGGAAAAATTAACTTCCGCGGGAAGTTCATCTCGGATTATGCGCAGATAGTTAAGCCCATGCAAGACATGATCAAGAAATATGTAGCCTACAACTAGGGTAAGAAGGAAAAGTATGCATTCGCCTGGATCAAGAAGGCCATTAAAGAAGCACCTATGCTCTATAGCCCAGACTTGAACAAATGTTTCTTGTTATACACCTTTACTTCTGATAACTCACTAGCTGCGGTACTCACTCAGAAGGATGAAGCTAATGATGAACGTCCCATCTCCTTCATGAGTGCAAGCATGTAGGGACTAGAGTTCAACTACCCTACCATTGAAAAGCAAGCTTATGCAGTCTACAAGGCGATGAAACACTTCAGGCCCTACTTGCTAAAGAACTATTGCATAGTCCTCGTCCCCCACCCAGCAGTCCGCACATTTCTTGTACAACAAGAACTGGGTGAACTATGTGCGAACTGGATGATAGGCTTGCATTAATATGTTCTTCAAATCAAGCTAGTGTACATGATCAAAGGACATGGGCTTTGTAGAATGAAGAAGAGCTCTCCGGATGGGAGTAGAAGATTGATATGTATGACATAAGGCGAGCAACACCCGCTGAAGACGGAACCTCTAGGTGTGTAGATGTTTGCCAATACCTTGAGCATGACACCATAGCCTCTCAATTTTCTATCAGATAGAAGAGGGCATTATGCCTGAAAGCCTTATCATATCATTTGGTGCACAGAGTGATTTAGAGAAAGCACAATAATGGAGTTTTTCTTAGGTGCCTAGAGGCACATGAATCAAAGAAGGTACTTCAAGATATGAATGACGGACCCGTTGGGGGTCACTTTGCGAGAAATACCACTACACACAAATTCATGCGAGCTGGGTTTTACTGGTGCACATTATTCAAGGACGCACATGCTTATTCCGGAAATTTCCCAGGCTATCAGTGATGCACCGATAGAACATGAATATTAGCAGCCCCACTGCACCATGTTGCAGTGACCGAACCATTCCAACAGTGAGGCATGGGCGTCATTCAAGAATTTTTCCCTCATTCATAAAAAAACATTGCTATATCCTAACAGCAACTGGCTACTTCATGCGATGGACAGCAGTAGTTTCGCTCAAATAAGTGAATGACCAGGAGGTCATCAACTGCCTCCAGCAGAACATCATCTCATGCTTCGGCATTCCAGTATCACTTGTTTTTTATAATGCAACTTATTTTTTGTCTTTGAAACTCTATGAATTTGCACTACAGAGTGGTATTGTGCTGAAGCATTCATCTAACTACTACCCATAAGGAAACGGTCTAGTAGAGTCCACGAATAGAAACCTCATCCGTATAATCAAGAATACAGTTTTCTCTTAGTAGTGTAACTGGCATACCACCCTGACAAATGCATTATGGGCTGACCGTGTAACACCCAAGCCCTCTCTGAATACCTCACCATACTTCTTGGTTTATGGTAAAGAAGCCATCCTTCTGTTAAATATCGACTCACCTGCACTTCAACTTTCCCAAGAATCCCAAGGCAAGCCTTGCCAGCTAGTTCAGTGTAGGATGGATCCTCTCCTTAAGCTTCAGGAAGAGAGGATGAAAGCAAAAGAAAAATTCACACTCCACCAGAACCATATCAAGATATGGTTCGATAAGAAGTCTACAAGGAAAGATAACTTCAATGTTGATGACTTAGTTTTGAAATGGGATAAGCCCCATGAAGACAAAGGGAAACATACGAAGTTCCAGTCCATGTGGATTGGTCCTTACATAGTCCACAAGAAGCTTGGCCCACACATGTATCATTTTCAATCACTTAACGGGAGAATTGACAACCTTCCTGTCAATGGCCAAGATCTCAAGAATTATTTTCAATAGGTCGGGCCGTGCTCGTGCCATGTACGTAGTCTGTTTTCTACTTGTTGTTTTCATCTTGTTTTCTTTGCTTATTATATTTTATTTTACTTTGTTTAGTTCAGCTTACTATTTTTGTTTCTGGAAATAAGTGCAGCCAACTACTACATTTTGGCTTTTGAATAGAGTATGTAGCTGAAGTTTGAAGAGACTTGTAACACTGCAGCACTTGGCCAGCCTTGTGTCTGTCTTCTCTATGCTTAGTTGTAACCTTTGGCCGATGAAGTCTTGACAGAAAATACAAATTGTCTACAAGGGAAGTTTTGGTCCAACCATGAACATGTGTCCACATTGGGAAGCCCCAAGCCTATACTCAGCCTTCTGCTATGTGTGTTCAAGATGATCCACCTAGTAGAAATGGAGAAGGGGAAAATTGAAACGAGAAAACCTATGTCAGAGGCCTTACATGCATCTCTGAAGGAACAACCTCTTCTCCTCTCAATAAGTCGGGATCCCTCTTCTGTCCCAAAAATAAATAAGTGCCTATGCACAGTCCTCTTGAAAAAAATACAAAGACAAAAGAAGAGAAAGGCTTCCTGCGCAGAGAGGTGAAGCATGCAACTCCATTGGGGTATTGACGAGGCTCACTGGAAGTGGAGAAATGTGTGTGTTCCTACATGACTCCACAGAGGTACTGTCCAAGCCTGGTGGTAGTGGAGCAACACCAAGGATGAAAACTTACACTCTGAAAATATTCAACTCATGAGCTAAAGTACCCTTACCTAGTTGGAAACATTAAAATCAACCTGAATTTTTGATTGTGTTTAACTGAGTTGATAGAGGGTGAACCATGTATGTCCATGGCGTGAGTGGGGAAGCTGAAGTAACCTGCACAACAATTCAATACTCCCTGAAAGACCAAGACCCTGTGCTAGCAACGAACCAAAATAGAGAAGTTGGAGTTCTTCCGGTGTGTCGCCAAGTGTTGTAGCAGCTACAACCACCCTCCAAAATTTTGGTCTGCACCCAATTTTGGAGCCTCCCTTGAGAATTTCTCTTGATGACTACACACCCTCAAGTTCACTCCGTGAGCCCATGGGAGTCGTTGCATCTGCCTTGCTTTTTCATTTCATTCAACTTTTTGCATGTTGGTGTCTAAGTCATGCTTGCAACCATATTCTAGTCATGCTTAAAGTATTCTCTTTGTGTGTACTTGTTTTGTTCGCTATTCACACACACATGGAGTCACATTCACTGTCGCACAAGTGTTGTCTTGATTGATGAATGCCCAATCATGATTGTCATGTTTGTCACTTGCATTGTCAGTCAGTCATGTTGAACATGCATTTTTGGATGGTTTGATTCATCTTGTCGTCAAGTCACGAGAGTGTGTGTTTGCATGATCATCTTTTGCTTGTTCACACACTTAGTCATTTTGCTTAAATTTCTGACGACCAAACTCCCCTCTGATAGCTGGACCATCACCCCACCATCGAATCGATCGACTGTTAAGCAGAGCAATGCAAAAGTACTAAGAAATTCTTTCCAAGCTACGTTTATCCCAAGCAATTCAATCATCTCTCATGCTGGCCACCCGAACAGTCGGACCCAACAATCACCCCAGGACTAACTCCCTTCCAAAATTACGCAGAGGCCACTGAACTTACTCACACAGCTGACTAAGGAAGTTGTATAGATAGGGCAAACAAACACCAAGTTCTCGTCCCTATCTTCCTCAGAAAATTGCACATTTTTTTGATTCAGTCATCACGATAGTTAACCGACTGCTCATCCAAGAAATTGTGCAGTTTTGCATGAGCAGACCTTCTGCTGCCTAGTAGCTCACTCAACTTAGAAATTTTGCAGAGATGATCAGTAGGTTAGCCTCATATCATCAATGTAGTTTCCCTCGCCAACAGTTCCTAGCAGCAGACTGCCAATTCCCTCTAGGAATTGCACGATTTCTGCTGATAGTGACCCAGTAGCCAACTACCAGTTCCCTCTGGGAGTTGTGTAGTTTTGACTACCAGTGACCCAGTAGCCAACTTCTAGTTCCCTCTGAGAATTGGCTGCTAGCGACCCAGCATCCAACTGCCAATTCCCTTTGGGAATTTCACAGTTTTGGCTACCAGGTTCCCGGGCAGTTCCTCCCAAAAACTGCACAATCTCTACCTACTGACCCTCCTTGTAGCTCAGCCCGTTCCTCTAGTTATCCAGGTGGATTTTGGTGGCCACCTACCTATCCCACTTGGACCCCCACAACTGTCTCTTTCAATTTTTCAGTTTCCTTAATTATAGCACAGTTTACTATTTTTAGCAGTTTTTCAGTCATGAACTTCCAAAGTAGTTTTGAGGCCCTAAACGGCGTTTTCTGGGAAATTTGGGAGCAACATGGGTCCATGGTCAAAAGTTTCTCTTCCCAAAGCTGTAATACTTAGATAGATCTCTCTAATGAGCTATTGTGCACATCAAATGAAGATCGCATGCCAAAGTTACGGCCTTGGGAAGTTGAAGTACCAATTTACCCAAACGAGGCCCATAGTTTGGCGTTTCATCTCCTAGGGTTAGGTTTTTGGATGTTTAGGGTTTTCCAATGTTTCTCAACAATAAATAGGCCTTCGAGCCTCATTGTAACACAGGGTTCAGAGGCATGTATCTGCCACATCTCTTCTCGGAGATAAGCTACCATTACCCTAGCTAGTTTATCGCCATTTCTATTTGTAAGCATATTTTAGTATTTTACATTAATGAAATGAAGTATTATTTCTGTTGCATATTTGTATTTATGGTTATCTCTGTAATTTGTTGCGTTCCTGTTTAAATTTGAATCATCTAGAAAATTGTGCAAATTTGGCCTTTCCAGCCTCTGCTACCCACTCATTCTGAAAACTCCGCAAATTCTGCCTAACTTGCCTTCCTGCAGCCCAGACTGTCCCTACCAAAATTTGCGCAATTTTTCCTTCCAGCCGAGCCAGACCTCACAGATAGTCATTGTTGACTTGGATTTCCGATCTTCATCACTTAGTGACTCTTGCGCAGTTTTCATCAACAGTCCCTGGAGCCATCATCCCGCTTCACAACCTTGTTGCCTCTCCCAATCACCTGCATTTGACATGATCATGTGTCATGGTAGACTAGGAGGTTTTTGGATTTGATGTCGTCTCATCATGAGTGACTACATATATAGGTACACCAACAAACATGGTGCAATTATGAATGGGATGAGCGAAGCAAGCACATGTAGAAGCATAGGTTCACCAATAGACAAACGAACGATGCATGTGAAGAGAGAAGCTCGTGAACGGATGAGCATGCAAGGATATGCTCATGAACAGATGAACGAAAAAACATGCACTTTTTGTGAACAGAGGAGCCTGTCAAGTGTTCTAACTTCCAAGAAAGGAACATGTCAAAGCTTCATCAAGTGAACCAAAGACCATTGGAGACTCTGCACACTTTGCCATGTGGAGGTGAAGCTGTGATACAACATGAAGACATCCATCACCCAACAGCACTGTAGCTCGACATGCACTCTAGTAGCAACATGAATGTGCTAGCATTGTCATGTCAAGTCATGTCATGAGTCATCTCTCCCACATCTCTACTATGGGCTATGTTGTCAATCAATGTAATGCAACGTGGAAGTCCAAGAGACCCACTTGTTGTACAAAGAGTCATGTAAAGTCGAAAATTCATGCAAGTCAAATAGTCATGAGGGTAGTCCAAGAGCCACAAGGGTCAGTTTCAACCTTGGCTATAAATACCCCCTCATTTGTACATGCAAAGTACTTTTCACCTCAGCTACTCCCACATAGCCTAGAGAGTTTGTAATCTTTTCTATGAGGGGTAAGTAGTGGCTCCAATGCCCTGCACTCAGGGTTAGTGATGTATGGTGTAACAATGTTTCTTGGAACTTTCTCTTAATTCAGAAGCCTACTAACAGGACAACACATTTTCACACATGTATTGTAAATTTTGTAAGACGAATCTTGAACACTGGTAATGCATGTTGTTTTAACTTGTGTTGAACACTTAACTATTTCACTTGTTGTAATACATAATCTGTTAATGGAAATGTGTTGTATATTTTGTTAATGTTGTCTCACCCATGGTGGCTATCTTTGAGGAAATCAAACAAACCTTTCACATAAAGCTTGTTGTAATAATTGTTTCACTCATTCAGACTCCTCCGTTGAGTGTTGTACGTGTTATCTTACCTTGTTTGATGTGACTGCCACTTCCGTGTGGACTGCTCCTCCAGAAATTGTGCACGTACTATTGTGTTGTGTGTTCATAGCTAATTTGGGACTTCATACCAACCAATGTGGGACTCACTCTTACCCTATCCCCTTACAGTGAAATAACCATCGAGACAAGTACACTAGCATTCACCGAGAACATGAACCTCACTTCTTGAAGGTGAAGTAGACCACTCTCATGTGCTGACAAGCAAGAGTTGAGGCAAATCCTTAAGACAATGGCAACTGGACCATCATACCGGATGGAACTCCCTGTTTCCGGGAAAACTAATGTCTTTTCAATTGACTAGCCCTCTAGCTTTGGCAGCTATCTTAGAAACAATAGTTTAAAGCAATTTTGATTTCTTCTATGCATAATAGATAAGATAAAGATGAAGGAACCAACCTGTATCTTCCGCTTAACACCTTGCTTGATCTTTCTCCCCCTTGACAGAACTTGCAACTCCTCTCCCTACCTATCCCGCTTGGAGAGAACCTGTAGAAACACAGTAACAAAGAACCATCAAATCATCTTGATCTATTATATCATAATCATTACATAATCAGAAATATAATCAACATACAATGGCATTCACAAATAATAACATCCACAATTGCACAGTTATATGGAAGAAAACTTGAAGAACTTTATTAAGTAGAAGGGAGAATTACAACCCAGTTTTCTAATCTAGCATCATCCTCCCAGCATCAATGCCCTCTTCACCTTATGAAATAGCAAGATCGTCCAACAATACAATGCTCTTTCTCAAATACAAACTATCAGCACCTACTTGCAATTCACAGTATTCCAGCCTCTAGATCTCTTAGATGGGGGATCCATTTATAGATGTGTGCAAGGGTGCGAGTCATCTTTGGGGTTTGATTAGTGCCATTCCACTCGTTACATTTGGTTCCACAAGAGGGGAGATAACTGAAGTTTAGATCTCTTACTCATCCATGGGCGAGTTCAGAGAGGCAAGTGTTAGAGGGGAAGTTTCTAGAAGATTCTATGAGCATGAACTTAACAAACTGTCGCGGACATTTGTCCATCCTCGCTTATCACACCCTATAGAAGGCCTCATTAGTATACGTCACACCTGGCTAGTGTATAACTCAGTATGCATCGCACCCTGACAGTGGAGCAGTCAATATGGTCCAGTTTAGGCCAATTCTGGATGGTTTTTTAGGTGGAACTTTTGGGGAATGATGTAATCAGTTGACCATGATCTTTTAGGGTATGAAACAACACTTTTAGGGGTTATAAGAGCCCTAGTTTATGGACATATAAGATTGGGGTTGAAGTGCGCAAATATTTCTATAACAATTGCCCCCTAAAGCATGAAGTCGTAAATCTTTGATGTCGGGTAAATGCTTATCATGAGGATCTGAGGTTTTGAAACTAGAAGGTGACCTGTATATGATACAATAAAATACATCATGATAATATAATTTTCATGATCTAGCTGAGGTGGGCATTCCCATGCTCAACTTTATAAATTCATTTCATGTGCATAGAATAGATAATCGTTTGCAGTTGCAGACTGGTGATTCTTCATATGTAGAGTCATCCTCCCTAGCTTGGATGACCATCTGTGCAGCTCTGTGTACATTTTATGTCTTTATATCCCTAAATATATCGCAACCTAGATGGATGAAAATAGATCCGAGGTCTTCAAACTTGTTCAATCTTCCCCCTATGTACAAGTCGATCCATGTGAAAAGATGTTCTGAAGTCGAACATCGAAAGACATCACCTAATTACTAGCCAATAACATGAGCTATTAACAAGCGTGAGAGGAATCACCGATAATGATGATGACCCTCAAGGTACTACAGTACAATTCACGTGGTGTGAATGTATGATCCGATGTTGAACGCCATGCAAAATCTTTCAGTCGAAGGCCATTGATGTCAACCTGTCACCGGAAGTGAGAAACTTGCCATTGAGGCATGCAAGCTTCAAAGCACTGAAAGGGTTGTTTCTAAGTCAACTTCTTGGATAATGAGCTAATGTCGACAAGAAGTGACTTGTTCTAAGAGGGCCTTGATGTATCCCACATCTACAACATGAAACGAAGAAAATGATTTTTTTGAGGTGAAAATTATCTTACGACAGAAGGTTCAGGAATGGCGGTCATGAAAAATGGAGGTTGAAGGTATTGCAGTGGATGAGGCATTAACTAGATGGTGAATTCTCAACTGAATGACTTCTCTTGAACATATCGGCGACACTGAAATGGATTGGTAGCGTTAACCCCAAAAATGGATGGTGTGAAAGCCTAATGGTGAAGTGACCGGTGAATGGAACAACCCAACCCAACTCAATCATGGTGATGGAGTGAAAGTGTCATGTTCAAGAGTGACTTGCTACCATAAAGTTTTCAAGTTTTCTTCCCTTTTTCCCTAGTCATTGTTGACTAGTACCTCTTTATTTTTGTCAAGCTTGAGGAGGATAACATATTCTTGTTTTATAATTTTCCCTTTAGGCAAACCTGTCACTATGTCTTAATGAGTCTAGTGACAGCGAAACTCGTTCTTGTCTGGGTGGACAAGTTTGTCGCTATTGTTTTAACGAGTTTAACGACCAAGATAACTCAGTCCTTTTCATGTTTAGGGAGTTTGAAAAGGGACGAAAATGAAACTCTGTCTCGCCTGGATGAGTTTGTTGCTATTGTTTTAGCGAGTTTAACGACAAGGATAACTAAGTCCTTTTCATGTTTAGAGAGTTTGAAAAGGAACGAAAAGGAAACTCCAATAGTTCTTTTTCATAGGATAATCCCTTAAGTCAAAAAAAGATTAAAATAATACAAAAGGGATGACTTTTTGATCACTTTAACGAGCCAAAAAAGATAAGAGCTCGACAATATTTTCATATTTAATGAGTTTGAAAAGAGTTTAAAGGAGACTCGTTTTTTAGGAATGAGTGGTGTTTAGGGTAGCAACTGGTTTCGGGTAAGCTTGGAACTTCTCAAAACATGGTGATGTGAAGAGGGTGGCTAATAAGACCACTCATCGCAGTTGTTCCTCAAAAAGGGTAAACAATCAAGTGGAAGCGTATGATCGGCCAAAAGAATGAAGGTGACGGAAGGAACACAACCAAGGCTCAAAAGGTTGTTGTAGTGGCAATCACAAAGGTTATTTACCGAAGGTAGGTTCATTTTTTAATGAGCTTGAACTCTGGGGGAAGATATGCTCTGTGGTAGGTTTATTTTTTGACAAGCTTGAACCATGCGATAACATATGCTCAGTTTTTAGTTTTTCTTTTTAGGTAAACTAGAAAGAACAAAAAACTAGAAAAATCTAGAAAAGACAAAACTAAAAGGCTAGAAAAATTAAAAAGCTAAAGAGTTAAAAAGCTAAAAGGTTTAGAAAATGAAATTGAAAAGGAAAAAAAGGTTTGCATGCTGCCAGCATGATGAAAAGGAGAGTCTCCAGTAACCATATGGAAATCACTGTGGTTAAGCAGGATTGTTTCGTCCACGGAGCAGACAAGACACTTCCTTGTATTTGTTCGCCAAATATACAAAGGTGAATGGTGTGTCAGACCAATCACTTAACTTGCAGGGAAATTCATATGGTAGGATGGTTTCATCTCCCAAATAGACAAAAGACTTCCTTGGCTTCATCTGCCAAATGGACAAAGGTGCATGGTGTCTCGACCAATCACATAACCTATAGGGAAACTTATCCTTTCAGCTGGGTTCGTCCGCCAAATAGACAAGGGTTCATGCCTCCTAAGCTTCGTTACATTCACCAGACTACTTGCGGTAATTAGGTGGATGGAATGAAGGTTGAAGAGACACCGTTGATATACAAGGACCATTCAGGGATGATGATCGACTTGGAGCCATGCTTGAACTGGGAAATGAAAGCTGGTCAACATTGACGATTTTGCCTTCATGTGGGAAACACATCACTCGGAAGAGTGTCGAAACAATAGCCTCCATGTTATAAACATAGTCACGTCCAAGGAGTAGATTGTAATCTAACAGTCCTGGGACTACCATCACGTTTAGGTGAATGGTTTTTCTTCCCAAAGTTATTAGTAATTTAGGAAGGATCCCTAATGGTCTATTAGTTCCTTTGTTAAAGCCTAAAAAATTTTGTGTAATAGGCATAAGCGTTACGAACCAAGCACTTTCCAAGCAGTTGAGGAAACGATACTCACTGATGCCCCTTCATCTATGATAGTGCCAGACATGATCATTTTGTAAACTTGTACTACGATTCGGAAATGCACGGAAGATGGAAGGCGAGATCTTGCTAGTCGATTCCAATCAAAGGAAGTGACTAGACTACTTGGAGGGGGTACCGAATAAATGCTTGAATTAACCCTTTGAGTAGCAAGAACTAGGGGATTTTGCTCCTGTTGCAAAGGAACAGGCGGGTTGCCCCCAAGTTCATCTGACTCTGAAGTAATAAAAACAATTTGAACAATATCGTTCTTACTCTCTTCTAGAAGGGTATGATCTTCTGAAGGTAAAACTGGGTCAACTATCACCTCAACCTGTTGACTTTCGTCGAGTATGGACTCAGAAGATTCACTTTCAGTGATGGTACCGACGATTGAGTTAAGTCAGTCAGTTTTTCAACTAGTAAAGGACTTGGGGAGAGTTTCCTGTATCCAGATGGGAGTCACCACGGTGAAGCAAGACAGTTATCCAAGACTCTTTTGGCTTCATCCGAAAAAGGACAACAGGGAAGGGTACGGTTCCCTTCACATAACCTACATGGAACTTTGACCTTTCCTTTCTATTCATTAACTTCACTATCACTAGTTGATGGTGTGCTGTCAACATGATCACCAGAGGTTGATGACACCTGGTGGTGCGTACGAGAGGACCGTTCTCTCAGGATTCGAGGGAGGCACAAACAATCTCAATGAAAATGGTCTCCTCTACAAATTATGCATGGAAATCTAAGTTTAGGAGCTTTAATGTGTAGATTCTCACCAGTTGATGCATCTAAAGCATTGGTTTCCTGGTTGCCCCCTTGTTGAATGGGCTTATTCTTCTTCTCCTTACCTTTCTTCTTCTTCTTAGCCACCTGGTTATTAGCATCACTACTTTCACCAAGTGAAGAGGAAGAAGGGGAGGGAGAAACAAATGAAGTAGAAGGCGAAGGGTCAACTTTAGTATCAACTATATGTTGATTCAATTGTTGAGGAATCACATTATTTTGAACCATAGAGGTCGAGAACTGCCATACTAGCAGGCCAATGGTAGGTCCCGGAAGGGACAAAGTGGCCATATGAGAAGCACCAATATTTCCCCAAGAAGTAACATGACTAGGATTCCCCTCCAAAGGGATTCCTTGATTGGTGGACTCCATTATCTCAACTTAAGATCGACGAAGGAATAGGGACGTTATGCCGGATTAATAAATTTTAACGTCGTTTTGACATAACTTTGCTTTTTCAATTTTTAAGAGTCGAGAAAAAGCTAAAGATGACTCTAGTCCCCTTCGATTTTTAATGAGCCTGAAGTGACAAGAGCTCAGATGGACATTTTCTTTTAAAGAGTCGAAAAGGAACGAAAGCGACTACTCTGGAAATCTAGACAGAGGGAAACCAGTCAAAAAACTGCAAAATACACCTTGGTGATAAATTAAAGAGAAATTACCAAGGACTTATGTACGGCAGTAAATCTTCTCGAATGTTGTGTTCAATGGATTGTGATCGATAGGGCGGCAGACTCGGCTTCCTGTGGATAAAGGATATAAGCCTATTGTGGTCTCCCAATATATACCCGACGGTACAGGGAGAACAAGTCTGTGCTAGCACTTTTCATATCAAGGAGTAGGAATCACCCAACCTTCAATGAAAATGATAGTTACTAGATTTTACAACACCGAAACACTTCTCTATCCTAGACCTCTAGATGTGTTGCATTAAGTTCCAAAGCGTTGTTAAGTTCATTGAAATTTATTTTCGAGTTGATCTTGTTTAAAGTTTGTCTTTCAATGGTTCACTGCATGATGTTGATTTGAAATTCCTAAAAATGCAATCTACAATAATAAACAATCATTTTTTATTTTGATCAATGAAAATCCTAGCTACTAGGGAAAGAGAATTACAATTCTTTCAAACAAAGAGAAAAGAGTACACACTAGTGCATTTTCCTAAATCATTTTTCGCACACAAGCTAAATGAAAATGCAAATGCATGTATTTTTTTTTCATTCCCCTTAATGTGAAAAAATGCCAAAAAGGAAAACTAAGTATAGCAAAGATCTGAAATATTTCTTTTAAAGCGACACTTTTGACAATTTATTTTTCAAAATAGAAAGGAAGAGTAAACGACACTTTTCAATTTCGAACAGAAAATTCTTTCGACAATTTAAATATCAACAAATCAAATCAAAAACTTGACAAAAAGTTCAATCGACTATCCCGGGAAGGAAGACTCAACGACACTTTTTTTTTTTTTGAAAAAATGACAGTTACGACACTTTTTGTACCAAAACGACAGATCGATTTAAGCAACTTTTTGAAAAAAGATTTTAAATGATGGCCAAACACATAAAAACATTTACTAATCCTAATCAATGGAGGCTGATCAATGTGATGCAAAGAGGCTTCAGTAAGGAGACACTATTCATAAGCAGCAAATCAACTAAACAGAACTGAAAACAAGGATAAAAACCCCAAATTTCAAGAATGAAAATAGGTGCAGTCAGTCATTGCACCTAGGCTTCATAGAAATAGGGATGCATTGCACTTTGCAGGCTCAGGAGGTGCGATTCATACTAGTTCACAGTGACAGACAGTGCGATGGGCCAGGGAGCGCAACTAAAATGGGTTTTGGCTCAAATTTGCAGCTAATTTTAGTGATTTAAGCCAAGCTATGATGGACAGTAAAGAGAAAAATACAAAGGAATGATCTTGAGAGGTTACTCAGCTACCAAAAGGGCATCTAGAATGCTTGTAAGTCAAATTTTTAATTCATAAACTAAACCGGAGATTGACTGAAGCAACATTCATCTACTATGCAATTGCAAAGCAAGAGAAGTTTGAAGGCTACCTGTTTGACTTCAGGCTTTCTCTATAGCTTATAAAACAAACAACAATAACAAACAAACAAACATCTATATCTCCCCAGCGGAGTCACCAATTTGTTTCTAGGAAAACTAGTGTCTTTTCAATCGACTAGCCCTCTAGGTTTGGCAGCTATCCTAGAAACAATAGTTTAAAGCAATTCGTGATTTATTCTATGCATAATAGATAAGAGAAGGATGGAGGAACCAACCTGTATCTTCCGCTTAACTCCTTTCTTGATCTTTCTCCCCCTTAACAGAACTTGCAACTCCTCTCTGTACTTATCCTACTTGGAGAGTACCTGTAGAAACACAGTAACAAAGAACCATCAAAGAATCTTGATCTATTATATCATAATCATTACGAAATTAGAAATATAATGAACATATAATGGCATTCGCAAATAATAACATTCACAATTTCACAGTTATATGGAAGAAAACTCGAAGAACTTTATTAAGTAGAAGGGAGAATTACAACCCAGTTGTCTAATCCAGCATCATCCTCCCAGTGTCAAAGCCCTATTCACCTCATGAAATAGCAATATCATCCAACAATACAATGCTCTTTCTCAAATACAAACTATCAGCACCTACTTGCAATTCACAGTATTCCAGCCTCTGGATCTCTTAGATGGGGGATCCATTTATAGTGTGCAAGGGTGTGAGTCATCTCTGGGGTTTGATTAGTGTCATTCCACTTGTTACATTTGGTTCCAAAAGAGGGGAGATAGCTGAAGTTTAGATCTCTTACTCATCCATGGGCGAATTCAGAGAGGCAAGTGTTAGAGGGGAAGTTTCTAGAAGATTCTATGAGCATCCTCTTAGCAAACTGTCCCGGACGTTTGTCCATCCTCGCTCATCGCACCCTATAGAAGGCCTCATCAGTATGCATCGCACTTGGCTAGTGTAGAAGTCAGTATGCATTGCACCCTGATAGTGGAGCAATCTGTATGGTCTAGTTTAGGCCAATTCTAGATGCTTTTTTAGGTGGAACTTTTGGGGAATTATGTAATCAGTTGATCATGATATTTTAGGGTATGAAACAACACTTTTAGGGGTTAGAGGAGCCCTAGTGTATTGACATATAAGATTTGGGTTGAAGTGCCCAAATATGTCTATAACACTCCCACACCAAATGGTGTGAGGTCTAGTTGGCACTTCATAATGGGGTGATCCCCTGAATGTTGGCGGGTCTAACATCGTCAACATAACCATAAGATCTACAAATAATTTCAAATTCAATGAGAAAGGTTTCCAAATCCTCTGACCTTAGACCATGAAAGTTTGGAAGAAAAGATGGAAGGATGTTCTTCATGTGCACACTAACATCAGTATCTTGAATGGGAAATCCAAGAGAATCTTCTTCATTGTCATCATCTCCATCCATTTCTTCTACATTCTTTGTCACCTCTTATTCCTCTAGCTGCAAAAATGAATGGTGATATGGCTCTTATTGCACCACATTATCAAATGGGGGGGGTTGGTGTTGGAGAATTTTTTTTTGAATAGGAATGCTAATGCAATGCAATTTTATGTTGCTGATATGAAAGATGTCTAATCAAATTTTATTATTTTTGCATAAATCAAAAAGAAATGAATCAACTACGGAAGAAAACAATGCATACTTTGACACCTCCCTGGTAACGGTCCCAAAACGTGATAAGCCTCAGTATTGCAACAAGAATGTTGCAACTCCCAAGGCTACCAACTTTAATTATCAACCCTGGGCTCGTACAAACTTAAGAGGTATCGACACTATATGTGCAACATACAATGTGTCCTTCCTTCACTATGATGATGTAATGGAGTTAATATAATCAAATCCTAAACTAATTGCAGAAATGGAAATGCTCGAAATGGAAACCTTAACTGATTGTAGGAAAGAAAATACAAGGAAAGAAAACCTATTCTAATTGCATAAATAAAATATCATGAACTAAATATCAATCATTAAATTTAAAAGTGTTTATATCCATTGACAAACTTCATTGGATGTGGCAACCAAGAAAATTAGAATTGTATGATCCAATCCATAAATATGTCCATTAAACCAAAATGTTGAGATGTTTTGCATGGGTAAAAGGGCAAGTACTAAGTGGTGTTTATTACTCCTAAGCCATTGATTTAGATCCTAAGGGATATGATTGAACCTTAAGGGACAAAATCCAAGATTTTTTAGCAAATATGGGCAAGTATATACATCCTGCAAGAGTGCCATAGGAAGTTATAGGCTACTACAGGAAGTTATAGACTTGCTATAGGAAGATACAATTCACCGAATGACCAAGTAAATCAAATCCAAACTGGATGGAATTTTTTTTATTGAATACGATTTCTTTGGTATCCATTCCAAGTGGAATCACTCAAAAATACCTCTATTAACACATGCTAAAAAATATCTGAAAATTACTAGTCTAAAATCTATAAATTCGAGAACTAGTGAGCTAGTTATTCTATCAAATACCTAACCTAATCAAGTGAAAATTCAATGGGATAAATTTTTTCATTAACATAAATGATTTTATGATCTAATGGAAGTGGAATCGAATCAATTGAAGTTCATTAGCATGTTCCAAAAAATAGAAAAAAATTAATACTATTTGCCACAAGGGACTTCCAGAAATTTAGATTTGGGAATAAGCAAACTAATCCAAGTATTTCAATTCTTACTATGAACCTCCAAAGTTTTTACAAGGATGAAATTATTATTGTGATCCTATAAAATAACTTAATTCAATGATTTAACCCAATCATACAACAAGAAACCATCAATATTAAATGCAGAAATAGAAAGAAATAAGAACAAGAGATGCATGTGAATAAGAAGAGAAAAGAAGAAAAGTAAGTTATACAAAAGGGCTCTGAGGCTCCTGTGATGGAAAAACCCAAGGAAACTCAGAGCCCTATGAAGGAGTCCAAGATTTGGAAGCTGAGAATGGTACTAATCTTCATTATTTCCATCAATATAATTGCACCCCCGCAAGAAATGAAAGTGAAGCTGAAAAAATACGAGCTCTGTCCACAAGAAGACTAAGCAAGATCAACTCCTAGAGGAAAATTTGACTTGGTACTTATAAAAAATGATTCGGAAGAATTCCCCATGAAAGGAGGAAGCTTTCCCCTCCAAAATCCCTTAAATAGTGGATCTGGTTCCCAACACTAGGAATCTACATTTAATGAGAGGGGACACATTCCTAGATTTTCTCAATCATTGAAGCTTCATAATCTGTGAAATAATTTCAGAATATATTGTTGATTTATTATCCAATATTAATCCTCCTATAGTAGGTATAAAGTGCATAAATTATCTCCTCGTCCAAATCTCTGTAATCTTCCCAATATTCACACAATATTACACAAAACTAAATAATATTAGGCACAAATATGCAATTATCCATAAACTTTCCTAATGAACATATTAAAGCTAAAAAAAATTATTAACCGTAAAAGGAGAGGTTTAATATAGCCTTCATGTGCCTAATAAAGGTTATATGTGCCTTAATTTATGTCTAATTTGGACGCCCATCACCAGTGCAATATTTGGCTAATTCCATTCCTCTTTGGGGGGGGGGGGGTGAAGTGCCTAACAACAAATTCTTCTTAGTTTCTAGTTTAGAGTCTTCTGGTCTAGGGGATATATCGATCTCTTCGGGTGACGCAGTCCAAGTTCTAGGAGTGTCTCCTATGATTGGGATAATCGTGTGAAGCCTTGTCTTCCTTCTACTGCACCTTTCAAATAACTGTTAGAGTTAATTCCACAAATGTCTATCGATGTATGGTGGATGAAGGATCCTGTACAAGTATTATATCCTCCTCGACTTGGAAAGCTTTGGGATCTCCAAAGTTTTTGGAAGTTGATAGTCAGTTGTTAGCTTATGATTGAAGACATGGTGAATCTATGGGTGTTCTTCCTCAATTTCCTATTACTTTAGGTGGGAAAACTGTCTTAATCGATATGGTGGTGGTTGATCTCCCTTTAGATTTTAATATGCTACTT
Source organism: Pinus tabuliformis (assembly GCA_031772625.1). Classification (NCBI taxonomy): domain Eukaryota; kingdom Viridiplantae; phylum Streptophyta; class Pinopsida; order Pinales; family Pinaceae; genus Pinus; species Pinus tabuliformis. Next base: position 92,167,860 of record CM062815.1, read on the forward strand.
GGGCATGATTATGTCTATGCTATGAATGTTGTGGTGTATTCACTCTTTCGAGTATTGTATTTTCCTTATAATCGAAGTATTATCACTATCAACCAACTTGCATATGATAATCACTGTCCTAATTCGAATTTACTTTAGAATACCCCTTGGTATGTTCCAAGTGTTTAAGTAGACTCTTCCGTGCCATGGGTGAACTATGTGGCATTGTATCCTAAATGCTCCATTGCTTCTGAGAAGGATCCTTTAAACTATTATTTTCCTTCTCAAGACTTTCTCCTGGCAGTTGATCGAGTGATTTCTCCTATGGGGCACGGGACCCCTTAATTCCCTCTTTTGATCATTCTAGTTCGCATAGTTTCTTGGTAGTTTAGTTGCGTTCACAGTAAGAATTTTTTGAAGCCATGAGTTTCAACTACCAAAGGAATCACTGGCATGAGTCCCATAAGGGGCTTGTTCTGAAGAAATATTATGCATAAGGAACAAGGATACGTGGTTCCTTGTACCATATTGTATATATAAAGTACGTTTTTCAAGTTTTTTATTCTATAACACAAGATTTTATCTGAAGTTTATATATGGAATGTATTAACCTCTTGCCTAGTGTTCCTAGTTATGTCTACAGAACTTGGAAGACTTCTCCTTTGGATATTTTTATGGTTTATCCACTATGAAAGGTATTGGTTATTGAAACTAGAATATAGGTCAGGTTTTTACTTGCATTGTGCATTTATCAGTTTCCTTTTCCGTTTTGGCCCTAGGATTGACCCCACCAAGATGTGACACAGAACCTTCTCATTGCTTAGAATTGTCATAACTTGTGTAGTAGAGACTAACTTATCATGGATGCCCTAGATAATATCCTCTTGTCACTTGGCACCCATGCTGAGCTTTTGTTCTTAGGCTCGAGAGTCCTCTTTAGTCCCGCCATGACTTTGTGATGAAGTCTCATTTCTCTTCTTATTCGCTATTTTTTTGGCTTTATACCCTGGAGGCTCCCATGTGTTAAGTTGTATCATTGCATTGCATATTGATTATTTGTATCCTTTTGTCCTTAAGGTGACTTCATTTGGACTGATGTATAAGCCATTTTTGACCATGACTTTTTATAAGATCCAAACCATGCATTCATTTTCCTCTGCAACTTGACACCTTACACCCATGGAAAGAAAATCCTTTTGAGTGTTGACGACTAGTTTCGCCACCTTGCATTAAGAATAGGAATATACCAGCCCTACGAACTAGAGCATCTATTTAAAAAAAAAATCATTCTTTCCATTGTACTATAGGAATTATATTTTTCCTTTTTAGGCTTTAAATATGAAAAAGACCAAAATATTTTATATTCCAAAAAGAGTGGGAATGGGACATTTACTTCCATGCTTGATGGCAACAATAGTCAGTTGTGTCACCCTTGAAAAGGGCACTCAAAACAAGTTTTTCCTCCATTTTGGATGGGACTTAGTTCGAATTTACGAGAGCCATAACCTTTCTATTGAGTTAGTCCTCCTCCTATTGGTTATCTCTTCCAATCACATGGAGAGTTTGTTAATGCCTCCCACATTACAAACTTATACAAAGTTATTTTATGCTGCCATATAGTCACATATGAGTTGTGTTTTTTTTTAGGGAAGTTAATCTGTGTCAACCATTCTACGGTGTCTCTTGACTCATTTTTAGTCGTCCATACCCAATCCTTTAGACTTATCTTTAGTATCACATTAGCTATTTGATCCTTTGCTCATGCTAGTTAACAAGGTCCCTATTGACTTCTTGTTGGCGGGTCTTCTCTTATCAAATCCAAAAAATAGCTCTGAGAGTAGGCCTATTCCCACACCCTGGCCCTATTTACATCATTGATAGGTGACCTTGTGCTCAACATCCATCACTATCATGGGTCTTTGACTGAGTAGTTTCCATTGTGTTCGACGTCAGCTTATAGTATTAGACATTAGGATTTGTGTAGTAGCTTGGTTTCCATTTTACTCTATTGGTGGATTCCTTGATTTTGTGTCGGCTTTAATTATTGGCTAGTTGGGAAGGTTTCTATCGTGTTCTAAACACATCTTGTGTGTGCCGAAAAAGTACTTCAAAATGGGTACTTCATCTCTTTTCGTTCGAGTTCTTCCAAATTATTGCCCTGCAAGTTACATTCGCACTGGTTGATGTGGGATGCCTTAATGTGTTCCTTCCATCAATTCGTTTCCCATCAAATTCAACTTATTTCTCTAGGAATAGGGTCTAGATTGCTTTTTTCAGTACCTTAGGGTTTGTAGCCATTAGTGGCAGACTCCTTTGCTATCGATAGTGATAGTACATCAATGTCTCCTAATTGATAGATTCTCTCAAGTGCTCAACTTAAACTCATTTATTCGCACCTGTTAGATTCTACTGGGGTACCTTGACTCTCATCATCATTATCAGTGAATTGTTTGACGTTTGTTAATGGTATACATCCATGATCGGTAATCAAACTATTTATCACATGGTCGACTTCAACTCATTTATTCCCATCATGTAGAAATGTACCATCTACAGCTGGTGAAGACCTCGGGTTATGGTAGCATCCTGGTTCTATTGCCAGTCCTTTCAGTTTTCTACCAATGCAGCCAGTCACCCTTATATGTTGCAGTTCATTTCATCAACATTGTATATGCTGGAACCTGAGTTTCATGCAGTACTGCTATTCCACCTATATGATATGGTACTATTTTGAGGATTAGTTATGCAGTATCAGTGATCATACATTCTTTGAGAATCATTGATTAGCTCTTATACATGTGATATTGAGACATAACTCAAATGTACTTCTTTGCAGATATGATTAGACGATCCATTATGTACTCTGCAGTCTTCTTTGTACACCTACCTATACATGATGGATCCTCTTTGTACTTGATCAATGGACATGATTTATTATCTCTGAGCAAGTGTATGCCTGCCTTAGACATGAGTCTTCTTTTTATTCCTTCTAAATGTATTTAGTTGTCTAGAATCAAGTGATATCCTCTCAGGTTCTCAAATGATATCTCTTTGTACTTAATACATTTGGCCATCATGTACCCCTTCTAACCTCTTATATTAGGGGACATATATTATAGAATTATTCATCAATCCTGTAGTTATGACACTCTTATATGGCTTTGGGAAGCCCTTTCCCATTTAGACTTGATCATATATTAAAAAACAATTTTTTAAGTTCCATACACAACTCTGCCCTTATAAAAGTGCTTGTACATGCGGGTACCATAATACCAAACTTGCGTACATAATTTAAAATAAGAAAGAAAAAAAAGTCTTATTTCACGAGCGGGGTTTATGGGTTTCTCCGAAATCCCATGTATAGGAGCTGGTGGCCTAACTGAATCAACTAATTTTTGGTGGTATTTATATACCTGATTGGAAGGCCTAGAATATAGAAGGAGATATCATATCAACATTATAGTTCTTTTGTCCCTAGATCAAGTTTAATTTTCCCTGTGCCTCTTGCACTCCCAGTCATAGGAAACCATTATTTCCTTCAAGAGATGTTCATGTTCCATTATATGACATCATTTTGCACATATTTATGTGAACTTTGAGGCTTGGGATAAATAGATCAATAGGAAGGTTTGCTGGTGCCACAAAGTCAGATCAGGTTGTATTCTTCCACTCCTATTTGCTGATGTTAATAAACAAGCTCTATCTTGTTCTTGAAATGTTGTGATCTCTTGTTTTTATAATACATGTCTAACATATCATGCTTTATAGATCTATAATTAATGATCTAACATGTTTAATGTGAACATTATTTTAAATATTTTCTGTTTATATGTTTCTCTGGTTTATGTTGCAAGTAGAACACATTAGAGGAAGGAGAGGGTTTGGACCCTACAGGATCAACATCAAACGTAGGACCTCTACTTATTCTCCCTAAACCCAACTTTAGCATTTTTCATAATTTTCTTGCTTGAATGAGTTCCTTTTGTTGATAGTTTGCCTTCGATCTGTTAAGGTTCTAAGCCCTTACCTAAGGGAGGTTTCTCTCGCTAACAGAGATACTTACTCACTCATCATATTATTAACCACAAATACACTTGATGGGTCATTATTCTACAGGAATTTGGCATTCAGTTTGCCTCCCCCAAGAACAAGAAGGCCCTTATCCTCACCGAGTTCATCAGTGACCTCCCAATTGAGACCTAAGGATCCCCAGTTAATGATGCATTCCCTGATGAAAATTTGTTCTTAGTATGAACAAATGACCCCTGTTATGGTGACATCCATTCTCTTTTTATGAAATTGGAGGTTCAAATGTCAGCTTACTAATGATGACTGGAAGCACATATGCCACCAGGCCCCCCCAATACCTTCTTCTGGGGGATTTCCTCTATCGAATAGGCATCGACACCATACTTTTCTGATGCCTTACTCATGAACAAGTCGAGCATATCTTAAATGAATGCCACAGTGGGGCTTGTGGCAACCACCTCTTAGCGATGGCCACTGCTCAAAAAGTCATCTGTGTTGGTTATTTTTGGCCTATTGTTTTCCATGATTGTATTCAAGCAGTCAAGAGATATGAAGAATGCCAAAGATATGCTCATAAGGAGTGAGCCCCACCAGCTCCCCTCCACCCGGTCATTATTGCCAACCCCTTTTGTAAATGGGGCATAGCCTTCATGACCTACAACCTCCATCATCTGGGAACCAAAAGTATATTATGGTTGTCGTAGAATATTTCACCAAATGGGCAGAGGTCATGCCCACATACAATAACAACGTACAAACCACTACATGGTTTTTCTTTAACCATATCATAACATGGTTCGGTGTTCCCAAGGAGTTGGTATACAATCACGTCAAACATTTCAAAAATGAAATATTTCAGGAGTTATCCCAACACCTTGGTTCGTCTCATGAGTTCGCTTCCTCATACTACCCTTAGTCCAATGTTTAGCTAGAAGCTTTCAACAAATTCCTCAAAACAATGTTGTAGTGTATGGTGAATAACCACAAGCCAACTAGCACCATATGGTGTTTTCAGTCCTGTGGGTGTATCACATGGTGGTAAAAGCATCCACAAGTTTCACACCCTTCCGTTAATCTAGGGGTTAAAACAAACCTCCCCATTCATTGTGAGATCATTACCTTTCACTCAACCATCGAAATTATCACTGATGCTTCACCTTTAGAATAAAGGTTGGTCCAAATGGAACATGTTGACAAAAGTCAATGAGAATCTCTCCATCATAATGACGGACACAAAAAGTGAACGAAGGCCAATTTTGACCGCAATGTCACCCCCCAGTCCTTTACTTAGGGGGAATCAGTCCTTTGTTATGATATTTCCAAATAAGTGTTGGGACCAGGGAAATTCGAGACATTATGGAAGGGACCTCACATTATCAAACATTTCCTCCTCATGGGGCCATACATTTTAGCAGAGCCTAATGGGACTTTCCTCACATATCCCAGAAATGGGCTCTATCTTAAAACATTTCATCTGTAACATTGCAATTAACCCTAGTATGAAAAGTTATGGACCATGATTTATTTTTATGATGAGCAATTCATCATGGATGCACTTTCAAACATTTATTTCATCATATGTCACAAATGGATCATCTGCTAGCCAATCACCATGGGTTTTTTTATAACACTTCTCGATGGTCAAAAAACCTTTCTGCAGTAGCCTAGGCCATATCATCTTCCAACCATAGACCATGTCTCACCAATGGACTATGTATAGGGTTGGAAACCAATAATCAAGCTGAGTATGATGTTGTTATAGGCCTCTTGGCCAATGCCTCCCATTTAGGTATCTGTCACCTACATGTATTCCTTTATTCCTAGCTTGTTGTATCACAGTTCAATAAAACTTTCAAGGTTCATGATCCATGCCTCTTTCAGAAATATCTTCTTGCGAAAAGGTTATCCAAAACTTTTGATCATATCACATGTACACATATAATAAGAAATCAAAATCATATAGCTAACCTCATATCTAATCAAATCCTAGAATAGCATGTATCACATATATATCGCCATTAAGAAACATGAAGAATTAATATAATATCCACCATATAAATGTAAAAATACATCACACGTGTAGAAGCATATCATCAAGACGCATCACCATAGCCACAAAATCACATCTCATATTATATATGTGTGTGTGTGTGTGCATATATGAGTACAAAAAAATTATATAAATCCGTTGGCTCAAGGCTAGGAAAAATAGGTCATCAAAAAGGGGAGAATACTCATAATGGGTGCTTTCCATGGTACATATATAAAAATTATATCTAGGGTTGTGCCCCTGAACCTCCCGCTTGAGGATGCACTATCTCATCAGGAGCTAGAATGGGACATGTTGTAGCCACTTACTTCACGAGGCACTGAATATTTGGTCATTGTTCCCTATTTGTGCCATCACCATATCCACCACCACCTCTCCCAATCCATCACATCCATCCTTAAGAATCCCTTGCATTAGGGTGTTTGCTTGATCCTAGACATCCACATAATCCCTCAGTGTAATGTCCTTTAATAATAAATAATAAATAATATAATATAATATTAAATAAATAATAAACAAAAAAATAGTAATAGTAAATAAATAATAATAAATTAATTACATACTCTAAATAAATATAAATAAGAATAAAACAAGAAAGCAGTAAAAATCAATAAAGCTATCAAAAAGTAAAAAAACAAAAGAATAAAACAAGAAAGAAAGTTGCATGTTGACACATGGAGTGTGTGCATGTGGTTCCCCTTCCAATGTTTGCTCTATTTAATAGATGGGGAGGAAGATGAGAGGCATTCCAACATTCCGTCATTCCATGATTCCACCATCCATTCTCTTGGGAGAATAGTGTTGTGAGACAAAGGATACCCTAGCAGTAGTACGCTAATTGAGGGCTCGGGGGGGGGGGCAGTTGTAGCAAGATTTTGTGCAACTGAGCCTACGGTTGGATGGAGAGTCATCCCCAAAACCTTGTTGCAGTTAGCAGAATACAACTAGCATTCAACCCTAAAATCACAAGTGAGAAGCATCATCGCCACAGGTAAGTAGTCTCTACTCATTTATTGAAATTTGATGTCAATTAGTTGATAAATTGTGTGTTGATCGATGTTGAATAATATTAGTTCATAGTTGGATGTTTGTAAAGCAAATGAAATTGATTTTTTTCTTCTAATGAATCATGATAAAAATGCTTATAGAGTATTATTATATATTTGATAAGTATTGAGATGTTTCTCATATTGATGATGTTTCAGGATATGATGGTATGAGGGTGATCATGCACATGTGGTTTATATAGTTGTTATAGTAGTGATGATGTATCATTATCATGATGATGATATGCATAGGCATTATGATGTTATGTCAAGGTATAATGACATATTCATTTACTACGTGATGATAGGTATTTAATGTGGAATACTCATGATGGATATGATATGCATAATGTGGCATAGGAATTATGATGCTATAATATGAGGTTTATTGATATGTGGTTCATTTATTATGTGAAGTCATGATATGTCTTTGATGCAAATATGTTGATGTTATAACTTATGATGGTATTTCATGAGGTGAAGCATGTGATAGTTTCATACAAATATATGACATGCAGGAGCATGCAGTTCGTTATTATTCATAATGTTGCGATTAACAATGATGAATGTTCTCATGATGACATGCAAGAATTGGCATGTGGATTATTTTCTATGATACTATGATGGTATAGCTAATGCATTTGTTGCATGTTGAGGTGTGGTGATTGATAGGACTCCACAAATGGGCCGTGAGGGTCGATTTATTTGATGATACCATGCGAGCGCCCATACACATGAGGGAGAATAAGTAACACCATATGGGCTAGGGACAAACTCAATCAACACTACATATGCCAGTGGTTCCTTTGTCTTGTGTAGTTTTTGATGGATAGCTATTGAAAGGCTATGGGACCATCTTGAGGAGGCCAAGTGCCTGATGTTCTAGGCTAGGTGACTGTTATTGGATTGGGATGCCGAAGTTTGGTGGGGGTGTAATGACATCGATGCCTAGGGTTGTGCGCCTTAGTGAGTTGTGGAGGGGGTGCACCAACCTTACGAGATGCCCAGAGTCATTGAGTACTGTACTGGATGCCAGCCTTGGCACAGATGAGGTCTGAGTCAGGTGCGAGCCTTGGGGCCAGCCTTGGACTAGGATACAGACAGAGGAGGCCAGCCTTGGACTAGGATACAAACTGAGGAGGCTTATGCCTGATTCCAAAAGTGGGAAAAAGGACAGAGATTCCTTGGGATTTCCCAGATGTTGTGAAACTTTCGATGCTTGCTGGTTATACTAGTTCAGTAGAGGGTGCTGAGACTGTTACATGAACTAATAAATAACAAAATAAATGTAATGTCCCTTAATAATAGATAATAAATAATAAAAATAATAAATAATAAATAATATAATATAATATTAAATAAATAATAAACAATAAACAAAAATTAGTAATAGTAAATAAATAATAAATAATAATAAATTAATTACATGCTCTAAATAAATATTAATAAGAATAAAATGAGAAAGCAATAAAAATCAGTAAAGCTATAAAAAAGTAAAAAAAGAAAAGAATAAAACAAGAAAGAAAGTTGCATGTTGACACATGGAGTGTGTGCATATGGTTCCCCTTCCAATGTTTGCTCTATTTAATAGATGGGGAGGAAGATGAGAGGCATTCCAACATTCTGTCATTCCATGATTCCACCATCCATTCTCTTGGGATAATAGTGTTGTGAGACAAAGGATACCCTAGCAGTAGTACGTTGATTGAGGGCTCGGGGGTGGCCAGTGGTAGCAATATTTCGTGCAACTGAGCCTACAGTTGGGTGGAGAGTCATCCCCAAAACCTTGTTGCAGTTAGCAAAATACAACTAGCATTCAACCCTGAAATCACAAGTGAGAAGCATCATCGCCACAAGTAAGTAGTCTCTACTCATTTATTGAAATTTGATGTCAATTAGTTGATAAATTGTGTGTTGATGGATGTTGAATAATCTTAGTTCATAGTTGAATGTTTGTAAAGTAAATGAAATTGATTTTTTTCTTCTGATGAATCACGATAAAAATGCTTATAGAGTATTATTCTATATTTGATAAGTATTGAGATGTTTCTCATATTGATGATGTTTCATGATATGATGGTATGAGGGTGATCATGCACATGTGGTTTATATAGTTGTTACAATAGTGATGATGTATCCTTATCATGATGATGATATGCATAGGCATTATGATGTTATGTCAAGGTATAATGACATATTCATTTACTATGTGATGATAGGTATTTATGTGGAATACTCATGATGGATATGATATGCATAACGTGGCATAGGAATTATGATGCTATAATATGAGGTTTATTGATATGTGGTTCATTTATTATGTGAAGTCATGATATTTCTTTGATGCAAATATGTTGATGTTATAACTTATGATGGTATTTCATGAGGTGAAGCATGTGATAGTTGCATACAAATTTATGACATGCAGGAGCATGCAGTTCGTTATTATTCATAATGTTGCGATTAACAATGATGAATGTTCTCATGATGACATGCAAGACGTGGCATGTGGATTATTTTCTATGATACTATGATGGTATAGCTAATGCATTTGTTGCATGTTGAGGTGTGGTGATTGATAGGACTCCAAAAATGGGCTATGAGGGCCAGTTTATTTGATGATCTTATGCGAGCCCATACGCGTGAGGGAGAATAAGTAACATCATATGGGCTAGGGACAAACTCAATCAACACTACATATGCCAGTGGTTACTTTGTCTTGTGTAGCTCTTGATAGATAGCTCTTGAAGGGCTATGGGACCATATTGAGGAGGCCAAGTGCCTGATGTTCTAGGCTAGGTGCCTATTATTGGATTGGGATGCCAAAGTCTGGTGGGGGTGTAAGGACATCGATGCCTAGGGTTGTGCGCCTTAGTGAGTTGTGGAGGGGGTGCACCAACCTTACGAGATGCCCAGAGTCATTGAGTACTGTACTGGATGCCTGCCTTGGTGCAGATGAGTTCTAAGTCAGGTGCGAGCCTTGGGGCCAGCCTTGGACTAGGATACAGACTGAGGAGTGTTATTCCTGATTCCGAAAGTGGGAAAAAGGACAGAGATTCCTTGGGATTTTCCAGGTGTTCTGAAACTTTTGATGCCTACTGGTTATACTAGTTCAGCAGAGGGTGCCAGGATTGTTACATGAAGTAATAAATAACAAAATAAATGTAATGTCCCTTAAAAATAAGTAATAAATAATAAAAATAATAAATAATATAATATAATATTAAATAAATAATAAACAAAAAAATAGTAATAGTAAATAAATAATAAATAATAATAAAATAATAAATTAATTACATGCTCTAAATAAATGTAAATAAGAATAAAACGAGAAAGCAGTAAAAATCAGTAAATCTATCAAAAAGTAAAAAAACAAAAGATTAAAACAAGAAAGAAAGTTGCATGTTGAAACATGGAGTGTGTCCATGTGGTTCCCCTTCCAATGTTTGCTCTATTTAATAGATGGAGAGGAAGATGAGAGGCATTCTAACATTCCATCATTCCATGATTCCACCATCCATTCTCTTGGTAGAATAGTGTTGTGAGACAAAGGATACCCTAGCAGTAGTACGTTGATTGAGGGCTCGGGGGTGGCCAGTTGTAGCAAGATTTTGTGCAACTGAGCCTACGGTTGGGTGGAGAGTCATCCCCAAAACCTTGTTGCAGTTAGCAGAATACAACTAGCATTCAACCTTGAAATCACAAGTGAGAAGCATCATCGCCACAGGTAAGTAGTCTCTACTCATTTATTGAAATTTGATGTCAATTAGTTGATAAATTGTTTGTTGATGGATGTAGAATAATCTTAGTTCATAGTTGAATGTTTGTAAAGTAAATGAAATTGATTTTTTTCTTCTGATGAATCATGATAAAAATGCTTATAGAGTATTATTCTATATTTGATAAGTATTTAGATGTGTCTCATATTGATGATGTTTCATGATATGATGGTATGAGGGTGATCATGCACATATGGTTTATATAGTTGTTACAATAGTGATGATGTATCCTTATCATGATGATGATATGCATAGGCATTATGATGTTATGTCAAGGTATAATGGCATATTCATTTACTACGTGATGATAGGTATTTAATGTGGAATACTCATGATGGATATGATATGCATAACGTGGCATAGGAATTATGATGCTATAATATGATGTTTATTGATATGTGGTTCATTTATTATGTGAAGTCATGATATGTCTTTGATGCAAATATGTTGATGTTATAACTTATGATGGTATTTCATGAGGTGAAGCATGCGATAGTTGCATACAAATTTATGACATGCAGGAGCATGCAGTTCGTTATTATTCATAATTTTGCGATTAACAATGATGAATGTTCTCATGATGACATGCAAGACTTGGCATGTGGATTATTTTCTATGATACTATGATGGTATAGCTAATGCATTTGTTGCATGTTGAGGTGTGGTGATTGATAGGACTCTACAAATGGGCCATGAGGGCCGGTTTATTTGATGATCTCATGAGAGCCCATATGCGTGAGGGAGAATAAGTAACACCATATGGGCTGGGGACAAACTCAATCAACACTACATATTCCAGTGGTTCCTTTGTCTTGTGTAGCTCTTGATGGATAGCTCTTGAAGGGCTATGGGACCATCTTGAGGAGGCCAAGTGCTTGATGTTCCAGGCTAGGTGACTGTTATTGGATTCAGATGCCAAAGTCTGCTAGTGGTGTAAAGACATCGATGCCTAGGGTTGTGCGCCTTAGTGAGTTGTGGAGGGAGTGGGCCAAACTTGCGAGATGCCCGAAGTCATTGAGTACTATACTGGATGCTTGCCTTGGCGCAGATGAGGTCTGAGTCAGGTGCGAGCCTTGGGGCCAACCTTGGACTAGGATACAGACTGAGGAGGCTTATGCCTGATTCCAAAAGTGGGAAAAAGGACAAAGATTCCTTGGGATTTCCCAGGTGTTGTGAAACTTTCGATGCCTACTGGTTATACTAGTTCAGAAGAGGGTGTCAAGACTGTTACATGAAGTAATAAATAACAAAATAAATGTAATGTCCCTTAATAATAAATAATAAATAATAAAAATAATAAATAATAAATAATATAATATAATATTAAATAAATAATAAACAATAAACAAAAAAATAATAATAGTAAATAAATAATAAATAATAATAAAATAATAAATTAATTACATGCTCTAAATAAATATAAATAAGACTAAAACAAGAAAGCAGTAAAAATCAGTAAAGCTATCAAAAAGTAAAAAAACAAAAGAATAAAACAAGAAAGAAAGTTGCATGTTTACACATGGAGTGTGTGCATTTGGTTCGCCTTCCAATGTTTGCTCTATTTAATAGATGGGGAGGAAGATGAGAGGCATTCCAACATTTCATCATTCCATGATTCCACCATCCATTCTCTTGGGAGAATAGTGTTGTGAGACGAAGGATACCTTGGAAGTAGTACGTTGATTGAGAGCTTGGGGGTGGCTAGTTGTAGCAAGATTTTGTGAAACTGAGCCTATGGTTGGGTGGAGAGCCATCCCTAAAACCTTGTTGCAATTAGCAGAATTCAACTAGCGTTCAACCCTAAATCACAAGTGAGAATCATTATCGACACAGGTAAGTAGTCTCTACTCATTTATTGAAATTTTATGTCAATTAGTTGATAAATTAAGTGTTGATTATAAATTGCATGATTAATCTAATTAATTACATGTTTTAATTTCAGAGCTGTTACACTCAGCTACACCTCTAAACCCGATGATCGTGCCTGGGCTACCTTGGCACACTCCTGCGTTCTTGTCATCTCCTATGAAGTAGAGGAGTAGGCCCCCTCTCCAAAGGGACCACCAATCTCAAGCCTACAGCGTTGCGCTAGCCTATCAAGTCTTACCTACTCTGTAACAACCCTCTATAGCTATGGTATAGTAGGTGCACCGACCACACCCATGTGTCGTAGATCATTACCTAATAGGTAGGCCAATGGTCATCCATGAGGCCCCACATCTGCAAGAAAACATACATGGTATCAACATCCTACAAAAATATGCATCATAAATATACATGTAAAGAAGCACAAAAATGCAGAAATCACAAATCACATACCCACTGCCCCCCAAGCATCATCAGGAGGAATCCCCATATCTAGATGACCCGTAAAGTGAACACCATGATACAGGTACTCAAGAATGATATGAGGGTTGGACCTGAACCAACCCTCCACCTGGTCATTCCAATAATGATCTATAGCACCACTACGAGCTCGTGGCATCATTGGTGTCCATCATTACTTTTACGGGTCCCTAACAAGACTTGCTGGCATTACTATAAAAGGTCGGAGCATCACAAAAAGCTCATACATAATGCTACATATAATAATGGCATATAAAAAGCTATGCACCCTTCTTTGTCATACCTCTGTCAACTGGGATACCATCTCCCAATATACAAAACTGGCCCAGTAAAAAGGGTGACTTGCCTGTAGTCTTTGCAACATTGTAATTTGTGGCCCTGACACCTGGTGAGGTGATGCTAACCCAGTAAGCTACACAATCATCGCTAGCACTACTCACATAACAAGATCTCTAATCAAGGCAATGCAGATACACCCATCATCATAGGGGTTGGGCCCATAATGGCCCTCTACTTCCACACAAATATGAATATACACATGCGTAGAGGGAAAGGGATGTGGCAATTCCTTCCCATGAGACACCAATATGGTCACAAAATATATATCTATCGCAATAGAAATTGGTAGATCATTCTATTTGATGATGAAGATTTGGCGATCCACATCCCATCATCAAATTAGGAAGCCCACGAACACATCATGCGACCTCAAAATGGGGTTTTGAAGGAACTTTAGCAACCCCCAACGTTACAATGTCCTACTTGCAACAACATCCACTGTGATGACTACACGTAGCGTGTCCCAGTCCTTCTCTCACCACAACATACCCATACTACCATCAAGGATGTCAAAAGTCAAAATTCCATCCTCCTAGGCTGCCAAAATTAATTATAACTCACCCGCGCATTTTTTCCCATAACAGACGCATAAGACACGTGTTTGTTATTCAAACAGATATGTGGCATGCACATCTATGAGCCCATAAACCATGACGACCCCATATCTAGGGTCGCATGTCTATCCTTTGAGTAGAAGCATTGTCACGCACTTGTCCTTGACATAGGCACATAGATGCTACAACATTGGGAGGTCGAGCCACGACGTTGCCAAAATAATGATGCCACAGATTTTGGACATTCAACCTCACTTCCAGTGTGGATGTCATCCCATTACCCATGGGGTAGCTGCATGTGTCCATGAAATACAAGCGGCTACGACACAACTGAAGCTCAGTCACTTACACTGTCAATTGTTTCCACCTTATAAAAGGCCATATATGGCACCTCTATATGACCTACCTAGCCTAGTCTACCAAAACAAAAAAGGTAGGGTTATGATTTTTGACCTCTCTCCCCATGCACTTCCTAGGTGCACATGTCAAATACAACAACAATAAAAATCTCTGACCTCCCAATATAGAAAGTACAAATGAGGTGAAATAGGGCCCACTTTGCCCTATATATCATGGCTTTTTACATTTTCTAGATCCCATTACAGGAGCTCATGACCTCCTATTATAGAACTATGAGAGACACAAGGATTAGGACCACATAATATATATCATGGTACCCTCCATTCCATTTCATCCCCAAACTCATTTTTTGGGCCTGTTGCATGCTCAGAACTTTACTTTGGGTGCACCTTCTCCTATTTTCTGATTCACCTTGATTAGCCCATTTTTAGCTTACATATGTTTTTATCAAGATGTTTTCACTTGGGGTATTGGTCATTGAAGTTATAGATATGTCAACAACTTCTCATATAAATCAACACCCTAATGGCCACTACATGGTAGGTAGCACTCATCACTTAACATGATAGGATTCCTAACAAGATTTGCATATCTTGACATCATCTCTATGAAATGCACCATAGGGTCCATCATCTCGACCATGTTTACAACCAATTCCCTTTGTACATGGTAAATGTCCATGCCAGTTAATAGAGCCTCCCCACTCATGGACTACTCATGTTATAGACCCCCATGTCTTATTTGGAATCCATGACCATTTACTATGACCCAGGAGCCATCTCACTTGCATCTCTTGAAAATCAGCCTCATACACCTTTTCTTCACTTACTTCTAAGAAACCCTACTCGCAGGCCACCTTACTCATTTACGACGGATAAAGGTGAACGCTCTTCCACGTTCTACATTGGCCCTATCATTACTCCATCCAACATAATCTCATTGCATCACTTCATCTTCCTCATCAACCCAACATTGAGAACAACCAATGGGGTCCCCGCCCTCTGCAAATACTCTTTAGCTCCATCATGATGTGGGTCACCTTTTCATGGGGCACCCCTCTTCGTGTATGTACATCCCAAACCACCTTTACATTCTTTTGGAAAGTGTACAATTTTATTCTTAGGAAAATGGTTCCCACCCATATTTTCATGCCTTATACTTGGTGGCAGTCCCTAGTCACCCTTAGTCAGAGCTAGCACATGATCTAGATTCATTCACCCTCTTCACGCCAGTCAAAACATACTCACACCTACCCTAGATGTCCTACGGACTCTAGCACTGCTAGCCTCAAAAGAATTTTTTTGATTGAGTCCACTCGCAGTATAGCTCCGAACTCGGGAAAGTTGTCCATATCCATCCATTTCATCAGATTTCATTAGCATTCATTATTGACCCAACCGATTACAATCTATTTCACTACACATCCTGATTTCCTGAATCAACATTTCAAATGGTTGATTCCTCTTTCCCATCGACTTCAACACCCATATTCCAGGATTGATGCAATACCTTGGTTGCTCCCCCCCTTTTATGTACATCCTTGGGTGGCACAATGGGAATCATCATTTCCCATTGATGTCATCAGTCCTCTTCACATTTGACACCAACATAATGTCTCATATTAGGGTGGTACCATACTTCATGACCATCATAGTTCTCTCACTTAGTCAAAAACTCACACATCACTTAGCACCTCATTCAACAATGCTTACATCTTGATGTGTGGGAGGCACCCACAATCAAAGACCCACGCATTCATAAGCACCTCACTCCAATAGTGCTTCACCTTTTCTTGATGTATGGGGGCACCTAACTTGTCTATGTGTCAAGAATGTCGTTGAGGGTGTCAACAGTTATCATCATCAGCTATCAACATGTCATCCATTCCAATGCTAACTTGATAGGACTATTTTTGTTCTGATTGTAAGATATCATCACTAGTCATCATAATGAGCATAGGAAATGCCTGACTTGTATAAGCACCTTTTTGCAAAGCAAGGTTATCTTTTATCCTTAGTTAAGGTTGTTTCTTTTCTCATCTCTGAAACAAATTATTCTCTCTGTCCAGAAGTTGGCCAGACTCTCAGTCAAGAAATAGAACATGATGTATTTCAGTTATACGCTTGCTCCTAACCTCACACATAAGGGGGAAACTATTAACACCAGAAAATTGTACATATATTTGTACAATCCAAAAGACACCCGAAATCATCTAGCAGAATGCACAAGTGAATATTCTCTAGTTGAAGACATTATAAATATAAAAAAATTTGGTTTCTCCTAAGGTCAAAAGTATATGGAATTTAATTGATGTTAAAATTCTTTGATAGCCACAATATCCGTAGTATTTTCTTTGAAAGTTGCGTAGTGAGAGGAATGGTCAACTCAGTGATTTAGGACCACTTCCAACACTTGGAGGATGATGCCCTGACAAGATTTCATTCAAGGACAACTGAATTTGATTCACCCTAAAGATATGCATCCCTTAATGGAATCATCTTTTCCTACTCATAAGTAATTATCATTCATGAACCAAGAGAGGGAAGATGTATTAAAAAAGTTCTATAGAAACAGGCCATGGGAGAACCAGAACATGAGACAATGTTATGCTAGCCAAATTTCTATCAGAGCAAGCCTTCATTTCATTAATGAAGTAGAAGAAGTAGAGCACCATTGTGTTGGAGAAATTGCTTCGTAGCAATCCATCACTCTAGTGCAGACAAGATTTCACCATTGAGAGAGCCTTGATACTTCATGGATATAAAGGAGAAGTTTTCAAAGAGAGTGAAGAAAAGAACCTCCTTGTTGAGTATTTTTGAGCAAATTTCTCAAAGAATTCCCTTCAAATGTTTGATATTCTACTATTTGTATTCATTTCCTACCAGCAGTAGCCAATAAAGGGAGCCATTTTCCATAATTATGTTGACTTGTCTACTTCATTAAGAATTATTTATGTGTTCATCTCTTTGTTTTAGTTTATTTTTGTGTATGTATTATATCCACTATTTGCAATAGTTTTTTTATTCATACATTTCCACTGACAACAACCAAACTGCTTGTTTTTCTTCACTGGGAACAACCTACTCCTAAGAAGGTGTCTTTTGGTACACCAATGCTACAAAAACACTACAACACAATGAAAATATTTTTTTATTCTTAAGTTTATGTTTCTTTAGGGATCTAAGTCTCCTTCGGTTAGGGCCCACTCTAGGTGCTCAAGGTTTCTCTTTGTACTTTTATTCTCCATGCATTAGTTCAACTAGTCATTTATGTAATATCACTTTTGAATATTGTTTTCTACATGTTAACAAGTTAGTTTGTTTACAAGCATTTTTTTTATGCATCTCATTTCTAGTAATTTTAGTAATAGTTCTTTTATGTCTTAAAATTTCTTTTCATGCATTTAGCTTATTTAGATTGTTGTTTCCTTACTTACTGTCATACATTTTTGTATTCTATTTTGCATAAATTTGTGTTTTTCAAAGCTAAAAGAAACCCTAGAATTACTCTTATAGTAAATAAACTCATCCATCATAGGTATACGGGCTCCTATAAGACCTCTTAACCATCCTATATCCTTCCCTCAACTTATCCTTCCTTCAAACTACATCTAAAATACATTTTTTTGCTCATTGGAATATCTCTTATAGCGAAAGAGGGAATCTTGTAGCATCACACATGTTGCATCAAAAACTCATTCATATTTGTATCCCAGGCACGCTTAACAATAAAAATAATAGAACAACCCTAAGACCCCGAGGATGAAATTTGGAAGCCAAGAGACCTCATAGAATCTTTGACCTAGTTACTGTAGCAGAACTACATTTTTTCTATAAATTAGGTTTTGATGTTTTGATGCTTTCTATCAGCTGCAAGTTTGTTTCCAATGCACAATAAAGTAGATTTAATTTTTTTTCAACGTGATTGGATTAGTTTTTCTCCATTTTTCTACAAGTAGAATATATTTGCTTAATGTTCCCTCTTTCCCACAATTTTGAGTATTTCTTGTAGTATAATGGTCTCTGTGTAACTTAGTTTCTCTTTAGGTTATTTAAATTGCATAATATAAATAAAATAAGAACACATTACATGAGGCACACACAATTTCAACACCTCTTAAGTTTTTATGAGCCCTGGGTTGATAATTAATGTTAAGACCCCTTGGGAGTTGCAACATTCTTGTTGTAATACCGAGGGCCATCACTTTTTGGTGCCATAGTCAAGGAGGTGTTAAAGTATGAGATGTTTTCTTCCCTAGTTGATAAACTTCTTTCATTCTCTGCAAAAATAAAGAAAATATACATTAGGAAATCTTCCTTTAAAAGCCAAAATATTTCACTATATTGGCGTTCTACTTGAAAAAAATTCGCAAAAACAAAAAAATACATTTTTCTTTCTTTATGCCTCATATAATCAGGGATAAAAAAGACACATTTCTACCAAAACCCCCACTTATATAAGGAACTAGCATTTTCTTGCTAACTATGAGCTGCCTACTCTGTTCATATAGAATATTGAGCCCTTTTTAAGTGAGCAAGAAAAGATTTATGAGGACCTTGCTATAAGATAAGTTCCTTGATTCCCCACTGAAACCATGGTTGGAAAGCGATAGCCTCAAGTTTTCCCTATAAGAGAGAAAAACGGGGAAGCCAAAATGAAAAATATGAGTCCATTTTCTCTCCCACATTTCTATGAATTGGCTATTAAAGACCCTAAAACTTTCATGTTTGAATTTATTGTAGTTTGTAGGACATATGATTATACAACATATGAGAAGAAGCTCAAACTCTTTCCCTCTAACCTCAAGGATGCAACCCCTCGTTGGTTTATAAGCCTACAAGGGGGACAACATGACTTCATGGGGGAAATGCATCAATATTTCAACACCACATACAAGGATTATTGCAAATCAAGAGACAACATGGATGAAATATTTATAATTAATGAAGAAGTTGTGTCCCTAGAAGATTTCAAGGAATGATTTTGGCTAAGTTACAAGAGGGAACATAACTCAACTCTTGACCTTGATTCCTTGAAATTAGTCCTACTCTTGAGAGTCAGAGAATAACTAATGGATAACCTCAACATGTTTTTCAATGGAGATATTTATCATCTCAAGTATGAAGACATGAAAAGAGCATTAAAAAATCATTTTAGAGTTGCCAGAAAAAGAGGTAGAATGAACAACATTTTGATAAGTCCCTCCTTATCCATTTAATTTACTAAGATTAAAATAGTAGGTATGGTCTAAGGATTTAAAAATTGATATCTTACATGAATTTTCTATGCATATGGACATAATATAGATTGAGAAAAAAAGAAGATGTAAAAAGGGCATTAGCTATATTTTTACCTAGATGCACCAAAATACATCCTCGGAACGAGTATCCCTTAGATGTTATAGACATTTGTTCTATATGTGAATAAAATCACAAAACTGACAAATATCCACCTTTTCCAAGTTTGAAATTTGTGTACCAAGGAGTAGAAGGGAGCATGCAGAAGCCCCACTTTGACAATCAAAAGAGGCCACAAGGCCCAATAACAAATAAAAACGGTATAAACTAGACCTCATATTTCATTACAAGTTACAATGCACATTTTCAACCTTGGCATCTACCTTTCTCTTCACCCTAGCCTATGCCTACTCCATGGTCCTATCCTCCCAAAATTTCCATTCCTCCTTTTCAACCATATCAACACCAACCTCTAGGATGGAGGCCTCAGGTATCCCAACCACCTGCTTTAATGCCACCTCCTCCTCAACCACAATTACCCAAAAACAATCCTCCAAAACAACCTCAGACGCCTACTCAACTGAAACTAAATCCTAAAAACAAGAAGGCTTAAACTTTCTACGGTGTAGAAACCAACCTATGTTGTATAAATTCAAAAAATCAACCTCAAGTCAGGGAAGTTTCGTCTGAATTATCGCCCACCTTCTCCAATATAAAATATAAAAGGAGAGAAGGAATACCCTGAACCTCTAGTCAGCAAACCTACCCATCCTAAATGGTTGATCACTCACAGGGCACTCACCCTAGAAGAAGTTGAACTTCTGGGAGAATTGAAAAATCTATGTGTTAAAATTCCCCTCCTACATGCTATAAAAGATGTTCCTATATACATCAAATTCATCAAAAAGAGATTCCTATAAAGCAGGAAGAGGGATACCCCTAAAATCAAGGCCATAGGTCAAGTAGGTGATCTTGTGCTTGGGAAGCTCATCATCCCAAAGTACATAGATCCTAGAGGCCCAGTAATAGATGTTTACATCAATGAAATTGTAGTTTGTAACACTCTTATTTAATTGGGAGTGGAAATAAATTTCATGATCAAGGAGACTATGCTTAAGCTCAATCTCCAAGAACCTCTAAGGAAAACCACCACAAGGTTACAACTTTGTTGATAGATTTACAGGAGCACCGGAAGGTATCATTGATGATGTCATTGTTTCCATTGATTCTTAGGAATATCCCACATATTTCCTTGTTCCTTAGCCTAAAACCATGTTTGATGGATACCCTCTTATTTTAAGAAGACTTTGGTTGGCCACTGTTGTTGTCTACATCAACTTTAGTGATGGAAATATGGGTATCACAAATGGGAATTCTAAAAAATGTCTTGTATAATATACCCCTACTAAACCTCTCATTGAGAATGATTTTATTATCTAGGTAGAAGAGGAAGAGGAAGAATATATTTATCTATCATCACCTTACATAATTTGCACACTAGAAAACAACATTAGCATCAAGCAATTAGAAGAAGATAATCCGATCAATAAATTTCTGCAAAATAAATATCATGCTATCATGAATATTGATGGCCTGAAATAAGAATCTACATGAAAACTTGGCTACTCTCAAGAAATTTCGTGGGAAGATATAATCGTTGTTGTTTTTTAATAAATAAATGTAAAAACCATAGAAATCATCCCATCCAAAAATCTAAAAATCAAAACCTTTCTTTCAACTGATTAGGATGAAAAATACTCATTGTTTTGAGGAAGAATATTGATGCCTTTGCATGTGATTATAGGGAAATTAATTAATTCTTCCACTCTATATGCAGTCATCATATATAACTCAAAGAGGACCAAAAACATGTTTTTCAGCCTCAAAGGTGAATGAACCTTGCACTAAAAGACATTGTAAGAGAAGAATTACAAAAATTATTAGATTTGGGTTTCATCTATCCAATTTTGGACAGTGAGTGGGTATCTCCCTTGGTTATTGTCCCTAAGAAAAATGGAAAATGAAATGGTTGCGTTGATTACAAAGAACTCAACAAGGCGACCGAGAAGGACTATTTTCTTGATTGGCCAAGTTTTAGATGTTCTTGTGTGGAAAAGTTTTTTGATTATTGGATGGATTCAATGGGTATAATAAGATCCATATTAGCCCTAAGGATCAGGATAAGACCGCATTCAGATAACAATGGGGAACCTTTACCTACATGGTTCTTCCACTTGGTCTGTGTAATGCCCCTACTACCTTCCAAAGGGATGTATTGAGAATTTTCTTGATCTTGTACATGACTCAATAGAGATATATATAAATGATTTCAAACCTTATGGGGATGCTTTCCAAGAATCTCTCTCCAATGTATACAAAGTTTTTGAAAATGTGTATTAATATAAATCTCTCCTTGAGCCTTGAAAAGTGCCAAGTTTTAAAGAACGAAGGGATTGTTTTAGAGAACTTTCTCTTTAAGGAAGGAATTCAGGTTGATCATAATAAAATAGCCATCACTAGAAAGGTTCTTGTTCCTCAAAAATAGAAATATGGTAGGAGTTTCTTAGGAATTGATGGGTATTATAGAAGATTCATAAATGATTTCAATAAGATTTTTGCACTTTTGTTTTATTTGCTAACAAATGATTCAAAATTGTGTTGGAAAGACCTATGTTATAAGGAATCCAAGGGAATCAAAGAGAAATTAATGACTTCACCAGTCCGTAGAGGTCCAAATTGGATATTTCCCTTTCATATCCACACACACACATTAGATAAAGTTGTTGGGGAAACATTGGGATAGCATGAAGGTAAGGTACCTTATACCATTTATTTCATTAGCAAGAACTTGTCCAATGTTGAGCTCAATTACATAGTCACTAAAAAGGAACTTTTGGTTGTTGTACATTCTTTAAATAAATTCAGGAACTACATAACTGATTATAAAGTCTTTGTACATACTAACCATGCATCAATTAAGTATTTGATGAGTAAACGTGGTATAAATGCTCAAATAATTACATAGATATTGTTGCTACAACAATTTGATCTAACTGTTGTTGACAAACCAGGGAAAGAAAATGTTGTCACATATTTTATTTCAAGGCTAACTTGGTCTGTATAGGATTAAGATAGTGGATGACCAAATCCCCAATGAACACTTTTTTTCCATCTAACTCTTATGTCCATGGTTTTCTCACATAGATAACTTCCTAGTCACTGGCCAATTTCCCCCTCATTTATCTTCATTGGAGAAGAGCAATATTTTTAGAAAGAGTACTCCTACTTGGATTGGAACTAACCTCTTCACTTTGGGGCATGATTAGATGCTAAGAAGGTGTTTGAGGGAAGATGAGGTTTATGATATTCTCTTAGGTTGCCATGATGGACCCTATGGGGGCAATTTTTCTACTACTTTAATGGCCTACAAAATGTTGTAGGAAGGATACTACTAGCCTACCCTTCATAGAGATGCACAATGATATACAACACAATGTGATGGATGCTAAAGGATGGGGAAACCTAATCAAAGGTGTGACCTTCGAGCCATTTGAGAAGTGGGGAATGTACTTTAAAGGCCCTATTGATCCTCCATTTGGATAGAAGAGGTACAAAATTTTGTGTACAGACTATTTGACTAAGTGCGCTAAGGTAAAAGTAGTGAAGGCAACAACAGGGAAACATTTGGCTAAATTCTTGAGGGATAACATGTTTTCTAAATTTGGTTTCCTAAGAGAATTAGTAATAGACCATGGCTCCTAGTTCACTTCTAATCTAATATAAGGGATCATGAGGTAACATCATATTTGAGACAAAAAATATACCCCATATCACCCTTAGGAAAATGGGAAAGTGGAGGTGACTAAGAGACCATTGGAAAGCACTCTAACTAAGGTAGTCAACACTGACAATAAATATTAGGTATAGAGGCTTGTTGAGTTCACTTAAGCCTATAATGCCACCTAGAAGACTACTATTGGGTTGGCCCCCTATGAGCTGGTATATGGAAGGAATTCCCTATTATCCATTCAGTTTGAGTACAACACGCCATGAATGGAAGCTTGACATGGATATAACCAAAGCACATGAGGAAAGGTTGCAACAACTAATTGCACTTGGTAAGATAATAATGCAAACCTTATTACACACCAAAGTGGTTCAGATGAAGAGAAAGGTCTTGTATGATAAACACATCAAGACTAGAGCCTTTTAGAAGGGTGATTGGGCCCTCTTGTATGACTTTAGGTTTAATGATTTTAAGGTAAAACTTATTACTAAATGGTTGGGACCTTATCTGGTTAATAAACTTCATTATAAGGATTTAGTGCAGATCAATAAAATATATAAATAACAAATCCCACTTCTACTGAATGGCTACATGCTAAATTTCTACAAAAATCGCTTTTAAGGGATGAATTTATTGATTCAATAAGCAAAGAGATGAATGTGATTGAGAGTATTAAATATCCCAATACATTCAACCTATGATTAGTAAAGAAAATAATAAGAAGAAAAAAAGGGGAAAAACCACCAAGTGAAAACCTACTTTGAGGCACTTAAGGTAGGATCATCTGCTGAAAACCTCTTTGAGGTAGCCTGTGAGCCTAAGAATAAGAAAAAAACAAAGCAATAAATATCCCTGGGTTAAAGCCTACTTTGAGGCACCTAGGGAAGACCTGCTAGCGGAAAACCTCCACGAGGTATCTAGTGGGCCTCAGTGAAAAAAAGAAAGAGTAAAGGAAAAAACAAAAAGTGATAAGTGATAAAAAATAAAGTTGCTTTCCTACTCTCATGCATGTGCAAGTTTTACAAGAAAAAAAATCAACATATTTAAATAAGTAGATCAACTAACACATACTAGCTACAAGCACTAATGCACTCATCTTTAGAGAAATGAGGAATCCTACATAAATAATATTAATGTATCCTCAACATCCACCCATCATTTCCTATCCTTTTTATTTTATTTTCCACATTCTTGAGTTGCTATAGAAAATTCCTTTAATACTACAAGATCTCACAAAATTAATAAAATGACACAGGTCAGAGGTTTTATCTACCTTCAAGTAAGGGAAAGGCATTTAAGGTTTCCTAACACCTATCCACTCAATTAACATGTCTAACCCCCTCATTATTCCTTTTAGTTGTCATCATCTTCTATTCACAACACATCAACATCCTCACCTTTTTTCGCAGTGACTAGAATGAGCATTTCCAACACCACCAGTAGCCTCTGTTTGAATTATATAATTTTTTTGGTGTCTCAGAAAGATGAAATAATGAGTCTAAGGAGTTTGTGTCACTACTACAAGAAAATACAAAATCCTATAGTATCTTTAAGAAACCATATAGGCCCAAATCTCAAGCATTTTTGAAGGAATTCCTTTCATATCACAAGTTTGAAATCTTCAAAAGTAGCTCCGAGATAAGAAATATCATTATGAGTAGTTACAAGGTCACTTGTAGACTACTACAGTATCTCTTTTCCCCTAATAGTAGTGGCAAGGCACGAAAGGATGTAGCAGTAACATCAAAGTCACCCATAGCAGCAACAAAAGCACCAAAATCTTTAGGAGAATCATCAAATGCAAACAAAAGTGGCATCAAGATCCTAAGAAGGATATTCAAAGGAAATAAAAAGCATTAACTAAATCTCCAGTATATCTAGCATAATAATCATAAGAATCCTCAAATTCAATTATAGCAGCATCTATAAAGCACTAAAGGTAAGGAATAAATATGCATCTCTCAAACGTCACCCTTCAAACTTATCCTAATATTGAGGAAACATTAAAAGTGTAAGAGGAAGAGGACTTTATAGGAAAAACATAGCCAAATCTAGTACAAGACTTCACTTTTTCACCAAAGGCACCCACGTGTATGGGAGAATAACAAGACAACATATGAAAAAGAGTTGAGAAAGTGTGCCATTATTGTTTACTCATGAGAGGATGTGGAGTACAAAGGGGTAGTTGTGGGCCAACTCAACATTGCACATTGAGCCCATTACCTTTCATCCAATGAATTCAAATAATTTTGAATTGTATAGCATGAAATACCATTCAAATTCCCAACAAGGACCCACCATCACTACAAGAGATCAACAATCACTTCCAAGCTTCTAAAACAACTTGTTATAAGAACCTATAAGTGTTTCTATAGGAGTCATATATCCTACTACAGGAGACAAACATATAGATACAAGAGGCTGAATTTTTCCCCTAAATAGCCATGAAAGCTTTGAATTACTTGAAATGAAAGGGAATATTTAAGAAGAACACAATTCAAAAGGTAATCCCCAATTACTTTTAGAAAAAATGTTCAAATTATTTGGGGGATTTTTCTGCATTACATAGTCAAAATTCAAAGAGTGAATCAGTTGGGTTGTATAATTGTTTTCAAAAAACACAGTTTATCAAATTTTGATGAATTTTAATGAGAGTGGTTAGTTAACAAGTCTTATATTCTCCTATTACTGGAAAAAACAATACATCTCTCTTCTGCTACAAGATTCCTTGTTTCCACAAGAAACCCTAACTCATGTGGAAGTATAAGACCTGTGATCCATTATACAAAGTTTCTTGCTCAATTGTGGGTGCAAAACGATGGGAGGAGGTTTTAATATGAGAGAACCAATATATTGTTTCAAGATTCACCAAAACCCAAAGTCAGAAACATCTTTGAAAATATTAGTTGGCTAGGCTTTTCTTAAAGGTTGAGAGGCTATGATGATGAAATCACTTTGGAATTTGCCTCAAACCTCCAACACCTTGAAAAACATGAAATTATTATTGTATTTAATTGTTTTACTATAAATCTTGATGAGGATATCATTAGTAATCTCACAACCCTCTCTAAGGCGATGAAATGGAGCAAGGAAGAGAGACATGAAGTAGTAAGTTAAGAGAGGATGTTTCCTCTGAGTTGAGTAACCTAAGGAGGATAAAAATGGGATACAGAGGGAGAGCTTACCACATCAATGAATGAGGTGCCATATCACATATTCAAGTATATTTTTTATGAGGGAAGATTGAGTATTTTATGTGCCTACCAATTTAAACTTCATCTACCAACTCAGATTCCAACCATACTTAGCTTCCCATAAGCAACTCAGTATACCCCATTTTCTCCTTCAATATATGAAGGAAATGAGAACCAAAGTAAAGGAAGGAAAGAAAAGTTATTTAGCCCAACATGGCCTTATTAGAGTCATAATCAATGATTCCCTGGAACACTTGCAACTCTTGTCTCCTTGGCATAATTTATTGACATGGACATGAAGGATTTTTTAGAAACTCAATCAAAAATCCAAACAGGGTTAGAAGAGGCAGAGATAGAGAGAGAAATAGAAGAGGAAATAAAA
Organism: Pinus tabuliformis; assembly: GCA_031772625.1. Taxonomy (NCBI): domain Eukaryota; kingdom Viridiplantae; phylum Streptophyta; class Pinopsida; order Pinales; family Pinaceae; genus Pinus; species Pinus tabuliformis. The sequence goes on from CM062815.1 coordinate 92,194,942, forward strand.
GATAGAAACAATGGAAAAAAAAATAGCATAGGAAAAGAAAAAAAAAAAAAGGAAAATAGAAATAACATAGGAAAATATAGAAGTGGAGGAAATGGTCAAACTGAGCTAAAAATAGAGGAAGAAAAGAGAAAGTTGGCTAAGCTTTAGTTAGTATAATCAAAGGCTCATGTTGTATCATCACCATAAGAAGGATCTCAAAATCCTAAAAAGGACATTGACATGCTAATAAGACCATCCAAGAAAAGAAAGGAGGTAGAAGAAGACAATATATCTCAAGGAGAAGAGAATGTAGAGGAGGAGGTTGTTTATACTTTAGTATCCCTAAGCACTCCAAGAAGTCCCAAGACAAGCAAGCCAAGAGAACCTCCTCTTTATTTTAAAAGGAGAAGTATTTATAGAATATAAGTTACTAACAAACCTAAAGGTCCATCTCCCACTCCAATAACTACCGAGGAAATTCCCAGTACTTAGCAAGAAAAGCCTCAAAAAGAAGAAGGAAAAAGATCAATAGTACATTTAGCTAAGGGAAATGAATTAAAATTACATAAGAAAAGCCAAGAAATTAATCTATAATTCTATAGGAACAAACAATAGTGCTATAGGGATACACAATAGTGCTACACGAGAAACCATCCAACCTATAAGAACACACAATAAAACCACAGGAAGCTCCTAAAGACCCTACTTCCTACTACTTTTTGATTGAGGCAAGGAAACGTAATGCCTATTCACATAGCACTAGTCATATTCTTTGATATTAAGGAAGATAATGTTAGAATTCACAGGTGTAGGTAGATTACAGGGTCTACGAGAGTTGCTAATGTTGGTAGAATGGAAGAAGAGATGAAAAAGATGAGAGAGGAGATGACCCTCCTCAGATTCGATGAAGCTAATAGAAGTGACAACTTGGAAAAGGAGAATAAAACGTTCATGGCCCAGAAACAAAAAATACAAAGGATACTATAGGAAAAGGAAATCTAGGTTGTCGCCTTAGAAACAAATTTGGGCACTATGGCCCATCTTTCTTTAGAAGTTGTGAACTGTAAGCACCCCTTAAAGATCTATTCCATATTTTTAAAAGATCAATGGTGCCAATTCCAATTCATAATTTTGGAACAAAATGGTTCTCTCCATGTGTAGGATGTATAATATTTATTGACCTTTTCCTGTAGAGTAGCATTGAGGACAAGGTGAAGTTTGCATAATTTTACATGCACATCTTGGTTTTGCTTGACATAAACATATGGGACCCAAATCCTTATTTGGGTGATACACAATTGATGGAACTAGCCTCATGGCTAAGGAATGAAGAAATTAGTGTAGAGTAAGGAAAGATATTATTACCCAAATAAATGGAGGAACCATTGTGGGTCAAGCCAGAGCATCCATCCCCACATGTCCTCACTAACAATCATGAACTTATAGCAAAAGATCCTAATTTGGAAAAAAATTTATGGACAAAGGTAGGAAGAGGTAATCCTCCACTTTGATGATACATTTAGGCTATTGTATAAGGAAAGATTACATTCCTTCTATAAGAGATGGACACATTGCCATATAATATGAGGATTAGGGAATATCATTCACCTTATAGGTTAAAGAGTGCATTGGCCAAAAACCCCTTATAAAAATGAATCACCTAGAGACTTGGATTCCAATGGATTGGAATCAAATTTGGTCAGGCTCCCTTATTAATAGGGCTACAAGAATATCAAATTCATGAGGAAAAAACAAGGGAATGGAGAGAAATGGAAGAAAATTCATGTTTTCATCCAACAGGGGAAACTACATATAGCGTAGCGTGGGATGTCAAATAGACCATTAGAAAAACAAATGAAGAACCACGTAAAAAGGAAGATGAGTAGGTTTCTTAGAGTATGAGAACCAATTTTAGTAGTGGGGTATGATGGGCCTCCCAATTAGGTACAACTTAAGGCCCATCTAACCTTTCCTAGGAACATTTAACCTCTCCTTCTACACTTAATAATGTATTTCTCAACTTTAATAAGTTCTTAGGAAGGTTAGAGATGATGATCATACTTTGTGTGCCTAATGTTTTTATTGTGCATGATATTGAGGATATTTTGTATATGTCACAAGGAATCCAAAAAATAGAATAATAATGGACATGCTTCCTATTACAGTATGACCAATCTCAACTCGCTTAGGGAAGTTACTACTCCTCCCCGTAACTACAAGGTCATAGTGAAAAATATCTTATTTTCTAGAGAATTTCAAGGGAAAACAACCCTCTCTTCAGGGAGGTTACTTCTTAGCCATTTTTTTATAAACAAGGGCTCGAGTAAGAACCAATAGTAGTCTAGTGAAGGATTTTTGCTAGAATTCCAATCTAGTAATCTCCTATTTATGAGCACAATTTTTAATCATCGAAAATATTTTTTTTGTCCCTAAGTTTCTATTTCATCAAGTATCTAAGTATCTTTGGGTTAGGGTCCACCCCATGTGCAAAAGATACCTTTTTTACTTTTACTCTCAATTCCTTAGTTCAACTAGTCATTTCTGTAATATCACTTATGAATATTTTTTTTTGTAGGTTAATAAGTTATTTTGTTTACAAGCTTATTCCTCATGAATATCATTATTAATAAGTTTACAAATACTTATTTTATGTACTTAAAATTCCTTTCCATGCATTTATATTATTTACATTGTTGTTTCCTTCATTTTTGTCATACATTTTTGTATTTTGTTATTGCACAAATTCATGTTTTCTAGAGTTACATGAAACCCTAAAATCACTCTTCTAGTAAATAAACTGATTGATCATAAGTATAAGAGCTTAGAAAAGACATATTTATAGTCCTTTAACCTTACCTTAACTAATCCTTCCTTCAAACCACATCTAAAATGAGTTTTTGTGCTCACTGGACTGCCTCCTATAGTAAAAAAGGACTCTTATAGGAACCTACATTTTACATCGAAAACACATTCATATTTTCACCTGAAACATGGTTAAACTTCTTTGGCATAATAACACATCCCTAAGACCCTAAAGATGAAATTTTGAAGCCTAGACACCTCATAGAATATTTGACCTAGTTACTATAGTAGAACTACCTTTTTTTCCGATAAATTAGGGTTTGATATTTCAATGATTTCTTTCAGCTACAAGTTTGTTTCCAATGCACAATAGAGTAGATTTACTTTTCTTTTATCATGAATAAATTTTATGGACTCCACTTTTATGTGAATAGAGATATTTTCTTGATGTTCTCTCCTTCCTACGAATTTTAGTATTTTTTGTAGCATAATGTTCTCCATTTAACTTATTTTATCTTCACTTGTTTTCACTTGCATAATATCAACAAAATAAGAACATATTACATGTTGCACACAAAGTTTCAACCCATCTTAATTTCGTATGAACCTTGGGTTGAAAATTAAATTTGATACCCCTTGGGAGTTGGAGTATTCTTGTTGTAATACTGAGGGTTGTTGATTTCTGTGTAGGTTTGGAGGTACTCCAAGCCCTAGGGTTCAGGAATTAGAGAAAAAAGTGCCAAAAGAGTCACTTATGGGCTTCGAACCCAAGCTTGGGGGTCTTTCACCAAACATGTTTGGGGAATTTCCATGAGAAAATTTCTACATGTGATGGCATGAGATGATAGAGGGAAGAAAGGACAATCCAATGCTTCGAGAAGCATCGAATTCTGAGTTGTAGAAATGGATTTATGAATTTTTTAAGGTTATGGTTGGGTTTTATCATGTATTGGTCAAGGTCGGCCTAATGATAGGAGACTTAATGACAGTTGGAAAAGCCCTAAGCTAACATTGGAGGAAGCCCTCATATTAGTGCATAAATATGAGGTGATGTGAGTACATTTAATCATCCAATGGTACAACAAAAAGGATTCAAGCATTAAGGAGGGAAAGAAGCTAGTAAGGAGGAGGAGGAGAGACATATATGTTCAGGTTCGTAGAAGGAGGATCACTTTAGCGAGGTAGAGAAGGAAGCATGAAGCCTTCTTATGACTGCTTGTAGTGAAATGTACCTTGTTTTGGAGGCCGAGTAAGGTAGAAATTGTTTTTGGAAATTCGTTGACTGATATATGGTAGTATTCTCCTTGAAATGAGGTTGTGGATTGGTATAGGAGTCTGAATAGAGGCCGAGATCTGTTTCATAGGTTTTGTGGGTGGAATGAGAGTTGGAAGTTAGCCCTACAACAAGTGTATCACAACAGAAATTCAATGAGACTAGGCCATAGAAATTTGGAATCTTTAGGAGTTGTTTGGGAGTGCTAATAGTGAGTTGTTGGGTGCCTTAACCAGGTAGCCAAAGAAATAGAATTTGTACCAGCTCTGGAAGTAGTTTAAGGTATGTCACTTTCTCCATAATTTCCATTTGTTGGATCCTAGTAAGAGGATCAGTTAATGATCATATTTAGGGCAGCCTATGGAAGCCAAGGAGGAAGGGCTGACGTGGAGGTTAGAATCCCTAACCAGCGGGAAATTTCCATACTGATGATTGTTGTCTTGAACTAGTTTGATGTGTGTAGTATTGTATAGTTTGTGAACATCCTAGGAGAAAAATTATATCAGCAGGTGGTTGGATGTTCTGTGAAGAGGAGCTGCAAAATGTTACATGTATGTATGTCCTCTTGAGATAATGTAATTTTTAGGTGAATGGGTTTTTGACGATAAGTCTACTGGAAGTCATGTGAGGGTCTCCTAGGTGATTTCATGCCCTAACTAGGTGTAGATGCTACAATGTATACTTGGTCGCTTGTGGTGTATTGGAGGGAAGCGTGAGAGTGGACCAAGTGTGAATTTGGATTGGGCACTTATGGTCTATTGGAGGACAATGTGATAATGTCCAAGTTGGAGCCTGTGAGAAACACCTTGATGGACAAAGGTAGTTGTGAGAGAGTCAGTTGTTGAGATCAAGGGTATGATCAACTAGGAGCAGTTTGTGGAGAAAAAACTTGTGTGTGGAGAAGAAATTCTACATCAGATGATAGGAAGTCCTCCTAGCCCATGTTCATTGTGGGAGATGGACATATTGCAGTGATAGGGGGCAACCCTTTGTGCGCTATGTTGAACTTCATCAGAGCAGCACATGAAGACCATAGTTCGTTGAAGTCCCTGAGTAGCTGAGGAGAAGCAATGGGCAAATTGAGATTTGTTCACAAGTGGCATCGTGAATAACTCGATAGGAGTATTGATGTGTTGATGTATGAACAATCAACTAGTGAGCATATTGATAGTCGAGGTTCAGTGGCCATATAAACTTGGAGTATTGACAGAGGCAGGAGCTCCAGATTGGGAGCCGAAGAACTAAGAAGGTAGAGGATAAGACTAAGGGGAGATGAGAGAGTGAACTTCATCAGCAAGATGGTCAGAGTGTCTTATTGAGGTTAGATTTCTCATCAACATACTAACACCAAGCCCCATTTTGTATCTTGTACTAAGGGATGTATGAAGACCATTAACCCTGGTACGCGAGCCCTATGATATTGTGTTATATGTTGATTAATATAATGAAGTTGGGTTGAAAATTGTAAAGAGTTTTCTATATTTGGTTCATGTGTGATTTACTATTGTTTATATTCTACTGTGAAAAGTAGTATCGTTGAGATTCTTGGTTTGGTAGCGTCAAAGATTTTAAGATTCTATCCTTGATTTGAATAGAAAATGGCATCAACCATGGTATTCATCCACCGATGTTATTCATCCACCCATGAAATTTACCCATGGTATTGTAAGTGGAATCCATCCATGGTATTTATCCACCCATGGTATTGTAAGTGACATCTACCCATGGTATTCATTCACCCATGGTATTTGTCCATGGTATTGGGACATCCACCCATGGTATTCATTCACCCATGGAATTGACCCATGGTATTGTAAATAAAAAATACTATAAGTAACAAGTCACATTTTGTAAGAGGACAGTTTGTCTTCCACAATGTAGCTTTTACAGTGATTCTCCATTTTAATAAAAAAAATCTTTGTAGTTTTTTTTATTGGGCATTCTCCTCTTTCTCTTCTGGCATTTCAATTTTTTAGATCTTGGGGGCCCCTCCCCAAAAATCAATTTCAATATTTTAGATCTTGGGGGCCTCCCCCCGAGATCTGGATCAATCCTAAACCCAAGATCATGGAAACAAAACATGGTACCATAGGATATCTAAGCTACTTTGAGGGATAGTGAATCAGAGTGTGCACAGTGAAGAAACTCAAAGGCATTTGTGGGTGTCTAGATCATGGAGTAGAGGGTTTAGCTTAGTGTATGGAGATGTGGTCTTGATAGGTTACATGGCAATATGGGCTGGGATTTTTGGTGGATTGGTGGTGAGCCTAGTGAACAATAATTTGTTGTAGGTCAGATTGTTAACCATGGACTTCAGATGATTTGTCATGCATCGTTAGGACAACTCAATGGTTTCTTTGGCTTGGACAAGATCAAGTTGATCGAGATGGATTCATGTGATGCACTTTAGATTTGAACACTAGAGTCTTCATCGGATCGTGATGTTGCATATCCAAGATTGGAGGGATTTACACGTGTGGTATTTGATCGAGGAGGATGAGTGATTGCAGGACAGAGCCAGTGGAGATCATGTAGGCCTAGAGCGAGTCTAGCCTTAGAAGGAGCAGCCCTATGGAGGTTCAAGATCTTTAGGTTTAGATATGATGAGGTAGATGCACTACCAAGATTTACGGGTTCATTCTATAGGGTATACTTCATGGATGGATGCCAGATGGGATAGTGTCACCAAAGATGATGATGGTTACTTCCTAGTCTTGAAAGTACCTCCCTCGCTAAGAGGGAGTGTTGATTTTTGTGTATCTTGGGAGGTACTCCAAGCTCTATGATTCAGGGATTGGAGGGAAAAGCATGAAAAGGGTCACTTATGGGATTGGAACCCAAACTTGGGGGTTTGCACCAATTTTGTTTGGTGAATTTCCATGAGAACATTTCTACAATTGATGGCATGAGATGATAGAGGGCAGGAAGGAGAGTCTAATGCTTCAAGAATCGCAGAATTTTGAGTTGTAGAAATGGAGTTATGAATTTTTGAATGTTATGGATGGGTTTGCTCATGTATTAGTGAAGGTCAACCTAATGATAGAATACCTAATGATAGTTGGTAAAGCTCAAACATAATGTTGGAGGAAGTCCTCATATTAGTGTATAAATATGAGGTGAAGTGAGTACATTTAATCATCCAATGGTGCAACAAAAATGTAGCATTAAGGAGAGAAAGAGGCCCATAAGAAGAAGAAGGGACATATCTATTTAGGGCCACAAAAGGAGGGTCACTTCAACGAGAAAGAGAAGGCACCGTGGAGCCTTTATATGATTGTTTGAAGTGTGAGGTAGCTTGCTATGGAGGATGAGTAAGGGAGAAACTATTCTGGGAAGTTTGTTGACTAATATATGGCAGGATTCTCCTTGAAATGAGGTTGCAAATTGGTACAAGAATATGAACAAAGGTCGATCTCTGTTTCAGAGGTTGTGTGGGTGGAATGAGGGTTGGCTTAGCCCTATAGCCAATGTATCATAACATAAATTCAAGGAGAGTAGGCCGTAGAATTTTGGAGGCTTTAGGAGTTGTTTGGGAGGGCTAATAGTGAATAGTTGGGTGCCTAACTAGGCAGCCAGAGCAATAGAATTTGTACCAGTCCTGGAAGAAGTTTAAGGAATGTCACTTTCTCCATAATTGCCATTTGTTGGATCCTAGTAAGGGAATATTTATGGAACGTATTTAGAGCACCCTGTAGAAGCCAAGGAGGAAGGGCTAACGTGGAGGTTAGAAGCCCTAACCAGTGGGCAGTTTCCATAGTGAATATTGGTGTCTTGAACCAGTTTGATGGGTGAAGTATTGGACAGTTTCATGATCAACCTATGAGAAAAATTATTCAGCAGGTGGTTGGATATTCTATCAAGAGGAGCTACAAAATGTTACATGTATGTATTTCCTCTTGAACAAATGTAATTTATAGGTGGATAGGTGTTTGATGGTAAGTCTATTGGCAGCCATGTGTAACGGTCTCCAAGGTGATTGGATTCCCTAACTATGTGCAGATGCTACAACGTAGTCTTTGTCACTCGTGGTCTGTTGGAGGGGAGTGTGAGAGTGGACCAAGTGTGGACATGGATTGGGCACTTATGGTTTGTTGGAAGATAGTGTGATAGTGTCCAAGTTGGAGCCCAGTGAGAAACACCTTGATGGAAAAAGGTAGCTGCGAGAGAGGTAGTTGTTGAGCTCAAGGGTTTGATAAGCTAAGAGCAGTTTGTGGAGCCCAAGACTTGTGTTTGTAGAAGGACTTCTACAGCAAATGATGGACAATCCTTCTAGCCCGTGTTCATTGTGGGAGATGGACATCTTGCAGTGATAGGTGGCAGCCCTCTGTACCCTATGTTGATCTTCATTGGAGCAATGCAGGAAGCGCATAGTTGGTTGAAGTCCCTGAGTAGTTGAGAAGGAGCAGTGGGAAGATTGAGAGTTGTTCATAAGTGGAGCTATGAACAACTTGGCAGGAGTTTTGATGTGTTGATGCATTGATGGATGAATGATCAACTAGTGAGAAAATTGATAGTCGAGGTTCAGTTGGCAGATGGACTTGAAGCATTGATAGAGGAAGGAACTGCAGATCAGGAGCTAAAGGACTGGGCAGGTAAAATATACGTTCGAGAGGAGATGAGAGAGTCGACTTCGTCAGCTAGATGGTCAGAGTATGTTGTTGAGGTCAGATTGGTCGTCGATGTACTGACACCAAGCCCCAGTTTGTATATTGTACAGGGGGATGTATGAGGTCCATTATCCCTGGTACGGGATCCCTAAACTGTTGTATTATATGTTCATTAATATAACGAAGTTGGGTTGAAAATTATAAAAATTTGTCTATATTCGATGCATGTGTGATTTACTATTGTTTATATTTTGCGGTGCAAAGTAGTATCGTTGAGATTCTTGGTTTGGTAGTGTCAGAGATTTTAAGATTTTATCCTAGACCCAAGATCGTGGAAAAACAACAAAAACCATAAAACTCTTAGGCCTTAGATATTAAACATAGTCTCTGTAACAATATTTTTTTTGTTTTTGATAGACTTCGCTACTTAATTTCAAGATTTTGAATTTCTCAAAAAAGAACTTTGCTATGCTACTAATATATTTTCCCATGTTAAAAACCAATAAGCACAATAAGACATCACTATTTTGTATCTATATAATATTTTATTACTACAGGTTTCTAAATTAAAAATAAAAATAAAAAAATAAATCGAAAACATTCATTTTCATATATATATATATATATAAACCAAAAAATAAATTGATTAAAAGCTTATAACCCACCAAAAAATTTATTTTATTTTATAAAATCATAAATGTTAAGATTATAAAATAAAAAAAATAAAAAAAAATAAAAATAAAAATAAAAATAAAAATAAAAATAAAAGTAAAAGTAAAAGTAAAAAAAACCAAACATCTTTTATTAATCTAAAATAAAAGTACATACTCTTTGTAAATTAGAAAAGATTTACTTATAATTTCGTTTCAAGAATGTTACATAATATTTGAATTATTTTATTCTTCTATTCAATTATGAGATCATTTAATTTTCAACAAAATATATTTGAAAGATTTTATATGTTTCATGAATAATATTTAGTGTAAAATTATTGTCATTAATTATATTTTTAATTTAAAAAACTATTAAATAAGGCATATGATAATACAATTAACTCCATGTGTTATTCTCAAAACTCTTCTCATAAAACTCAAAACATTTATCTACACGAGCTCATTTATAAAATTATTAAATTAATAACCATTAAAAATCGAGTTATTTTATATTCTAAAAATTACGAACCGGTTAAAATACATACATAAAATGCCATAAATAATAATCAAAATTTTCAAAAATCTAAAAAGGAATGCAATACTTCTTTCTACGAAAGTTTCTATGTGATGGATTCTCTTATGTATATATAATTTTAATAACACGATCTATCCATATATGATTTTTCCATGACCCACATTAGTGGTTCTTCATTTGGTGTGATCAACTACATATAAAAGACATGGTAATGCTATTTTTTATTTATTTAAAAACATATGAACATTCAAAAAGAGCATCAATATACATATACTTTTCAGATTTCTCATACTAACAATATTAGTTTCTACATTATAATTCTCATATATATATATATATATTTATTTTTCTATGTTTTAGATCCTAATTTATTTAAATATGGATTTTTTTAATGATCCTTACACATTAGTGGTTTGCACATTTGACGTAAATAAAATTTTATAAAAGAAAAGGTAATATTAGTATTTATTCATTTAAAAATATATAAAAATTATGAAGGAATAATAATATGTTCATTTTTTTAAACTTCTTATATTCAAAATATTAGTTTTGTACTATAGATTCTCTCTTTATCTTTCTCTCTTCCTCTCTCTCATATGTCATTGAAAACTAATTATATGTTGATTTATCACATCACTAGAGATATATAAACAATTATTCGAATGATCAACTAAGAAAAGATAGTCATTCAAGTGGTTGACAAGTAGAGACACCAATTGAGTGGGCAAAGGAATTGACTAGATGATTGGATCGACTTTAATGGTCTATTAGCTGAAAAATTGGGTTGACTAGAATAGTCAACGAGGAAATGAAACAATGTGGAATTCACACAAATGGTTAACATTGTTGATGTTCCTTTACGAACCAAATATTCCATAATTGAAGGAATTTGGTTAGATTTGGACACTATAAATAAAGGAACCTATGAGTGGAATATGAATGATTAAGTAAATATAATAATGTAATGCGATGTTTTGATAATAATACATTCTTCATATGTGTTGCAATGATGTCTTTACACACCAACTATAATCCTAGAGTTTAATTACTCTTATGTTTTTATGTTATGTTCTCTATTTAAATTCTATCACAAGCATGGTATCAAAGCTATTGGTTTTGACCTATCCTCATCGCATTCAAATCATGGTGAGATGAATCTTATAGTTCTTGACTCTAGGATGATTAATTTATTGATTGAACATACTTTTGAATAAATAAAATATGTTAGAAATATATTAATGGCTTCTAAGATTGATCATGTCATTTTAAATGCACAAAAGTATCCTATTTGACACTCGAGATGGAAACCATACTAAAGGTAAAACGTTTACTAGAGAATACAAAAAAAATAATCCAATTCTAAATGATGAACAAATGAAGTTTGGCATGATTCAATCAAAAGAAAAATGAAGTTGTTGGGGCCATTATGGCATATATTTCTTAGGAAATTCATTTTGATGTGAGTGGGATCAACTATCTTCATGAACTTAGGAAGAATCTAAAGTCCTTATTCGAAAAAGTTGATGAATTCCAAGTCATGCAACTAGTGAAAGAGTTAATCTCTCTTGATAACCTTTTCTTTGAAAGGACGAAGGAATATCTATCTTATATGAAAGAGTTGTAGTTGAAGTTGGGAAAACATGGGAAGAAGTTTACATGGAAATATACTCATTTCATTGAACTAGCCCTAATGAATCTAAGGATACCTTATGATATGTCCTATTCCTCATTCTATACTAGCTAGAGATCACACAAGGATAATGATAAGGACTACACCATTGGCACTTTCTATGATTTGTTGATCAATGACCAATAAAGGTTTCTTGATGAATGAAATTTTGGTATTAAACACAAAGCTCACTTGTTCAAAGAAAAGGATAAGTTTAATTAGGAGAGAGGAATTAGATTGGCATTCCTTAACTAGAAAACTAAATAAAAGGATCATGGGTTATTATAAACCAGGAAGAATCAAAACAAGAAGTCATATCACTATTGACGAATTCATAAATGTGTAGAGAAAATCTACTACAAGAAGCATAATGAATTGGAAGAGAAGGTTAGAAAACTGGAAGGAAATGTGTTGTATAGATTTATTAGTTAGTCAGTTGATAACTTCACCATCTCAGTCAAAACTCAAGCAATGTATGCTCATGTCATACAAAATGAACAACTAGTCAATTATGGTTGCACTCATTCTATATCCAAGGATGCCTCTCTATTTTCCTCCTTGATTTTTTTTTGAAAAAAATATTAACAAATAGATGAGTTTTACTCTCGACATTTCTAGTCATAGTGACATACCTTGTCGATATGAAAGAATTATGAGTATCTATATAGGACTAATCCAAGCATAAATTTATGTTCAATTTCCAAACTAATATAGACTAATTGTCAAATTTTGACTGAATCAATTCTGTTTTAAAAATATGAGGAAAGATGAGTCAATTGTTAGCTTCTTGACTTAAATGATGAATTGTATAAGTTTTGTGAGCTTTCCCAGCTAGATGTTGAACCTACTACTATCATTGCATAGACTAATAATCAGAGAAAACTTTGGCATGAACAAATTGAACATCTAAATTTTCAAAGTCTGAGCATAATGGAAACACAAAACATGCTGGGTACTTTACCAAAAGTTCTTCCACTTGATCAAATTTGCATGGAATATGTGCTATGTAATAAAATCAAGCACCCTTTGACTCTAGAAAATATAAGCATACACAAAAACCACTAAGGATTATTGACAATAACCCTCGTTGCATTAATAAGCATTGATTGGTAAGTGAAAAATATATTTTAACCTTTATTAACAATCTTTCAAGCATTACATGGGTGTATTTATTAAAAAATAAGAGGCATGTCTTTGAAATATTCATGGAATTCCTGGAATTGGCTGAATATCAATGAGATTGACCCATCTAATGTCTAAGATTTCATAATGGAGGAGAGTATTTAAATCAACCATTTGAAGAATACTTTGTTCATTCAAGTATCCCTTGGTAAAGGTATTTTCCTCGTACCCCTGAAAACAATGGTGGTGTATAATGTAATAATTGAGCCCTAATCGAAATGGATACATGTCTTTGACATGCCAAAAGTTTACCAACTATGTTTTGGGTTGATGTTGTTTGTTGTTCCAACTATCTCCTAGATCTTATTCTCACTAGAATTGTTAGTTATTTGACTCCAATCAAGAGATATTGTGGTAATAATTTCTTAATCAACAACCTCAAAGTTTTTAGATCTATTTCTTAGGAAAATGTTTCTGATGATTGTAAAAATAAATTAGATGCAAAGATTCATGCTTGCATCATGATTGGATATTCAAAAGTGTTTAAATCCTATAAAGTGTTTGATCCTATCAAACAACATATATTTTTGTTTTTTTGTCTATAAAGTTGCTTGTGATCCTCCGAGCTTAACCTGTGGCTTGAGGAGCTGGGATCCAGGGGCATATAACCCATCAAAATCACCTATAGATTTCATCCGACCTGGGCCACACCACTCCTTAACTGACTAGATTTGATAGCATGTCTCCTCCCCCTAGCACAGGGCATAACCATCCCCGTGAGGTTTGATACTGGGTCACCTTGTTGACGAGGCCCATCCTCAAATGGTTGTGATAGTGGGACTTGACCTATCAGATGACATATCATTATCAAGATAAATGTAATATTTGAGGATAATTATTCCGGAATTAAGTTTTTGAATTCGTACTATATTATTACATAGTGATCCTTTTGATATTGTTGTAGTCAATGGATCGATTATCCCTTTTTTTAGTATCTTGACCATTGTTTATGATTTAACCAACCAGTGGTCCTCTTTGACTAAAACCGTAACCTCTCTTGATATACTTTTTGAAGTGAATATCACTTGATTGACTTCTTATTTTCCTCAATGAGCTACTAATACTGTTGAATCCTTTGGACCAAATGTTGGTGATCGTTCCTCAAGTCGAAACACTTTTGGTTAGAAACAATGTGTTACTAATCTGTTTATGGCTAATATTCATGAGACCTGTGATCCACGTTCCTATGTTATTGCAAAAGGTTGAACCCAAAGGAATCGGCTATGAAACTTATGATAGATTCTCTTTTGAAGATTCAAAATTGGACTTTATTTCCTCCACCATAAGGGAAGAATATCAGGAAGTGTCAATTGATATATATATATATATATATAGATGTCTGTGTGTGTGTGCGTGTGTGTGTGTGTGTGTGTATATATATATATATATATATATATATATAATACCAAGGTCTATTTTGAAGTTTTGTTGATCATCACAAGGGTCATTTGATAATAAAACTATTTCCATTATGAGAACGCATTAACACTAAAACATTTTCCCATGTTGCAAAAATGAACTCTAATGAAGAAATCCTTTTTCTTGTTGCTCATTTTGGATGGGAAATTTATCAGATAGATGTTAAGAGTGCATTTATTTCTGATACCTATATTAACAATTTTACTTGGAGAAACTCCGTGATTTTGGGACAGATTCCAATTTTTAAGTGGATTACAGAAGTCCATGTATGTTTTGAAATTGGCCCTCTAGCTTTATATGCTCAAACTTATGAATTTCAATCCTAGGTTTAGATGTTGTGAATTATACCAAAATAATTGTGTATTACATATCAATTATCATACTTTAGTATTTTTTGTATATGTTAATGATTTGGTCATAACTAGAAATAATAATTGCCAAATTGTTAGATTGAAAAGTCAATTGTTGACACCTTTGAGATGATAAATCTTGGTCATTTGCATTTATTTCTTAGCGTCCAAATTTTTCCATACCCGATGACCTCCTCCACATCATTTTAGTTAGGTATAAAAATGACTAAATATTTTCAATCTCCAAAAGTTAATTCTACCTTTTATTGATAACTGGTTGGTAGCCTTATTTATTTTAGTCATAGCTTCCTTGAAATTCCCTTATTGTTAATGTGGTTTCCTAGTTTAGGTAGGATCCAAAAGAAATTTGTAGGAAAGCTACAAATTCAAATGTTTATTACATGAAAGGTAGCTTTTATTTTGGTACCAAATACTATCAAATTTTAGATTTGTTAATCGACTGCATCAATGCCAACTAGGAAGGATATAATGATGGCAAACAATACACATGTAGATGTGTCTTTAGTGTTTGACCCTATTGTCGTTGTGACAAACACCCTCTAAAATTTTCTTATACTCGAATTTTGGAGCCTACTATGGATCTTGCGATTGGTCGCTCCATAGTCACTTCTTGGTAGGTTGATACTATGTTAAGTCTTTGAGATCCCTTCTTGGATTGTAAGTGTCGAAGTAACTTGCTCACACATGCTCAGCCTGCAATGAATTCATGAGTGAATTCCTTCACGCATGCTTGAATAGGCCTAACACAGTCTGCAAAGAGAGTGTGTGTGCAATGTTCAATTCATGCTGAGAGTCAATGCACATTGTCATTAACAACTTCTCACTTCTAACTATGTTTGTACTTCTATTTGGGTGAGTTTTTTAAGCTGACACTTTTCTACACCTTCACTTTCACTAGTGTCATTTTCATGTTTTTGACAAATGCTTCTACTTGCTTTCACTTTAATTAGAGTAATTTTCATATTATATTTGCTTTAGCAATTTTCATCGTTGTTCGCATATCCTAAGTGTCATTCACACTTTTCTTTGCATATGGCAAATGCTGTCTTTTGGCATGGGAAGTTATCACTTATTGTGTAAAGTGGAGTTTTGGTTAGTTTTAGAGGGTAATATTTGCACTAATGAGTTTTTTCTTATCATGTAAACATGCATCACACTCATTTCCAAAGTTTTGAGCATTGTCGCACGTGTCATATAGTCGTTGCAAAGCATATATTTAGTGTTGCACTTGGAGTAAGTTGTTGTAATGTTGTCGCATTGAGGAAAGTATATTGTTCATGTGTTCTTAGTGATCCATGTTGTGTCATCAAGTGAACTAATGATGTTATCATGTTCAAGTCTTTATTTTGTTCAACTTCATCTCATTGATCCAACACTTAGTCAAAACTAGAAAATCTCCCCGACCGGGCCACTCAGCATCATCCAACCTTCCTGAACTATGCATTGCGTAGTCTCAGTCCTAAAGAAGCAACCTTGTCTCTTGAAAAGGAAAAATTCATAGTATCTTCCTCCCATAACTACACATTGCAAAATCTCAGTGCTCAAGCCCAACGCCTGAGCTCCAGAACCGCACAATGTTTATCTCTAGTGTAGTCTGAACTATGCATTAAGTAGTTTCAATCCTCAAGCCTTAGCCTTGAGCTCCTGAGCTATGAAAATGTGCAATCACCTAGTATCCTGTGCTTCCACAACTATGCAGTGACAAAAATCAATGCTCAAGCCTCAAGATTGAGCATTTGAACCCTTCAACTACACAATCTCCCAACTTATTCTCCTACCAAAACTACACATTGGGAAACTCCCAAGCCTCAAGCGTCAACCTTGAGCTCTTGTGCCCCACAACTACATAGTCACCTAGTTTGTCCTCTCAGAACTACACATTGGGAAACCTTAGTCCTCAAGCCCCATCCTTGAGACCTTAAACCCCTCAATTGCACAATCATTTGACCTTGGCCATCCCAAACTACACATTGTGTAGTCTAAAGCCTTAGTCCTAGGTCTTGGCCTTTGGAACTACACAATCCCTAAGTCAGTCACACAACCAGTCACCATTTTGAACCCTAGAAAGTGATTTCATGGAGCATGTTAGATTAGGGGTTTTTCAGACTGATGTCATCTTTTGCATGAATTTTTTTTAGTTGTGGGTATTTAATCTTATCATGATAGGATGATGATCGAGGAAAAGGAGGAGAGCATGCTAGAAGGCACTTATGGAGATGAATAAGACCAAATGATCATCAGGAAAGATGACGAAGGAACAACATATTACAAGAGAAGATAGATGTTCAAGATCACATTGAAGACTCCTTATCTTCAAGTCATGAGGAAGAGGAAGAAAATAACATGCACTATCTCTCAAGAAGACTCAAAGATATTAGCAACTAAGAGTGACTTACATTGCCATGTCATCATGTAGTCCATGTCATCAATGCCATGTCATGAGTCATCATGTGCCGCATCATTTGTGGATTATGTAAATTATATATTGGAAAATGTAATGTAAAGTGGAAGTCCAAGAGTCATCCATGTAATGTGAAAAGTCATATTGGAGATGAAAGGTCATAGAGAAGTCAAACAGTCATGAAGGTAGTCCAAGAGTCATAAGGGAGGTGAATGATCACCCCATTCGTTATATATAGAACTTCATTGTTCATGCAAAGTACTTTTCACCTTGGCTCCTCCTACCAGGCATTGGAGAGGAAGATAATTGTTTTGGAGGAGTGAGTGACTGGTCTAATACTCCACTATTGGGGCTAGTGGTGTTCACTATCTTGATGTACCTTGGAACTTTTAATTGATTCATAATCTCATTGAGCCAACATGCTTTCATGCATATGTTGTAAAAATTGTAAGACTATTCTTTGAATGTTTGCAATGTATGTTGTTTCATCTATACTAAGGAAATTGAACTATTTTAGTGGCTTTGGTACTTATCTCGTTGAAGGTGTGTTGTATTTATTTGAACAATTGTTGCCTCCTTGTGAATTTTTTTGTTAGTTGATCAATGATTCATTATTATGTATATGCTTATGTTTCTTTTCTATATTAATACTATTTCGTGTATTTAAAGAGCCCACTTTTCTCTTCCCTTTGAGTAGAAGGATTTTGATACTTTCCGCAGCTGAACATTTCACAAGTCATACTCACCTATTGATTTGAAAATACATATTTATTAATCTCTTGTGTTGAAATTTGTAGCCAAGGAAACTCTATAAGGATACATGGAAGTTGGGCTGATACTTTGGATGGGGCTCCTACTCCAAACAATGTGAGGTATAACTAGGACTTCACATCAGGGAGACCCCCTGGGGTTGATAGATGTCCAGCACCATCAACAAAATGGCACTGGAAGGAGGGCCAGATGTCAAGCTGTTCTCATTGAATTTGCTTTGAATCTCTTATCTTAGATGGATCATCCTCAAATCGTAATCCAAGGGAATTTTTATAACCTATCCCCTGGTTAACTGCCAATCCTCAATGATCCTCTTCATGGTTTGTCTCAATTCAAGTTTGATTGTCAGGGTGATACATCCATTGTCGAGCACACATCTTGTTTCCTTAAGTAAAGTTAATACTACAAAATTGACTGTGAAGATGTGGCTTTTATTCTTTTCTACCTTACACTTGAAGGTTGAGTTAGCCGATGGTGTCACACTCTTCCACCTGCTTCCATTCATTCTCTTGAACACGTCATCAAGGAGATTCATTTCTCATTTGATAGGTATGATTATCGAGGTGTTTATAAAAGGATTAATCACTAATAATGAATCCTAATAAATTAATTGAGGATTTTCCTAATCGGTTCCCACACATTTGTTATGAATTTCCTGAAGAAGACATGAATTGGCATTTCTTTAAACAAAACTTAGAGCATTTGGTTCATATATCTTTACACGATGGATCTAAATCTCCTAATGTTTCTCCTTCCCCAACTCTTGTAAGCCATGAGACACCTCTAATTTCAAAGGAGGAACTTGTTATTCCTTTTGTTCCTTGTCCTCCTCCTTTTTGAGTTCTGATGTGGGTTCCTCTTGGAAATTCGATTTTTGGCATTGCAGATATAATATTTTGAACTTTCAAAATTTGATTTCTCATGACATTCGAGATTCTATTTCATTTGAATCATATCCATGCAAGGCTCTTGTTCTTAACTCGAGTTTGGAGTGTGTATCTCCCACCAAATTATGGAACAACGAAGTTAATTATTTCATAGAATATCTTTGGTTGAGGGACTCATGTCTATCAGATGCATTTCAAAATAGTCAGCTCCTGGTTTTTCTTGTGAACATTATACTACTAATATTTTTCTCTGTCACGCCTCAAATCCTCTTGAGCGCTAGTGAATACATGGGTTATCTAATGAATTAAATTATTCTTCACTCATTTTACCCTGACTAGCTTCATGTGTTTTCTATAATAAAACTCCTTTTCACTTCTTTCGACAATTACAATGCTAGTGTAGCGTGTAACCAATTACAAGAAAATATTTTGTTACGCTTATCATGTTAGGAAGATGAATATATTATTAAGAGCATTTAAAAATGTGTTCTAGTTGATTTATCCTTGTTAATTACAAACTGGGAATTTGATGCTTTAATAGACCCATATGGCCATGATTATGTCTCTGATGGCTTCCATTCAATGTACCATTCTCCCTTCAACACATCCAATGATAATTATTTTACATTCTTTGACCTTTATAGTTTAACATCTCAATACACAGGTACTTGTGAAGTAGTTGAGGCACTTCTGCATTTGTTGATGGTTATGTTAGGTACTCACTATCTTGACATGCTGCTTGAATATGTTCAAAAATATTTTCCCTCGCAAGATTTTCATCTTGACCTTACACTTCTAATTGAAAATCAATATTTTCAAGCATCTTGGGGTTTTCAAGAGGATTGCTTCAAATTTCACGATTCAATCTATGATTTCCTAGAAGTATCTTACCTGGAAATCCATTTTGCTAATAACAAGTTTCAGTGCTTTCTCACGCTCGATAAGAAGGATGGCACATATGAAGGTGAATTCGTAAGAATGTTTTGAGGTTTTTTTGTTTGTAGTTTTCGTTGAAAATGTAAGATCGCAAGTTGGGTAGAAGTATTGACTATGACACATCTTTCTACTGATAGAAAATACCTTATATTTGTTGTGAAAGTTATTAAAGCTCTTATATTTTCTTTTACATGTCGTTTTATATTTCCTTTAATTTCTCATATCCTTGTGAATGTAGGTCAAGAACAACTATGGTGGCTACATTGGAAATTTAAGTATACGTGAACCTGACCTTTTAGATAGTTAGGTTAGGAGTAGGTCTAGTTACATATTAGTTTCCCTTGCTCATGCATCCTGCACTTTCTTTCCGTACTATTTCGTTTGTTTCCTAGATTTTATCTCACATTTTGTTTTCAATTTAGTCTCCATTTGTTTTGTCCTTTTGATTTGGGTTCTCTTATTGTATCTTATCTCTCCTTTTGTGTTTTGTTTAATAGCACTTTGCATGAAGGAGTTTCTCTTTGGCTCGAAGACAATGTGGCAAAATAGAAGAGCACTTTGTGACACTACAACATTTGGCTAGCTTTCAGTCCTTCTTCTCCATCTTGGTTATCCTTTGGTGGATATTGTTCTAACAGACAATACAATCCTACATGAGGAAATCTCTATGTTGAACCATCATATCCATGTCTATTCTTTAAACCTTATCCCTACAATTGGTTCTATACGTTTCAGTGTTTTTCATGTTGATCCAATCAAGTAGAGAAGGACAAGGGGGAAATCTAAATGAGAAAACCAATATTAGAGGTCCTACATATACTTTTATGAAGGAAAAACCTCTTATGCTCTCAATAAGTCGGGATCCATATTCTGCACATTAAATGAATAAGTGCCAATGCAAAGTACTGTATAAAATAAATAAAAAAAGGCGAAAGGAGAGAAAGGCTTCCTGCATAGG
Source organism: Pinus tabuliformis (assembly GCA_031772625.1). Taxonomy (NCBI): domain Eukaryota; kingdom Viridiplantae; phylum Streptophyta; class Pinopsida; order Pinales; family Pinaceae; genus Pinus; species Pinus tabuliformis. Next base: position 92,215,385 of record CM062815.1, read on the forward strand.
GAGGTGAAGCAAGAAACTTCACCAGGGAACTATCCAGAATTGTTGGTAGCGGAGCAATGTTTGTGTTTCTGAAGTGACTCCATTGGGGTACTGTCCAGGCCTACTAGCAATGGAGCAACACCAATGATAAAAAAATATACTCTGAATATCTTAAGCTGACGAAAAGCATTACCCTTCTCCTAATTCAAAACATTGTGATATAGTTGGCTACATGATTGCGTTCAACCGAGAAAGGATGAAGGGTACTATGTTTATACATGGAGTAAGTGGTTAAGCCAATTAGTAATCTGAATGATGAATCAATATTTCTAGAGAAACTAGACCCTGCACATCAGATTTGACCAAGGTAGAGAAGTTGGAATTCTACCAGTGTGTCGCTAAATGTTCTCACTCTGAAAAACACCCTCAAAAATTTGCCTATACTTTAATTTTGGATGCTACTGTGGATCTTGCAATCAGTCATTCCATATTCACTTCTTGGTTGGTTGATACTTTGTTAAGTCTTTGAGCTCCCTTCTTGGATTGTAAGTGTTAAAGTAACCTGGTCACACATGCTTAGTCAATAATGATTTCATGTGTGCATTCTTTAACACAAACTTGAAAAGGCCTAACATAGTCTACCAAGATAGTACCTGTGTAATGTTCAATTCATGTAGAAATTTAGTTCACATTGTCATTAACAATTTCTCACTTTTGGCTATGTTTGTGCTTCTATTTCGATGAGTTTTTTAAACTGTCACTTTTGCACAACTTCTCTTTTGCAAGTGTCGTTTTCATGTTTTTACTACCACTTCTACTTTATTTCACTTTAATTAGTGTCATGTTCATATTATCTTTGCTCTGGCATGTGTCACTTTCATCGTCATTCTCATATTGCAAGTGTCATTCATACTTCTTTTTCTATATAGAAAATGTCGTCTTTTGGCATTGGAAGTTGTCGCTTATCATGTAAAATTGAGTTTTTGTTTGTTTCAAATGGTAATCATTGTGTTAATGATTGATTATTATCATGTAAACATGCATCACACTCATTTCCAAATTTTGAGCATGGTCGCACATGTGTCATCACAGATTTTGCATACTGTATCTTTAGTGTCGCACTTGGAGTAAGTGTTGGAAATAATACTGAGATGGGGTGAATCAATATTATCAGTTCAATAATTTTTCATTTCCCAAACATATTTATATACGCTACTTCTTTGAAGTGAACTAGAATGTACATGCTACTGTTATTAGAGAAACCAGCATATACCCAAAGAACTTATGATTTAATCAGTTTATCATGTGTTGACCTTTAATCAGTGCATCAGTAACTTGTTAAATAGTGCAGTAAAACCATAATAAACAATCACACATAAGAAACACACATGAACACCAAGATTTAAGGTGGAAACCCAATGCGGGAGAAAAACCACCTGTTGTTGTCATCTCTATCTTCTTTTAATAATAATAAAACATGTTTACAATATTGTACTAGTGCAGAGTCATACCAGTACGCAGGAACCCACCTGCAGAAGGCTCCAACCTTCTCTCGTTTTCCAGCTTCTACTAGAAGGGAAATGCAACCCCCTAGCTCTTGTACTAGCCAATGTGTTAACTAGTGTGTAGGCACCGACATATAAAAGGATACAACCTTCTCCAGGTACCATGTTTCATAAATTTTCAAACTAGATGCTCCTGGCACACAACAATACACATGAATGCCTCGTTTTATCAAATTTTCTTACTGGACCCATTAGAACATTCAAACTGCATCAACCAATAATTAGTTAATTTGAACAGTCAGATCACTGTCACCAAAACACTATGCTAAACCCAGAAACCTGCATCATCATTCAAGACCAGCTGCAACCTCAAAAATCATGCATCATAATGTATATGCTACTTTACTAAACCCAACCTGCGTGTATACGCTACTTCCTTTAATCAAACTTGTGTATACCTTCAAAAACTATTAAAACATAAAAATTTTGAATCAACTATGTACCAACCAACAATATACTGAATGTCTACTATCAATTTATAGAGCTTTACACAGGAATAGCAGAGATCACCCTTCTCACTTATACAATCAATCAATTAGATACCAAACTCCTTATGCATTCAGTTTTACATTCAGATCTAAGAATAATTCATTGACATACAACAGTAAAACAACAGAACTGATTAGATAGATCAGTCATATCTGAAGAAAAGGCTTTTCCTTTCTATACCCTACTTGAAAGAGTAGAACATGAGTGTACACGCGCTTTAACCGAGATGAACCAGTGTATATATTTGCAAATATTAACTCATAACTTCACAACTATTCTAGACTTCAAAAAAACCTAGATCATGATATTTAAAGAATAAAACAAGTGTATACCATCAAATCAAGCCCAACCAATATCAGATCATTCAATGATAAGTCATTTTAGGTCTCATGATCCTGATCCAACATTGAATTCAAGGTGCACAAAATATTTCAGATCAAATCACAAACATAGCCCCTGCAACATAAAATATACTTTAGATAGAAGTATTCCTTAGAAACCCTTTCACTTGGACACCCTGGCCTTATGATCTTCTCCTCCTTATATAGTATTATGTCTTTCTCAATACCTCGAACCAAAACCCCTTAGGAACCATGGTATTCTTAGATGGGATCAAATAGTCGTTACTCCACTCAATATTGTGGGCTAATACCATGGTATTGACCCCTGGTGTTGTCTCTTCTTGAATTTCCTTGATTTTCCAACATATACATGCTTTTCCTCTTATGAAAGTGCATGTATATGTATACGCTCTTTTTGTTCTGTGAACTAACGTGTATACGTTGTTTTGACTAAGTGGACCTGCGTATACATCTTAAACTAAATTACACCATCCTTTACCTTCAACTTCTTCATTCTGATTAGTAGACTTTAGTTTCATCTTCCCATTCTTCTATACCAATGCCCTGTTACCTTTGAATAGACCTGTTACACTGTCAGTGAGTTGCCATCAAGGAAAACATTAGTATCATAATGCCAACAATATCCCCCTTTGGACTTGATGGTAACCATGTTGGTGTTGATTACTGCAAGCTGCAGAAACTGTTAGAGATAACAAGCAACACCAAAATACTCTCCCCCTTTGACATCAAGGGCAAAGGGCAGACCAAGATAATCTCCCCTTTTGATATATAGTATGTTGTCCATGCTCCCCCTAAGTGCATGCCAGGTCTATAGAGATATGTTTCAAAAGAATAACATGACTCTATAACTCAACTAAGCGAATATGACCTCCCTATGACCAATGACTCATACATGCAACAATCACCCAACCAAGTGGGGATATACCAATTGTTTATACATGATAGAAATAAAATAATTATTACAGCATCCATCCCATGTAAAGTGGGGATACAAACTGCAGCATATGTCCAATAGGACTCATTCAAACATAGACCATGACAGAAGAAGTCATATCACACCCTAGATCTTTACATGACTTATGCAACACATGATATAAGTATCTGAAGCCATAGCTGAACTTAGCAACCATGATGCCAATAATGCAGAATGTGTGTGAAGGCTAATGCTCCCCCTGAACCTCTGCTACCTGTGCATTGTCAAAAAATCATTCATCAAGGCATCTTTGTCAGTTAGATAAAAATCAATGAACAAAGCATATTGTCAGGCTATAATCATCAATATTAGACTAAGCACCCATATCAGAGTCTGACCCACTGTTTTTATGTCGCAAAAACATATATGCTCCTTCAACCACATAAACCCATGTGTATACGTGACTATACTTCATGAAACCCGCGTATAATAAACTACATCTGAAATTTGGATTTAACAGCAGGATGATATATCAACTACTCCTAGCTTTTGTCTGAGATATTCAAATGTTTCTCTGGGAAGCGGTTTAGTGAATATATCAAGAACTTGTTCTTTGGAGGGAACATACTCCAATTTAACCTTTTATTCAAGCACTTGTTCTTGTAGAAAATGGCACTTAATGGGTATGTGCTTGGTCTTGGAGTGCATGACTGAATTTTTTGAAATACTGATGGCACTTTTATTATCACATAGAATGGAGATGGGTGGAGTACATGTGATTTGAATGTCTTGCAATGTTTGCATCATCCAAATTAGTTATGTGCCACAAGATGCATCAAACACAAATTCTGCTTCAGCTGTAGATAAGGAATGCTCCTCCAATCATACTCTTTTGATCTTCCACATTTCCTGCCCAATTTGCATCTGCATAAGAATGAAGAGTAAGATCTGTATCTTTAGGACACCATATACCAAAGTCTTGAGCTCGTTGAAGATATTTAAAAATTATTTTTACCACTTGAAGATGTGATTCCTTTGGATTTGATTGGAAACTTCCAACAATTCCTACTGCATGCATGATATCAGGTCTGGTACCTATTTGATAAATCAGACTTCCAATCATAGATCTGTAAGTTAGTTGGTTCACTACTAGTGTTTCATCGTTGGAACTGAGGCTGCATCCTATTACCATTGGAGTACATACTGGTTTAAAATATTCCATTACGTACTTCTTCAAGATCTGCTTGAGATATTTGGTTTGTGAAAGAAAGATACCATTTTTTTTTTGATGTACTTGTAGACCAAGAAAATAAGTAAGTTCACCAAGTAAGGAAATTTCAAATTCTTTCTACATTACTGAAGCAAAATTCTGACTCATGTATTCTTCATTGCTACCAAAAATGATATCATCAACATAAACAACAATAATTAGCAGTTTATCATTTTCAATCTTTGTGTATAAATTCTATCTATAAAACCTTCTTGTGAAACCTTGTTGTTGTAGATATTTGTCAAGGCGTAATACCAAGCCCTTGGAGCCTGTTCAGACCAAAAAGAGCCTTTTTGAGCTTACATATGAGTTTTTCATCATTTCCAAGAATGAATCCTTCTAGCTTCTCAATATAAACTTCTTCTTCTAAATCTCCATTAAGGAAGGATGATTTTACATCCATTTGATATACTTTGAATTTTCGAAAACTGGAAAGAGCAAGAAACATCCTTATGGCTTCAAGTCTGGCAATAGCTGCAAAAGTGTCTTCAAAATCTATACCTTCTTGTTGAGCATATCCTTTACAAACAAGTCTTGCCTTGTTTCTAATAACTTTTCCATTTTCATTTAGCTTATTCTTAAATATCGATTTTGTTCATATAACGTTTTTATCATGAGGTCTAGGAACTAACTCCCAAGTATCATTCTTTTCAATTTGGTCAAGTTCTTCATCCATGGCCTTGACCCAACATTCATCTTTGCAAGCTTCATTTACATTCTGAAGTTCTGTGGAGGATAGTAATTCTAGAGAACTTGAGGTCCCTGTAAGAGTTCTTCTTGTTTGTACTCCAAACCCTTTTTCTCCTAAAATTTGACATTCTAGATGATTCTTGTGAACATACCTGGATAGAGTCTTTTCCCTGTTTGTTGTATCTTCTTCTGGTGCTTCATTGGTTACTTCTTCTATATCATTTTGATTTGATGTGAGAAAGAATTCCCCATCTTCCTTATTTTCATATTCCTCTGTTGATTTCATTTGTTCCAGATTTTTGCATGTTTCATCAATTAAAACATCAATGCTTTCAACAATTTTTTGAAGTCTTTTATTATAAAATTTGTATCCTTTACTTCTGGATGAATAACGAATATGAATTCCTTTGTCTGCTCTAGATTCAAACTTACCAAGTTTTTCATCAGTCCTTTTGATGAAAAATTTGCTTACAAAAACTCTAAAGTGTTTTACAGTAGGAGTCTTACCATACCAAAGTTCATATGTGGTTTAATTGCTATTTATCTGAACATTCGCTTTGTTTAGAATAGTCATGGCAGTAAATACAGCTTTACCCCAAAAGGTTGTAGGAGTTCCACATTCATCAAGCATAGCTCAAGCCATTTGTTGAACTGTTCCGTTCATTATTTCCACCACACCATTTTTCTAAGGAGTTCTTGCAATGAAGAATTTCCTTTTTATTCCATGTTGTTCACAGAAGTCAAAGAATTCATCTGGTATGAGTTCTCCCCCTCGATCAGATCTAAGACATTTGATTTTTCGATCTGATTCATTTTCAACTAAAGCTTTAAAGGCTTTAAACTTTTCAAATGCTTCATCTTTATGCTTTTGTAGACCTATCCAACACCTCCTGGAAAAATCATCAATAAATAAAATAAAGTATTCTTTTCCACAAGGTGAATTTTCCCTTGTTGGCCCACATAAATCAATATGGATGTGTTCAAGAGGCTTACTTGTTGATCCTTCCTTTTCACTGAAGTGAACTTTGGTTTCCTTACAGATTTGACATGGCTTGAATATGGTGTTTTCTGGGATGCTGATATCTCAAAGATCACAAACTTCCTTGAGCCTGCATGTTTTTCTTATTTGAGAAAAGCTTAGATGTCCCAATCTTCTATGCCATAGACAGTTTTCATCTATGTTGTTAAGATAGAATTGTTGTTGTCCTCCTTTGAGTATGTATAAGTTGTTTGGAGTTCTTGTACCTTTGATCATGGTATTTTCTATATCAAGCTCACGAACCACATATCCATTTTATCGAAACACAACTTCATTTCCTTGATCACACATTTGACTGACACTCAATAGGTTATGCTTTAAACCATATACATACATGACATTTCTAGCTTTAAGCTTTTCTTTCAAGAAAATAGAACCTTTACCTTTAATGATAGCTAGAGTGTCATTTCCAAATGAGACATTCTTTTCCTTTTCTAAAGCATTATATGAATGAAGTTTCTCTTTATCACCTATCATGTGTTTGGAGTATCCACTATCGATGTACCACTGATTTTCTTTTCCTTCTACATACGAAGTTATGCCACATCTTTCTGATTGAGATTCCTTCTTCTCCCTATCTTGGGATTTAATGAGGTTTTCTCCTTTTGAAGTGTTGGCCAAAATTTTCTCCTGCATTCAGATTCTTCATGACCAAAGTTCTTACAAATCGAACATTCTATTTCCTTTTCAAGAGGAGAAAAGTTATTATAGGAACTTTTCTTGATTCTTGTTACACTCCTTTGATTTCGTGCTTCTCTAGTCACAATGATTTTGTAAGAAACACATTGAGTAGCCTTATGCCCAAAGTTATGACATGGAAAACATTGCCCATTAAAGAATTTTTTGCGATCATAGAATCTTTTGGCACTGTTTACCTATTGGTTGAAGCTTCTACTGATATTCATCCTTGGAGTAAATTGAGTATGATTTACATAATGAGTAATTTTAGGCCTTTGCTAACAATTGACATACTGTTCACTGGTCTTTGCTTCATCAAGATAGCTTCTGGTGGAGGCTAACGGCTTCTGTGATTGAGAAGATTATTCAGTATATCCAAGACCTGTCTTTATCAGAGGAGAACGTTGAAATTTGATGATTTCATTTAAAGTTTCAGATCCTTTAGCAAATCTAATATTAGTAGATTTTGCCTTCTCAAGTTCTTTTCTTAGATCCACAATTTCACATTCTAGATTTTCATTGTGTTTTTCTCTTTTAGTGAGTTGGTGTTTCAAAGTATCTATGATCATATTCTTTTCTTCTAAGCAGATTTTGAGTTTTGTGATTTCCTCAAGAAAGTCTTCCTCTTATAAGGCATCCAAAAAATCATCATTTTCATAAGCCATGAGTAGTCTATAATCTTATTTAGTTTCATCTTCATCACTATTAAATAAACCATCACTATCTTCATGCGTACGGTAACTCCTTCCATTGACAACTTGTTTTCTATTTCCTTTTGCATATTCCTTTCCCTTTTCATATTCATCTTCATGAGGACATTTGGCAGCATAATGGCCAACTCTACCACATTTGAATGGTAACTTACCCCTCAATCTTTTGGAACCTTGTTGAAGCTTCTTAACAAAATTTACCTTGTCTTATTCTTCTAAAATGTATCCTGGTTCATTGTTCTCTTCCTTTCCTTTTCCCTTTTGCTGAAGCTTTAAAAGTGGCTTCTTTCATATCTGATGGAACTCGTTTCCTCATTTCAAAGGCAGTTAGGATTCCATGGAGTTGAGTCATAGTAATAGTTTGAATATCTTTTTTTTCTTCTATGGTAGACACTTTTGACTCAAATTTAGAAGACAAAGATCTCAAAATTTTCTCAACTAAGGTAGCTCCCTTTATCTCTTCACCTAGACTCTTCATGTAGCTAACAATCTCATATGTACATAAAAAGTAACTATAAACACTCTCACCACTATGCATCTTAAGAGTTTCATACTGAATTATGAGAGTTTGAAGCTTAGCACATTTTACCTGAGAGTCTCCTTCGTAGCTTTGAATAATTTTGTCCCATATCTCTTTGGTTGTCATGAACTGCATGACTTTGACAAATTCTTATTCTGACAGACTTCCCAATAATGTATTGACAACTTTGGCATTGGTTTCGTATAACTGCTTACCTGCAGACTCTATAGGTATTACTGCTGGAAATTGATATCCTCTTTCCACAATTTCCCAAACGTCAGCTCCAAGTGATTGAAGATAGGCTCTGGTTCTTATTTTCCAATATACCAAGTTGCTTCCATTGAAGATTGGCGGTATAATAGATCCCATGCCTTCGTGATTATTCATCTTTAAATATCTTCCTTTGAGTGATCAAGCTTCTTTTGAAGGACCTGCTCTGATAACAACTGTTGGAAATAATACTGAGAGGGGGGGTGAATCAGCATTATTAGTTCAATAATTTTTCATTTCCCAAACAGATTTATATACACTACTTATGTGAAGTGAACTAGCATGTACATGCTACTGTTATTAGAGAAACTAGCGTATACCCATATAACTTATGATTTAATTAATTTATCATGTGTTGATCTTTAATCAATGCATCAGTAACTTGTTAAACATTGCAGTAAAACCATAATAAATAATCACACATAAGCAACACACATGAACACCAAGATTTAAGGTGGAAACTCAATGTGGGAGAAAAACCATCTGTTGTTGTCGTCTTTGTCTTCTTTTAATAATAAGAAAAATTGTTTACAATCTTGTACTAGTGCATAATCATACCAGTACGTAGGCACCCACCTGGAGAAGGATACAACCTTATCTCGTTTCCAGCTTCTACTAGAAGGGAGCTACAACCCCCTAGCTCTTATACTAGCCAATCTGTTAACTAGTACGTAGGTGCCAGCCTATAGAAGGCTACAACATTCTCTCTTCTTTTAGGGACCAGGTTTCATAAATTTTTAGACTAGATGCTCCTGGCACACAACAATAAATATGAAGGCCTCGTTTCATTAAATTTTCATACTAGATCCATCAGAACTTTCAAACTACATCAACCAATAATTAGTTAATCTGAATAGTCAAATCACTGTCAGCAGAACACTTTGTTGAACCCAGAAACCCGCATCATCATTCAGAACCAGCTACAACCTCAATAATCATTCATCATAATGTATATTCTACTTTACTGATCTCAAATTGTGTGTATATGCTACTTCCTTTAATCAAACCTACGTATACCTTCAAAAACTACTGAAACATAAAACTTTTGAATTTGTCTGTACCAACTAGCAATATACTGGACATCTACTGTCAATTTACAGAGCTTTACATAGGCAGTAGTAGAGGTCACCCTCTCACTTATACAATCAATCAAGTAGATACCAAACTCCTTATGAATTTAGTTTTACACTCAGATCTAAGAACACTTCATTGACAGATAGTTGTAAAACAACATAAGTTATTAGCTAGATTAGTCATATCTAAAGAAAACGCTTTTCCTTTGTATATGCTACTTGGAAGAGTAAAACCTATGTGTACACATGCTTTTACCAAGACAAACTAGCATATAGATCTGCAAATATTAACTCATAACTCCGCATCTATTCTGGACTTCAGACAAACCCAAATCATGATATTTAAAGAATAAAGCACATGTATACCATCAGATCTATCCCAACCAATATCAGATCATTCAATGATAAGTCATTTCAGGTCTCATGATCCTAATCAAACATTGAATTCAAGGTGCACAAAATATTTCAGATCAAATCACAAATATAGCCCTTGCAACATAAAATATAGTTCATCTAGAAGTATTCCTTAGAAACCCTTTCACTTGCACACCCGAACCTTATGATCTTCTCCTCCTTATATAGTTTTAGGCCTTTCTGATCTGAAATCACCTGTAAATGACCTCAGTGAATTAATGAAGGTATTACAGACTCATGTAATGGGGTGTGCCTATGTTATTTTATGCAATGGATCGATAAGATTGCGAAATACATAGACACTGAAACAGTGATAGAAACACAGTAAGCAAACACATAAAACACAACAAGCTTAATAAGTAGTTCACCCAATCCTCATGGGCTACATCTCCTGGTCCAGCCTTCAGTGGTGGCCTTTCTATTATGTCTTAAAGTAGAGTTTTTACAATAAGGAGCTCAATTTGAGTCTCACTTTAATAGATGATGATCAGTAGGATTGTACTTGGATTCCCCAAGTCTCTAGAGTACACAGACTCCCCTTACTGAATCTTGACCTCAATTGGTCTCAGTGGTATGAGTCCCATTTGGTACTCAATACCTGACATGTATACATAGAAGAGTTGCTTGAACCTCTCAAGCCTTCTCTAGAGTTCACAGACTCTCGGACTCTCTCTGTCTCTGTCTGCTCGATGCCACCTTTGCTCTATAGGTCAGCTCGGCTTCTCTATTCCTTGTAATTCACTTCTTTCATGCCTCTCATCTTTCTACTTCTCTTTCTCTACTTCTTTTCCTGCTGCCTTTATTCTCTGTCTGTTCATGGCTTAAAGCCAATCTTCTCCCTGACTGTTCGTTTCCGCTTCCCAGATTTCTTGATCTCCTGCCTCTGCCCACTGGAATTCCCCTACTTGGAGTCATCATCACTATGTAATGCTTCAGAGAGAGGTGGCCACTTGTTTCCTCATGAACTAAGTGTCAGTTCTCTTTGAATGGTCGTTATTTCCGTTGCTCCAAGGTTGCCCACGAAACTGATTCCTCTGCCAACTCATTGGTCATGCCGGACCTCAAATCTTATATGACTCCACCTATTTCCCTATCGAATCTGGTCATCCATCGGATCATTTCTTCACTGTTGATCTGGAGCCTCCATATCCTATGATCTTTGTCCATATCGCGCAGGTAAGTAGCATGACCTTTACCCGTGTGATGTGAACGATTTTCTCTCTCATCCGCTGGAAGCGTGTCACCTAGTGTATGGCATTGGGCGGGACTCGATCGAACCCGCTTACCACTTGAAGCCCTTCTGATATCCTATCGGTTTTAGCGCGGGATCCACCTTCTGACGAAATTGGTGATTTCCGTACAGTTTTATGCTTTTCCTTGTGACCGAGCACTTGGGGGCTTTCCTTCATTGAGGGAGACGCCCTACGATACATGATTTAGCGCTAATCGTGTATCAGAAACTGCCTCTTTTTTTGGATTTGACCTCCCATTTGTCAATGTGTGCCAGTGCACGGTCACCATGGGCCAACGGTCTGTGTGCTTTGATTGAAGGTCCTCGTTGTTCCGTGCTAAGCACAAATTGCCATTGTTTAGAGGTTATTTTTGATAGGCTTCGACATCCATAATACTTTGAAACTTTGGTATGAGTTTTACAGAGTTTAGGTAACTTTAAGAATGTTTAAGGATCCAATTTAGATCATGGCCTTCCCACTGAAAAAGCTTTTGGACCACCAAAAGTTGGTTTTCAAGAATCGACTAAGTGAGGGCATAGTTGTCTCACTTGTCCAATCTCTATCCATTTTGCATGGCTTGGCTTTGAACCCTTGAGTCGAATCCTGAGGTACTTAACATCTCCCCTGCGCGTCATCCTCACCTTCCTTTCCAGAACTGTGTCGTCTTGCAATTCATTGAGATATTCAGGTAACAGATCATTAATAGAAGGCAATTGACTCTACTCTTTGGGATCTCCAATTAATGAAGGTTTAAATAGTCTCAAGTTGTCTGCATTAACGACTGAGTAGATGTGCATGTTAACTGGTAAATCGAGGCAAAAATCATTCTCACCAATTTTTTCAAGTATCTTGAAAGGTCCATACCTTATTGGCTTCAGCTTTTTACCTTCACCTTGCATTCTGTCTTTGTTGATAAGTAGCCAAACTTGATCACCAACTTGGAAACTATGCTCCAAATGATGCTTGTCATGCCTTGCCTTGTATTTGGCTTGGCTCTTTTCCTGCTGTTCCTGTATTGCCTGGTGAATCTCTTGGATTTGTTCAATGAACTTGGTTGCCTTTTCCACATCATTGTGTCCATCAACTGCTATGTCTTTACGAAAGACAAAATCCAGGGGAGACCTTGGTGTGAAACCAAAACAGGTCTCAAAAGGAGATCTCTGTGTAGAAGAATGTTTTGCTTAGTTGTACGCATGTTGGACATAACACAAATGTTCATCCCAAAGTTTGGGATGCTTGCTGCAATAGCTTCTGAGCAACTGGATCATTGTCCTATTGACCACTTCTGTCTAGCCATCTATTTGTGGATGAAAGGCTATGCTTTTCTTTAGTTTGGTGTCCATCAGTTCCCACAGACTTGACCAAAACTTCCCAACAAATCATGTGTCTCGATCAGATACAATGGAAGTTGGTAATCCAAAATGAACACATACATGCTGAAAGAACAACTTTGCAGTTTGTTCAGCTATGATCTGTTTATTACAAGGTATCAAAATACACATGTTGTTGAACCTATCCACAACAACATATAAATAGTCATGACCTTTCCTAGATTTAGGAAGTCCTCCAACAAAGTCCTTGGAAACACTTTCCCAAGGATGAGAAGGAACTGGTAGTGGAGTGTACAAGCCTAGTTTTCTATTGCTAGGCTTGCTTTTAGCACACATGGTACACCCTCTTACATATCTAGAAATTGTCTCATTCATTTTTGGCCAATAGCAGAATCTTTGCAGCTATGCCACGGTTTTACTTACCCCAAAGTGACCTAATATTAGGGAAGTGTGTGCTTCTCGAATTATCTTTACTCTTTCAGTTTGTGGAATGCATAGCTTCCCATAATGATACAAGAGTTGGTCCTTAATGTGATAATCCAATTCTTCTACTCATTTAACTTGACTTAAATTTGCATATACATCTTTAAAATCTGTATCTTGAGCATATTGTTCAATGTAGCTCTCAAGAAATACTAAATTATGCTTAAGTATAGTAGGTGCGTTTATAATTGGTCTAGATAACATATCTGCAACTTTATTGTGTATGCCATTTTTATATCTAATGACTAAATGAAATTGTTGTAGAAAACCCATCCATATATAGTGTCTTGATTGTTGCAACTTAGTTTGGGAGTGTAGATATTGGAGTGGTTGATGATCAGTATGTATAACTGTCTCTTTGCCCATTAAATCATGTTTCCACTTTTTCACACTCTGTACTAATGCGTAAAATTCTTTATCATATGTGGGATAGTTAACTATTGCAAAATTAAATGTCTCAGAATGATAACATATGGGTTTACTGTGTTGTACTAACACTGCTCCCATGGCATAGTCACCGGCATCGGTTTGGATCTCAAATGGTCTTTGAAGATCGGGCAGTGCTAGTATTGGTGTCGTACTAATCTTTTCTTTCAAGGTGTCGAAGGCTTTCTGCTATTTGCCTCCCCACTAAAACACCTTGTTCAATCCTGTTAAAGCATGTAAGGGAGCTGCAATTAAGGAAAAGTTAGAAATGAACTTTCTCCAATATTGTGCTGCTTCTAAGAAGCTTCTAACTTCTATAACAGATTTGGGTTTAGGCCATTTTATAATGACTGCCACCTTAGAGGGATCTATCTTCAATTCACCACCCCCTACTACATGTCCCAAATAATTCAAATATGTTTTGCCAAATTCACATTTTGAGAGTTTAACATAAAGTTTTTCTCTTTTCAAAACATCTAGTGTCTGATTAACATGCTTTAAATGTTCTTCCCACGTTTTGCTGAATATAAGAATGTAATCTAGATATACAATAACAAAATCATCAAGAAAAGGTCTGAGTACATCATTCATTACTCTCATGAAAGTAGCAGGAGCATTAGTTAAGCCAAAAGGCATAACCAACCACTCATACCATCCATGCTTTGTTTTGAAAGCAGTCTTCCATGCATCTTGTTCTGCAACTCTGACCTGATGATATCCACTATGCAAGCCTAACTTGGAAAAATAAACAGCTTCCTTTAACTGATCTAATAGATCATCTATGCGAGGAAGGGGATAACGATTTTTGATTGTTATCTTATTCAGTGGTTGGTAATAAATGCACATTCTCCACGAGCCATCTTTATTTTTCACCAAAATGATTGGAGACCCACATGGTGATGTGCTAGGTCTAATGAACCCCTTCTTGGGCAACTCCTGCAACTACTTCTTGATTTCTGCATTCTCTAAAGCGGACAACCTGTACATTCCGATATTAGGCAATGGAGCATCTTGCTGCAAATTAATATCATGCACTATTTCCTTTTTGGGTGGCAGACCTTTAGGTTCTTGAAACAAGATATCATATTCTGAAACAAATTTTTCTAAATCGACTTGTTGTTTAGCATCACAACCCTCAAATACATTGGTTTTATCAGGTTCCTTTTCCTTTACAACCACCAGTAAAAATTGTTTGCATGAATTTACAATTTTTTTCATCTGCCCTGAGTTTATGAGAGTATACTTATTCTTGAGCTTATGAGCTCTTACAATATATTTGATTCCATCTTTAAGGAGGAGATACTTGTTCTCAGCTCTATAGAATATAGCTTTTCTATCATACAAGTAGGGACTTCCTAAAACAATTCCACATATATCCAAAGGAACTATATCTAACTCAACCTCGTCTACAAATGCTGACCCAAAAGAAAACTTAAGTTTACATTGTCTAGTCACTTGTAGTTGTGCTTTATCACTTAACCAACCTAATGGGTATGGTTTCTTGTGAGGTGTAGTCAGTAATCCCAACTTCTTTACAATTGCTTCAGAAATTAAACTTAATTGTGAGCCACTATAAAACAAAGTATCAATCTTTTGATGCTTGGAAAATATGGAAAATCTCATGTCTTTTTCTCTCATTTTCTTCATTATTAGTAGATTGTGTAGAATTACTAGTAGATGCTTCAGAATTTTTACCTTTTATACCTGTGGCTGCAATGGTTGTTTCATCTCCTGATTCTGAACCAAAATCTTTCTGAATAGCTGCATTAGTCTTCTTCTTCTTTCCCTCGAAATTCTTAGGTCTCAGCTCCGGATGTAGGATCCAACAGTCCTTATCATCATGCTCATCCTTCTTATAGTGAGTGCATGAAGACTTGCTTTTTTCTGTAGTGTTGGCCTTCCTCTCTTTCCATTTCTATTTTCTTTTCTCCTTATTCTTGCTTGCAATGGGCTTGGATGATCCCCCAACTTCTGGGTTCCCATTCTTTCCTCTAGCTTCTAGATGTGTAGCTTGAACATATAACTCATCTATACTAGTGGGATTAAACATAAGGATAGTGTGCCTCATGTAGCTGTGTAGACCACCTATGTACTTCAACAGAGTCTTGGGTGAGTCTAACGAAATTCCTAGAATCAAAGCTCTTTTCCTAAATTCTTGGGTGTAACCTTGTACACTTTACCCTTTCAATTGGCGAAGAGTTTGCCAGCTCATCATGGCTTGCTGCATGTAAACTAGTGGATAGAACTGATTTTTTATTGCATAAACAAATTCACTCCAGACAAAAAGAATCTTACCATGTTTCTTCATGTCAGCTTAGGTCCTGCCTTCCCACCATGCCAAGGCAGTGCCTCTGAGGCATAGGCTGGCTAGCTAAATCTTACTCTTGTCTGAGTCGATACTTTGCACTCTGCAATAAACATCAATCTGTCTAATCCAATTATCCAGCTTCTCTGCATTCAACTCTCCATCATATATTGGTAAATCAAATTTAACATCTAATTTAATCAAAGATGTCTTGTTTTTATGTTCAGGGCTATTAGGAGGTGTGAGAAAGTTTTCTTCTTTCCCTTTGCCTTTTGAGTGGTCATGGAGGAGAGACTCTTCTTCTCCTTTATCTTGTTTGGAACCTGATGAATCTCCATCTTTATGTTTCCTAAAGTCCCTATACATTTCCTCTACCATGGACCTCATGGCTAGGAAACTATCTATAAATTGGGGGTCTGATCCCAAGGGACTTTCTTCTGACATTTTCTTCTGAGGTTAGACTCTTTCAATTTTCGGGTTAGTTTCAACCAACTCTCCTTCTCCTAATTTAAGCTTTGATCTAGTTAGCATTCAACAACAAAATACAACACAATCTTGTCTAACCTTAACAACCTAGAGCTCTAATACCACTTGATCTGAAATCACCCGTAAATGACCACAGTGAACTAATGAAGGTATTACAGGCTCATGTACTGGGGTGTGCCTATGTTATTTTATGCAACGGATCGATAACATTTCGAAATACACAGACACTGAAACAGTAAGAGAAATATAGTAAGAAAACACATAAAACACAACAAGCTTAATAAGGAGTTCACCCAATCCTTCTGGGCTACGTCTCCTGGTCCAGCCTTCAGTGGTCGCCTTTCTATTATGTCTTAAAGCAGAGCTTTTACAATAAGGAGCTCAATTTGTGTCTCATTTTAATAGATGATGATCAGTAGGATTATACTTGGATTCCCCAAGTGTCTAGAGTACATAGACTCCCCTTACTGAATCTCGACCTCAACTGGTCTTAGTGGTATGAGTCCCATTTGGTACTCAATACCTGACAGGTATACACAAAAGAGTTGCTTGAACCTCTCAAGCCTTCTTTGGAGTTCACAGACTCTCAGACTCTCTCTGTCTCTGTCTGCTCAATGCTGCCTTTGCTCTGTAGGTTAGCTCGGCTTCTCCGTTCTTTGCAATTCACTTCTTTCTTGCCTCTCAGCTTTCTGCTTCTCTCTCTCTGATTCTTTTCCTATTGCCTTTGATCTCTATCTATTTGTGGCTTAAAGCCAATCTGCTCCCTAACTGTTCGTTTCTGCTTCCCGGCTTTCTGGATCTACTGCCTTTGCCCGTTGGAATTCCCCTACTCTGTGTCATCATCACTATGTAACGCTTCAGAGAGAGGTGGCCACTTGTTTCTTCACGAACTGAGTGTCAATTCTCTTTGAACGGTCATTATTTTCGTTGCTCCAAGATTGCTCGTGAAACTGATTCCTCTCCAACTCATTGGTCATGCTAGACCTCAAATCTTATATGACTCAGCCTATTTCCCTGTCGAATTTGGTCATCCATCAGATCATTTCTCCATCGTTGATCTGGAGCCTCTAGATCCTACGATCTCCGTACATATCGCGCAGGTAAGTAGCATGACCTTTACCCGTGCGATGTGAGCAGTTTTATCTCTCATCTACTGGATGCATGTCACCCAGTGTATGGCATCGAGTGGGACTCGGTCGAACCCACTTACTGCTTGAAGCCCTTCCGATATCCTGTTGATTTTAGCACGGGACCCGCCTTCTGACGGAGTCAGCGATTTCTGTACGGTTTTATGCTTTTCCTTGTGATCGAGTGCTTGGGGGCTTTCCTTCACTGGGGGGACACCTTGCGATACGCGATTAGCACTTTAGCGCTAATCACATATCAGAAACTGCCTCTGTTTTTGGATTTGACCTCCCATTTGTCAATTTGTGCCAGTGCAAAGTCACCATGGGCCAATGGTCTGCGGGCTTTGACTGAGGGTCCTCATTGTTTCGTGCTGACCACAAATTGCCATTGTTCAGAGGTTATTTTTGATAAGCTTCCACATCCATAATACTTTGAAACTTGATATGAGTTTTAAAGATTTCAGGGAACTTTAAGAGTGTTTAAGGATCCAATTTGGATCACTTTCTCAATACCTCAGAGGAAAACCACTTAGGACCTATGGTATTCTTGGACAGGATCAAATAGTCATTACTCTACTCAATGTTGTGGGATAACACAATGGTATTAATCCTTGATATTGTCTCTTCTTGAATTTCCTTGATTTTCCAGCATATACAGGCTCTTCTTCTTATGAAAGTGCATGTATACGTATACGCTCTTTCTATTCTGTGAACCAGTGTGTATATGTTGTTTTGACTAAGTGGACCTGCGTATACATCTTAAACTTCTTTACACCTTCCTTTACCTTCAACTTCTTCATTCTGATTAGTAGACTCTAGTTCCATCTTCCTGTTCTTCTGTACCAATGCCGTGTTACCTCTGAATAGACCTGTTACACTGTGAGTGAGTTACCATTAAGGACAACACTAGTGTCATAATGCCAATAGTAAGTTGTCACATTGAGGAAAGTATGTTTTTCATGTGTTATGAGTGTTCCATGTTGTGTCATCAAGTGAACTAAGTGTGTGATCATGTTCAACTCTTGCTTTTCTTCAAATTCATCTCATTGATACAATGATTAGTAAAAACTAGGAAATCTCCTAGGCTAGGCCACTCAACCTCATCCAACCCTCTAGAACCATGCATTGAATAGTATAAGTTGTCAAGAAACAACCTTGTCTCCTGAAACTGTGCAATTCATAGACTTATGCTCCCAAAACTATGCATTACGCAACCTCAGTGATCAAGCCTAGCCCCTCAACTCCAAAACTGTGCAATGTTTATCTCTAGTCCAACCTCAACTGCACATTACACAATCTCAGTCCTCAAGCCTTAGCCTTAAGCTCCTGAACTGCATAAATGTGCAATCACCTAGGCTCATGTCCTTCCATAACTACACAATGTGCAAAATCAGTGTTCAAGCCTCAAGGTTGAGCCCTTGTACCCCTCAAGCCTTAAGCCTCAACCTTGAGCTCTGGAGCCCCTCAAATGTGTAGCCACCTAGTCTCTCCTCTCAAAACTATGCATTGGGAAACAACGGTCTTTAAGCCCTAGCCTTGTGCTCTTAAAACCCTCAATTGTGTAATCCTTTGACCTTGTCCATTCTGAACTATTCATTGCATAGTCTCAAGCCTTAGTTGTGGACCTTAGCCTCTGGAACTACACAATCCCTAATTCATTCACTCAACCAGTCACCAGTTCCAACCATAACAAGTGATTTCATGGAGGAAGTTATATTAGGGGTTTTTCATACTGATGTCATCTGGTCATGAATGGTTTTCAATTGCAGGTACTTTATCTTTTCATGACATTATGATGATAGAGGAAAAGGGGAAGGAAACCATGCTAGAATGAACCTTGCATAATATCATATGATCATTAGCCGAGAAGACAAAGGAAAACAAAATTACAACAGAAGATAGACAATCAACATCACATTGAAGATTTCTTATCTTCAAGTCATCTGGAGGAGGAAGAAAAGAACATGCACTATCTCTTAAGAAGGCTTAAATATAACATCAACAAAGAGTGAATTAACATTTCCATGTCATCATGCAGTCCATGTGATTAGTTTCATGTCATGTCATGTTATGAGTCATCATGTGCCACATCATTTGTGCATTATGTAAATTCTATATTAGAAAATGTAATGTAAAGTGGAAGTTCAAGGGTCATCCATGCAATGTGAAAAGTCATGTGGGATTTGAAATGTCATAGATAAGTAAAACAATAATGATGGTAGTCCATGAGTCATAAGGGAGGTGAATGATCACCCCATTTGTTTCATATACACCCTCATTGTTCATGGAAAGGAATTTTCACCTTGGCTCTTCATACCAAGAATTGAAGAGGGAGATAGTTGTTTTGGAGGAGCGAGTGACTGCTCTAATGCTCCACTATTGGGGCTAGTGGTGTTCACTGTCTTGATGTATCTTAGAAATTCTACTTAGTTAAGAAGCTCGTTGAGCCAACACTCTTTCATGCATATGTTAGGAATATTGTAACACTATTCTTTGAATGTTTTTGATGTATGTTGTTTCATATGTACTAAGGAAATTGAACTATTTTAGTGGCTTTGGTACTTATATTGTTGAAGGTGTATTGTATTTGCTTGAACAATCATTGCATCCTTGTGAAATATTTTGTTGGTTGATCAACGATTCATTCTTATGTATATGCTCGTGTGCCTTTTCTAGATTAGTACCATTACCTGTCATTAAAGGGTTCACTATTCTCTTCCCTTTCGGTAAAAATACCTTGATACTTTTCGCAACTAAACATTTCATAAGGATTACTCATTTTGTAATACAAAAATACCTGTGTATTACTCTCTGCTGTTCAACTTTATAGCCAAGAAAAATCTACAAGGATACATGATAATCGAGCCGATACTCCAGATGGGGCTCCTACTCCAAACAGTGTGAGGTCTAAATGGCACTTCACATCAGGGAGACCCCCTTGGTTGACATATTTCCAACACCATCAACAAACCCCTGAATTGGTTATGCAAAAAATAATGTATAGCTCTCTATTAATTACCAAATCTAAATACCATGGACTTATTAATGTATGGATGAAGGAATTTATGATTTTTTAACTCTTGGGAGAGCTTGGGTATCTTATTGAGGCCTCTATTTATATTTATTTTGACAATCATAATGTAATTTAGATTCTTAAAACTATGAATTTACATAATAAGAAGAAGTGTGTCAAACTTCGTGCTCAATACTTGTGACAATGTGTTCAAGAGAAGGTTTTCACCCTTATCTATTATAGGAAAAATAATCAGATAGGTGATATATTTACAAATCCTTTATCCAAGTGCAAGTTTAATAAGCTATTTTACATGCTAGAGCTTTAGGGAGCTACATTTATGGTGGGGGAGTGCCATGCTGAAATAATTTCACCTCCTAAATCTCTAGAACATTGTGTCGATGGGGTGGGGGGGATGTTGGAACCTTAGGTTAAGTTTTCTCAGTTTTAAAGTTTTTGGAGATAATTAACCAAAGGATGAAGTAAATAAAGATAACCAATTTAGTGGTTGAATAACATAGCAATATACTAAGTGTTCAACAAGTTAGTCAAGCAGCTGACTAGGGAATAGTAGGTTAACTAGTTGGCAAGTGAGACTAATGCTTTATTGGTCAAAGGATTCGTATGGTTGGTTAAGATATACTCATGAACCTGATTAGATAATGATAATCAGGTTGAATATAATAGTAAACTAATCAATGAAACAATGTAAATTTCATGAAAACTGTTGGAACTACAATTCTCATTTGTAGAACAAATTTTCCACAATTCAAGGAAGTTGATAAGATTTGGATACTATAAATAAATGGCCCTATGTGTTGAATATAAGTAGTTGAGTGAATTGATTCATACATTGTAATGTTCATATCAAAATAGTAACACCCCTAGTATACTCCCCCTGATTTTTATAATGTAGTTGTACTCTGACTATAAATTATCATAAATTTATTTAAATGGCCTGAAGAGCGGGACCACATATCCATGATATGAGGGGGAAATTGAAGAAGAACCTGTATGGTATTATCTAGAAACACTGCTTAATAAAATGTGCAACTACCAAGAAATACGTTGAAGAATATTCCATGAGGAACATAAAGAGACACACAAGCAAAAGGATAAAAAGGAATTCAAAGAGCAAGAGGTGGTTGGTTTTTTATTGAATGAAATAAGTTTGAGGAAAAAATTGGATTTTTTGGAAAGGATCCAAAATTATGAGCATGATTTCCATCTAATTTTGCTTGAAAAGTCCCCTTGGAACATGCATTTGGCTTGGGGGTGATTGCTAGAAGAAATGCAGGTCGCATTTGGTTTATGGTTGGGTGAAAAATTGAAATCTCACCTTCAATTTCATCCATTGTTAGATCTCAATAATTGATATTAACTATGGTATGTGAATATGATGATTAGTTCTTCATTGAATTGATGTATAGCTTTGTGATAGTCTTGCATGGTTGTAGGAAACTATTGCATGAAATTAATAGGTGAAATGCCTTGATGGTTCTATGGATTATATTGAAGTTCTATTGTAAGGCTATAAGAAAGATGTATTGATTTTTATGTGCAAGTTAATATGTTGCATGAGGACATGCATGGCTTTGTGATTATTATAACTCACGTTTATACTATAACTTTTCTTCTAGGAGGCTCTAGAAATCGAATCTTGGAAAATGGCGAGGAGAAATCCTATTGATCCTCTGGTCTAGTTTTCAAATCTCAAGTTTTGAAATTTTATGAAATATGGTTAGTATCATTTGTGCTTCCTAAGTGCATCTTTAAATAGGTCATGGTGGCATTCCTTCTATAGATTTTCTTTTGGGAGGTTCCAAAAGCTTAAAATTGGTCCATATTGAGGGAAAATATCGCTAATCATCTTGTCCATATTTTAAATATTATGTCATGATATTTTAAGAGATATGACTAGAGGAATTCAAGCTTCCTAAATGCTCCTGGAATCATGCATCAAGCTGGTCATTTAGGAATTTCTACTATAACTTTTGTTCTAGGAGGTTCCAGAAGTTGAAATTTGGTCCATAGTGAGGGTAAATAACATTGATCATTTAGTTCAACATTAAAATATTAGGTAACGATATTTTAGGAGATATGACCATAGGAATTTGAGCTTCCTAAAATCATTCATCAAGCAAGTTATGTTAGCATTTAAGCTATAACTTTTCAGCTAGGAGGTTCCATAAGTTGAAACTTGAACCATAGTGAGGGGAAATACCACTGATCATCTGGTTCATTTTTTAGAACTTGGACTACTATAATTTAGGACATATTCCTTGAAAATTTTACTACCGGCATGCAAAGCATTTGAAGAAATGCTTAAATGGTTTAGTGATTCATTGCATACAAACTACTTGATGAAATTCCTCAATGAAAATGTTGTTTTTTGGATGGGGACAATATTGTGATATTAGGGCGTTGGGAACAGGATCCCACAAGGGTAGTTTTGGGGCTAAAAGCCCATGTTTTAAGTCAAATTTTGTAACAAATTGTGAACTATCCGCATTTTGTGGTCGTGGAGCGCAAAGGCGTCATGAGTCATAAAGGGTTTTCCTCCCTTATTTTTGTAAAGTAAAGTCAGTTGTAAAAGATCTACCCATGGTTCGCAGACCATGGGTTGTATAAAAAGAGCTAAGTAAGTAAGCTCTAAGTAGAAAAATGGTGAAGAAGATAGTGATAGCTCTAAAGTAAGAAGTCTAAGTTTCGAGTCGTAGCGTAGGTAGAGGCTCTGCAGCTGAGTGCACAGAGGCCTAGAGTGGAAGTCTGTAGCTGAGTGTGTAGACCCCTGCAACTGTGTGCATAGGGTGGATAGAGTCTGTAATCACTTGAAAATATCAATAAAGAGAAGTATTTTCAAATTCTATGTCATTGTTTTTTGTTACTGCATCTTGCCATATTGTGTATGAATTATTTTATAATGCTTATATGGTGTGCGAATATATGTAATTACATTGGTTAAGGGAACGCAAGTAAGAACATTTGTTCACGTAATGCTAACTGTGATTGTTTAATAAGATAAGTAAGACACTTAAACTAGTCTAGGAATCTACACAGTATGCTACCCTAGCAGCATGAAAGTACCTGAGCCACAAGTCAGGGCTGCGCGAAGGTCAATCGTACCTTTTCGCGGAGGTACTATGATCAGATATTGATCCATGACCTAAATGATAGTTCAAATTTCAAAGTGTTCGAAAGAGTGTTGAACC
This sequence comes from Pinus tabuliformis, assembly GCA_031772625.1. Lineage (NCBI taxonomy): Eukaryota > Viridiplantae > Streptophyta > Pinopsida > Pinales > Pinaceae > Pinus > Pinus tabuliformis. Next base: position 92,238,972 of record CM062815.1, read on the forward strand.
TGAGTGACCGTATAGATCTCGTCTTCCTAATTCTGTGCCATGACTGGTTCGAAAAACCGATACCATATGAAGGAGTTATCGCAATTTGACAAGTCCAGTAAACTGCAATTTTTGGACATTTGACCAAGATTAATTTGGTTTTTGAAAATATTTTTAAAAAGTATATTCCAAGGAATATTCCCTTTTGGGCTAAGTGCTAAACCTTTCCTTAAACGTTTTTCTTTAACTTCTGTATTGAGCACATGGGTAGTATTTGGAAAGTGGGAAACACTATCTCGCGTAGACAAAAAATTGTAAATGGTATTCTATGATTTCACGCGATTAACCTTAGTGGTCGACACATAGCATGTGAAAACTACTTTTCTCATCCGCTCTCGACCTGATATCGATCATGCAAGAATTTGTATGAGATTTTGCGACAACCGTTCGATTGGACGGATCACATCGACGGTGGAGATCGTCAGGGTTAGTTGGTAAGCGGATGATGCGATATTCGTTGGATCAAGTGGGATAGATTGACGGTGGAGATTCCACTATTTTGAATACTTCCGATGCCAACGTAACCATAGGTTGCAAATGGTTGACATGTGGTTGCATGACTGCCAGCTCTACGGATGATTACCCTAACCGCCAGGATTATACCACCTCATATGCACACCTAAATAGTTATTGTAATGGCTCACCTTTGATGGTTAGATTGGCGCAGTAGCTAAACTTAGGCAGATATGCCAATTTTAACTGGAGTTAGGTGCAGTTCATCAAATTTGGTGGAGTAACCGTAGGGGATATTGATTAAATGCACTCCAGGAGCAGTTTTTGACCAGAGAGAGAGTGAAACAAGAGGCTAGCTAGGCTAATTAGAGCCTTCTGAAGCCAATGGAATAGTCTAGAGAATCTGAAGAAATCATCTTCATAGAGATTTTCATCCAAGGAGATTTTGGAGCTCAGGGCCACCAGGAGTTGGACGCAGTTGTAGGAGCTACCAGTACTTGTTCTCAGTGAACCAATAGTCATTTCTAACTGTAATGAGCCTTATAAATCCATGGTAGGGATTTGCAGAAGAATTTGAAGACTTATACAGGCCAAGATGCTACAGGGAAGTTTCAGGCAGCTCAGTGCCAACCGTGGAGGAAGGCCTAGTTTGGGGATGCGGTGCTCATTTTGAGAAAATTATTAGTCTATTTTCAGTGTCTAATATGTGTTGGAGATAGGAAATGAGGTTTCAGTGACAGTTATAGAATTCTAAAGGAGTTAGTTCCATCAAGAAGCTCAGGGTATCTCAGATCACAGATTGAAGAAATCAAGTCTAAGGGAGCTTAGATCTGTTTGCAGAGTGATGACAGCCATGAAAGGGATATAAATGGTATTCTAAGCCCATTGGTTCAGTTCAATAACCTTTGGAGTTAAGTTTGGAACTTGTAAAAGAAACTTTTCCATAATCCCAAATAGCCAAGTCAAGATGACAAAAGCTCAAGGATACGTAGCCCATGATATTCGGGTGAACTCCTAGATTAAATTTGTTGTTATGTGTTGATGTTTATTTTATGCATTATATGGCTATTATATGTGTTTAATATCAATAGAAACAGATGAACTTAAAGCACTTAAATAGTTAAAATAAAGCATACACTTGTTTCAAGTATTTAATTCCGCAAATGTCATATACAAGCTGGACCATTTATTTGTTTAAATCAGTGGAACATTATTGTAAGCATAAAAAGTTATAAAACCCCCATTTCAGATTAGGTGGTATCAGAGCAAGTTGTTTGATTGACAGAGCAGTAGGTTGCTTGTTTGACTTGAAAGGTGTTTAAACAATACAAAGGATTTGACTGTTTGATTGTTTGTAAATTGGCTGCTATTTGAGTTTGCAAAGTTGAAGGGAAAGCTATTGATAGCTAAGTCCAAGAAAGGACAAGAAGGAGGAGGGGTTGAAGGCATTCTCCTTACACAAAGCACCTCAAGGAAACCCTTGAGGCATAAGAGGTTTTGTTTGCAAAAGGCTGCTTGAATAAGAGTTTGACTCTACAGCCATTAGTTCTTTGAAAGCTTTGTGAAATTTGTTAAAGTTCTTTTGTTCATTCTTATAATCACAACATCTACAAGTGGGTTTTCAAATTACTCCTCCTTCACAAGATTATTTGATGAAGACATGAAGTGAGACTTGTTCATCATGATGGATATGGTGAAACAAATGTATGAAGATGAAATGAAGAGCACCAAACATTAAGAGCAGTTGAATTCCATGAAGAAAGAGAAGTAGTGGATTTTTGACAAATTGCATGAAATGGAGAGCCAACTTCATATTGCAAATATGAACCTAGAAAGGATGCATGAGTTGGAGACACAACTCCTTATTGCCAAAGAAGCCTTAGTCAAGAATCAGTTTGAAGAAGAGGTAAACAATTCTAATTTGTCTTCAATTTCCTCTAAGAATGTTTATGTTGGTTCTTTTGAAAAACATGCAAGAGGTATAGGGTCCAAGTTGATGTAAAAAATGGGCTATGAAGGAAAAGGATTGGGAAAACATGCATAGGGCATTGTTGAGCCAATAACGGTTGAGAAAATGCCTAAGTATTTGGGTCTTGGCTATGGACAATATTATGGAGAAAGTTCCAAAGAAGCCATGAAGGCAATTGAAACAGTTCCTAGAAGGAGTTTCATTTTAGGTTCTCTACCTCATGTTTGCAAAGATTGTATTCATGAGGAAAGCAATTGTTTGAAACAAACTTTGCAAGAAGAAGGTGTTCATAAGTATGCACTCAAACAAGGGAGTTGTGAAAGCTCTAAAATCATTGAAGAGATTGATGGTGTTCCAAAGGGAGCCACTTCATTCAATTGACCTTCTCATGAAGGAAACAAAGGTGAATGAGGAAGGTATAAATCTGATTTCAATCACATTTCTTTTGATTATGTTAAGCATGGAAAAATTCCACATAAGCATTGGAAAAAAATTGCATGTTCCTTTTGTGTTTAGTTAACCATAGTGTTTCTAGATGTTGGAAGAAAATGGCCACATACAAGAAACTTTTCAAGAAAATGAGGCAAGAAGCCAAAGGTCCATTGGACAAGGAAAACTATGTTGTAAAGAGGATGAACATGTGTTGCACTTATTGCCATAAGAAAGGACATATTGTTGAAAAGTGTTGGATTTTGAATCCAAAAATGCTTCCATGAAATTTGAAGAAGGTGGAAAAAGTGACTGGCAAGAATGGAAAGGAAGTTTCTATAATTGATGTGTTTCAAGATGAGTCACATGTTGATGTCGATGTGTAGAAAAGGAAGCGCCTTTGATGTGGATTGGTAAGAAATGGTTAGAGTTCTTATCCAATTAAAGTTGCATATCTTTTGATTTGACACATTTCTTTGCCAATGGAATGCAAGTTGCAGGGTTTTACAAAAATGGTGAATGAAAAAGTTGAGTATGAGACTTGCTTTATTGTAGCAAAATTATGTTCATTTTAGCATTGTAACTACATTTACATATGATTGAGGATCTTGTACTTATGATTCTGCTTGAGAGAAAGTTGAAGAATGGAATACATGCATGAGAATGGTATGTATGAACAAAGGAATGTTGATGATTTCAATGTATTTGAACATGTATGTGTAATTGTAAGGTCCCACCTTACCAACCATCAGTATTATACTAAGGTTGGCTCAAAATGCGATTTAAGTTTAATTTTTTAAGACGTAAAAGTTAATGCAACGCTATATATCTATATTTTTATTTTTATTGGTATTATTTACACTACATACTAATTTCTACTAACTAACTAACCCATGGTAATATCAAAACTTCTCATTAAGGCTACAGGGTCATGGTTCCTCAAGATCCAAAACTTACAACCATAAGTCTTAAAATCACATTTAAATGATAGAGTCTTTAGTGGGATAAATAATATCAATATTTACAAACCACAATTCCAATAAGCTAATTGTTCATTCTATTGCAAGTAAGAGTGTTTAAGAGTGACTAATTTGATTTTGTTCTAGATAATATGCCTATGAATTCTTTGGTAAAACAAAGGGAATAAAAACAAGATAATTCAACTTCTAAAAGAGTGGTTTCCAATTATTATGAATTCATGTGAGCTAACAATTACAACATTTCACCTAACCAATTTGCCTTCCATGGATTTTTACTTCAATGGAATCATCATGCTTATTCTTTGAGATATTTCCAAAAACACCTTGGTTGCAAATCATAAATTTACTTAGTCATTTTTATAGACAATTCATAGATGTAATTAACTACAACCATTGAAGCATTATGTCAAACAGTTTGCAAGCATGAAATGTACAGCCATTGAGGCATTTTTTGAAACACTTACAACCATTACCCTTAAGGCAACTTCACCAAAATTAACTAACATGAATCTAAGATTACATAATTTCTTTTTCTTTCTCAGTAATGCCAAGAAGTGAACCTAATACATAAGTAGAACTGTCATCCATCTTGATTGTTGCATATACAAAAATTTAGGCACATAATGACTATCAATTTTTAGTATTTTTTACAAATAGATCGCAGCGATGTAGCTACAGCTGTTGGGAATTTTGAACAACAGTTAACGGTCACAAAACAAGCTGCTAACTATTAAACTGTCAAACAAGCAGCCACAAGTTTATTAAACTATCAATGTATTAACCATTGATACTTTCAAATAATAATTCCAAGTTTATATAACAAACTGATTTCATAAAAAGAGATTACCAAGTAAATCACAGCTACAAAAAAGGAGAAGCAAGACAAACCACCAGGCACCAGCAGCAAATATGTAAAATATAGAAGATTACATAACCGGATTCTGAAACTCATTTTTTTGAAATCAAAGTTGGATTGACATGGCCATAACCTACAAATACCCCCTGAAGTTAAAACAAATCAAAATAGAAACACCCAGAAATGTGATTATTTAATACCACAACCAAAAACAAATTCATACTATCTCATTTATCCCTTTTGTCAAACATATACTCTGAAAACTTATCTATAGCTATAAAAAGAGAAGGAAAAACCAAATTTATGCTATTAACATGTTTTCATAAAACTCATGGTAGCCTGATGCTTCACCCATTAAGACATGATGTAAATCAACTTGCAATGAAACTGTACAAAAAAAAACTTACATAAAATAAACTACAGTTATTGCAAAATTGCTTCAACATTTAGTATGCCGCATTTGATATACATCTAAGTTTCAGTCAACAACCAAATAAGCAAAACCATGTAATGAACTACAAAAAGAAAAACAATATAATGTTGTCAACATACCTTGCAGTGAATTTATACAACTCAAAAAATGGGATTATGCTCCAGCTCCAATGAGAGTATGCTCCAACTCCAATATCCTTACCAACTCATTGTGAACAACCTAGTGTTCCTCCCAACCATATCCAGGAAGAACTTCTCCCCCTGGAACCCCCGAGCTGCAAAAGCTCACAAGTAGTACCAAAAGACAACAATAGAGAGATTTGCAAGGCAAACTAAGGAAGCAAATTTTAACTTCCTCTCAATACCACTCATGGTCAACCTCAATAGCTAGAGATCTTAGGATTTTAACAATAATTTCAGATTTATTATGGAAGCAATTGGCTACTCTCCATATCTCCTCCTCTCACTATTTTCCTCAAGTCTCTTCCACTCTTGGTCTCCTCATCCCTAAGTGAGAATACATGAGACTCATATATAGGAGGAGCAACCAATTCTTTTCATAAAGGAGTAGTAATGTGCATGCATTGGATTCCATTTAGAGGAGTGTAACCTATGCCATTAATGAGAGGTATGCATGCCTTAGTTAAGGAGAGTGTTACATATGCATTAAAGAAAGCGTAAGAGGAATGTTTTATGACATATTTTTAAAGAGTGAAAAGGAATATGCCATTCTTTGAGGAGAGCATAAAATAGAGTATAATAAATTATTTAAAAGAGAGAGAGAGAGAGCTACATAGAGCCATGAGAGTCATGAAGGAGATGTGTGAATTGATTGAGGAGATAAAATTGACTTGTAATTCCTTTTTAATAATAATATCATAGTCTCGTAAAAGATAATAATAATATTAATAATATTGAGGATTCATTCAATATTGAACTATTAGGATTGATTAATGATAATTTAATTCTTTTTTCTTCAACTCCGCTTGATTACAAATTTTTGTAAAGTGATTTATTATTTTTGGAAAGTCATGCTTGAGATGTTGGACATGACTTTCTACTTTAGAAAGTCATTCCAGAATTGTGAGAATGAAATTTTATTAAGGGAATTCATTTTTATTCTAGAGAATAGTGATTCTACACCCCTATTTCATGCATCTCTGGCCCTTAGTAGATTGAGGGCTCTACACCCTAATCTAATCCAAAGATCCAAGCTTCCACAACTTGATTTTTTTAAATATTCAGGACTCCACGCCATAAATATACAATACTCCACATATTTATCTTTCTTGGATTTAGGAATCCATGCCCTAATTTCCATGCCCTCTCATCTACTATGCTTTGAAACTTTGTGTTTCTCCTTATGGTACTAATTGTGAGCTTTTACCCATTTGATGGTTCGTTGGTAAGGCCTTGTTCAAAGACCTGAACACATTACAATCTCATAGATCAAAGGAATCAAATGAATTTCATAATGTAATTAACTTAATCATATTTTAACCAGAATGGTGCATAGATTCCACAGTCATTTTGGTTTTGAAGAAATTACTTCCACGGTCATTCATAATTGAACATCCTTGTTGGAAGATGACCAAGTACCCTACCACATCTTGCTTAGTACAATATTAGACATATATAATCACGCAAATCATGTATCATCCATAAATCATAATTAACCATTTATTCTGCATAACCATGAGAATCCATGGGTGTATGTGTCTCAATCTTGGATCACCATCCATGTCATACACCTACTTCATAAATCAGATACAAATAGAAAAACATATGTATAACATTTTACTTAACCAAAACCATCTAATATAGATAATCAATGATGCCACATATAAGAGGAAATATAACTATATAAAACATTGTTCCCCAATCCAATGATCAATCTATCATGCATAAACATAAATGGAATATAACTACGTATCTAAAACATTATTCCTCAATCAAGTGACCAACCTATCATATATATATAACCCTTGATAGAAGTGACAAAACTATACTAGAAAAGTAGGACACTACATACTCCCCCTCTTGGAGTAAACGTGGCCCAAAATTTAACTAAACAAGAAAGGAAACTCAAGACACATAGAAGATGAATCTTCCCAAGTGGTGGAACTAGGACTGTACGGGTCCCATTGGACCTTTACTTGGTCCACCATGTGACGTCTGAGCTGTCGAGTGCAATGGTCCAAAATTAAAACTGGCTCTTCCTTAAGAGTTCCTTCGTTTGTTACCTGTAATTGATGCCAATCTAAAATGTGAGAAGGATCATGAACATACTTACGTAGTACCGAAATATGAAATACATCATGCATACGATGAACGACTGGTGGTAAATCAAGATGGTATGCCACAGGTCCAACTCTTTTAATGATCTCAAAACGACCAACAAATTGAGGAGACAACTTAGATCCTTTCCCAAACCTAATTGAGCTTTTCTGAGGTTTTACTCAAAGAAAAAAATTCCCCTTCTTTAAAACTAAGATCCACTCTATTAATATCAGCATAGCTCTTCTGTCTATCCTATGCCTGCTTTAATATTTGCCTTATATGACACACTTGTTCTTCCATTTCTTGAAGAATTTCAGGACCTACTGAGATTCTGTCCTCTAATCTATCCCAACTTAAAGGTGTTCTGCATGGTCGTCCATACAATAACTCATAAGGTGCCATACCAAGGGAGTGTTGATAACTGTTATTGTAAGAAAAATCCACTAGAGGAAGATAATCTTCCCACTTATATTTTTGACCCATTACGTACATTCTAAGCATGTCCTCTAACACTTTATTTACTCTTTCAGTTTGGCCATCAATCTCCAGATGATAAGTTGTACTGAAATTTAATTGTGTCTAAAGGGATCCCTGGAAACTAGTCCAAAATCTTCCTGTAAATATAGAGGCCCTATCTAATATTATTTTCTTAGGAAAACCATGAAGTTTAACCACCTCCTTGATAAATAGTTGTTCTAGTTCAGATGCTTTATAAGTATCTCTAACGGGTATAAAATGGGCACTCTTAGTAAGTTTATCTACCACCACCAAAATGGAGTTATGTCTTTTGGTTGTTTTAGGTAATTCAACAATAAAGTCCATAGATATTACTTCCCATTTGAACTCAGAAACGTTATGCAGCTACAACAATCCTGCTGGATGGCCATGTTCTACTTTAACTAGTTGACATTCCAAACATTTTGCCACAAAATTTGCTACATCCTTCTTCATGCCTACCCAAAAGAAAATTTGCTTTAAATCAATATACATCTTCTAGACTCCTGGGTGAGCCATATATGTTGCATGGTGAGCTTCTTTCAAAATGAACTCACAAAGCCCATCTTGATCTGGAACTACAATCTTTTGCATGAATCTCACCATACCATCGTCATCACAAGAATACCCTTCTACCTTGTTTTTCTTAGCCCCCTCCTCAAAAAGAGAAACTTTAACTTCCTTGCACCATTCATCTACATCTTTTTCCCTCAAGTTGCACTCCTGTAAATCAATCTTCAATGCAATTACTGAAAATATTCGTGGTCTTCGACTAAGTGCATCCGTTACTTTGTTCAATGTACCCTTGATAGTTATGTCAAAATCATATTCACTTAGGAGTTCTGACCACCATCTTTTCCTAGCATTTAGATCACTTTGAGAAAATATATGTTTCAAACCTCTGTGATATGTTTTCAATTCAAATTTCTTTCCCACCAGATAATGTCGGCAAAGTTGTAAGGTGTGAACTATAGTTGCTATTTCTATATCATGGGTTGCATAGTTTTCCTCATGTGTACTTAACTTCCTAGAGGCATATGCAATCACCCTACCATCTTGTGATAATACCGCACCCAATCCATATTTTGACGCATCAGTACATACTATTAATGGACTATCTATATCTGGAACCTTAAGTATCAGAGTTGTACTCAAACATTGTTTGAGCTCGGAAAATGCTTGCGCACACTCATTTGCCCAATTAAATCGTACTCCCTTCCTAAGCAATGAAGTGATAGGGCTGGCTATTTTTGAAAACCCCTCCACAAATCTCTGATAGTATCCTACCATACCCATGAAACTACGCACTTCATGCACATTAGAGGGTGTTGGCCATTCTGAAATTGCATCGATCTTTGCTGAGTCAACAACAATGCCTTCACTATAGATAATATGTCCAAGATAATGGATTTTTTATTGGAAAAAAAGAACATTTGGACATTTTTCATAAAGTTTATTTTCTCTTAAGAATTGTAACACCAATCTCAGGTGTTGCTCATGCTCTTCTGGGGACTTTGAATAGATTAGGATGTCATTGAGGAACACTTGTACAAATTTGTTCAAGTAATTCCTAAATACACCATTCATCAGACTCATAAACACTCCTGGGGCATTAGATAACCCAATAGGAACAACCACGAACTCATAATGACCAAAACGAGTTCCAAAAGTAGTTTTGGAAATATCCTCTTTTTAACTCTGAGCTAAAGATATCTAGATCGAAGATCGATCTTGGAGAATACGGTGGCTTCCTTCATTTGATCAAATAGATCATCAATGCGACGCAAAGGATATTGATTTCTAATAGTTACTTGAATCAATTTCTTGTAGTCAACACAGAGATGAAGGGATCCATCCTTCTTCTTTACAAATATCACTGGAGCTCCCCAAGGTGAAACACTAGGTCTAATCATACCCCTGTCCAATAACTCTTGAAGTTGCACTTGTAACTCACGAAGTTCAATAATAGACATTCGATAGGAAGCTTTGGATATAGGTTCGGTACCAGGCTTTAGCTCTATGGAGAAGTCAATCTCCTTCTTTGGAGGTAAACAAGGCAACTCCTCTAGAAAGACATCGGAAAATTCTGAAAGGAAACGATATGGTTCAAAGGATGAAAGCTCTCCCTCATTTAAAGTCATTATAGCATACATTTGACATCTTTTCGTAAGATTTATCTTCATCTACAAGAATGAGATAAGTCTTAAAGAAACAAGTCTCCTTTTCCCATGGATAACCATAGATTGGCCCTCATCACTCAAAAAATGAAGGGTTTTTCTTCAAAAACTAAGCACATCCCAGTGGGCTTCAAGCCAGTCCATCCCAATTATCACATCATAGTGACCAAGTGGCATCACATAAAGATTCACATTTGTGACACACACTCCCAACTCTAAATGGCACTCTTGCAGTAAGCATTCAACCTTTTGAGATTGCGCTGACGCCATCTGAACCTGATCAAAATCATTTTGCTCTATTGCCACCAATTTACATTTCAATAAAGCATTAGGAGAAACAAAAAATTTAGTTGCACCAGGATCAATCATAATAGTAACAACCATACCATTTAGCTTACCTGATGCTTCAAGCACTATAGACTGATGCTCGACCTGGCGATTTTGCACAACTGCATGAATCATATGGGCTCTGCCTCTATCTCTAAGGGTGGCTTGTTCCTGCTTTGATTGTGCTTCAGTCTTCTTTTCAGGGCAATCTCACTCATAATGAGGTCCTCCACAAGTCCAACAACCATTAGTGGGAGTAGTTTTCATAAATTTGACCCTTTTATTAGGCGATTCTTCAGTGTGAGCATTACTTTGTTGAAGATGTTGCCTTGGGTTATTTCTTTGGTTCTTAAAAGTATGATTCTTTTGAAATCCTTGATGATGTAAACCACCTAACTTATGTCTTACATATTGGCCTCCCCTTCGAGCAGGTTTCCCATGGAATGATAGATTTGGGGTTTTATCCCCCCTTTGTTCCCCAATAATTCTTCCTCGGCTATAATTGCTTATTGCACTACCTCATGGAACGTAGTAGGCCTCAAAATGCACACCTTTTCGTTTATAATAGGATTCAATCCATACAAAAGCTTGTTTACCTTCAGGGCTTCAATATTTAGATGGGTAGAATATCTAAGCAACTCCATGAATCGTGCTTCATATTCAAGGATTGTCTTAGTTCCTTACTTAAGATCATGGAACTCATTCAATTTCCTCTCAAAGTATTCAAAAGAAAGGTACTTTGCTTGAAAGTCCTCTTCAAATCGTTCCCATGTCAAGGTAGACATGGAGTATCCCAAATGGGATTCTAAGTTCCTCCACCGTAATAGTGCACTCTCCTTAAGTTGGTATATAGCCAGCTTTCCCTTTTGGCTACTAGAATAATTCCGCAACTCAAAACATAAGCGCATGTTTTCTAACCAAGCTTCTACTACCTCCCCTTTTGTGGTACCCTTAAAGATAGGAAGCTTAACATTTTCCAACTATCTATGTACATCTCCATCATATGGTATTTCTTGCCTCTCTAATTGAGATGAAGAATTAGGCACTAAAGGATTTCCCCTAACCCTACTAATTAAGACTTCAGTGATCTTTTGGAAAGATAACATCATATTCCTTACTTCCCTGATGGATATTTTCTCAGATTCTTTATCTTGGGGAGGTGGAGATGAGACTTCCTTCCTCCTCCTTGATGTTCTCTCCGAGAGTTTTAACCTACTCTGATACCATATGTAAGGTCCCACCCTACCAACCATCAGTATTATACTAAGGCTGAATCAAAATGCGATTTAAGTTTAAGCTTTTAAGACGTAAAATTTAATGCAAGGTTACATATCTATATTTTTATTTTTATTTTTATTGGTATTCTTTACACTACATACTAATTTCTACTAACTAACTAACCCATGGTAATATTAAACTTCTCATTATGGCTACAGGGTCATGGTTCCTCAAGATGCAAAACTTACGACCATAAGTCTTAAAATCACATTTAAATGATAGAGTCTTTAGTGGGATAAATAATATCAATATTTACAAACCAAAATTTCCAATAAGCTAATTGTTCATTCTATTGCAATTAAGAGTGTTTGAGAGTGACTAATTTGATATTGTCCTAGATAATATGCCTATGAAATCTTTAGAAAAACAAAGGGAAGAAAAACAAGATAGTTCAACTTCTAAACAAGCGGTTTCCAATTATTATGAATTCATATGTGAGATAACAATTACAAAATTTCACCTAACCAATTTTCCTTCCATGGATTTTTACTTCAATGGAATCATCATCCTTATTCTTTGAGATATTTCCAAAAACAACTTGGCTGCAAATACTAAATTTACTTAGTCATTTCTATAGACAATTCATAGATGTAATTAGCTACAACCATTGAAGCATTATGTCAAATAGTTTGCAAGCCTGAAATGTATAGCCATTGAGGCATTTTTTAAACACTTACAACCATAAAACTTAAGGCAATTTCAACAAAATTAACTAACATGAATCTAAGATTATGTAATTTATTTTTCTTTGTCAGTAATGCCAAGAAGTGAACCTAATACATAAGTAGAACTGTCATCCATCTTGATTGTTGCATATACAAAAATTTAGGCACATAATGACTATAAACATTTAAGAATTTTTACAAATATCTCGCAGTGATGTAGCTACAGCCATTGGGAATTTTGAACAACGGTTAGCAGTCACAAAAGAAGCTGCTAACTATTAAACTATCAAACAAGCAGTCACAAGTTTATTAAACTACCAATGTATTAACCATTGATACTTTAAAATAATAATTCCAAGTTTATATAACAGAATGATTTCATAAAAAGATATTACTAGGTAAATCACATCTACAACAAAAAAGTAGCAAGACAAACCACCAGGCAGCAGCAACAAATCTGTAAAATATAGAAGATTACAGAACTAGATTCTGAAACTCTGTTTTTTGAAATCAAGGTTGGGGTGGCATGGCCTTAAGGTATAGATACCCCCTAAATTTAAAACAAATCAAAATAGAAATGCCCATAAATGCGATTATTTAAAACCACAACCAAAAACAAATTCATACTGTCTCATTTATCCCTTTTGTCAAACATATACCCTGAAAACTTATCTATAGCTGTAAAAAGAGAGGGAAAACCCAAATTTATGTTGTTAACATGTTTTCATAAAACTCATGAAAAACCAAATTTATTCTATTAACATGTTTTCATAAAACTCATGGCAGCCTAAATGCTTCAGCCATTAAGACATGATGTAAATCAACTTGCAATGAAACTGTATGAAAAAAAACTTACATAAAATAAACTAGAGTTATTGAAAAATTCCTTCAACATTTAGTGTACAACATTTGATATACATCTAAGTTTTAGTCAACAACCAAATAAGCAAAACCATGTAATGAACTACAAAAAGAAACACAATATAATGTTGTCAACATCCCTGGTAGTGAATTTATACAACTCAAAAAATGGGAGTATGCTCTAGCTCCAATGAGAGTATGCTCCAGCTCCAATATCCTTACCAACTCATTGTGAAGCACCCGACTTTCCTCCCAACCATATCCAGGAATAAATTCTCCCACTAGAACCCCCGAGCTACAAAATCTCACAAGCAATACCAAAACACAACAATAGAGAGATTTGCAAGGCAAACTAAGGAAGCAAATTTTCACTTCCTCTCAATACCGCTCATGGCCAACCTCAATAGCTAGAGATCGTAGATTTTAACAATAATTTCAGATTTATTATGGAAGCAATTGGCTACTCTCCATATCTCTCCCTCTCACTATTTTCCTCAAGTATCTTCCACTCTTGGCCTCCTCATCCCCAAGTGAGAATACATGAGACTCATATATAGGAGGAGCAACCAATTCTTGTCATAAAGGAGGAGTAATGTGCATGCATTGGATTCCATTTAGAGGAGTGTAACTTATGCCATTAAGGAGAGCTATGCATGCCTTACCTAAGGAGAGTGTAACATATGCATTAAAGAGAGCGTAAGAGGAATATTTTATGACATATTATTAATGAGTGAAAATGAATATGCCATTCTTTGATGAGTGCATAAAATAGAGTATGATGAATTATTTAAAAGAGAGAGATAGACAGAGAGTTACATAGAGCCATGAGAGTCATGAAGGAGATGTGTGAATTGATTGAGGAGATAAAATTGACTTGTAATTCCTTTTTAATAATAATATCATAGTCTCGTAAAAGATAATAATAATATTAATAATATTGAGGATTCAATCAAGATTGAACTATTAGGATTAATTAATGATAAGTTACTTTGTTTTTCTTCAACTTCGCTTGATTACCAATTTATGTAAAGTTATTTACTATTTTTGGAAATTCATGCTTGAGATGCTGGACATGACTTTCTATTTTTAGAAAGTCATTCCAGAATTGTGAGAATGAAATTTTATTTAAGGGAATTCATCCATGAGTGGTATTTTTATTCTAGAGAATAGGGATTCCGCACCTCTATTTCATGCATCTTCGTGCCTTAGTAGATTGAGGACTCCGTGCCCTAATCTCCTCCAAAGTTCCAAGCTTCCATAACTTGTTCTTTTTAAAAATTCAGGAGTTCGTGCCCTAAATATACAAGATTCCACATCTTTATATTTCTTGGATTTAGGACTCCACACCCTAATTCCCATGCCCTCTCATCTACTGTGCTTTGAAACTTTGTGTTTCTCCTTATGGTACTGATTGTGAGATTTTACCCATCTGATGGGTTGCTGGTAAGGCCTTGTTCAATGCCCTGCACACATTACAATCTCATAGATCAAAGGAATCAAATGAATTTCATAATGAAATTAACTTAATCACATTTTACCCAGAATGGTGCATGGCTTCCACAATCATTTTGGTTTTGAAGAAATGACTTCCATATTTGTTCATAATTGAACATCCTTGTTGGAAAATGACCAGGTACCCTACCACATTCTGCTTAGTACAATATTAGACATATATAATCACGCAAATCATGTATCATCCATAAAGAATAATTAACCATCTATTCCACGTAACCATGAGAATCCATGGGTATGTGTGTCTCAATCTTGGATCACCATCCATGTCATACACTTGCTTCATAAATTTTATACACTTGTATAACATTTTACTTAACCAAAACCATCTAATACAAATAATCAATGATGCCACATATAAGAGGAAATATAACTATATAAAACATTGTTCCCCAATCCAGTGATCAATCTGTCATACATAAACATAAAAGGAAATATAACTATGTATGTAAAACATTATTCCCCAAACAAGTGATCAACCTATCATATATATATAATCCTTGATAAGAGCGACAAAACTATACTAGAAAAAGTTGACTTGGAAAAGTTGATTTTGTCTCCATGATTGAAAAAGGGAGATAATGATAAAGTGTTTCACAAGAGGTGGAATTCTTTCTACTTTGAAAAAAAATCGTCAAGTTATTTTTGTACATGCTTGACTTGGAGAGTTAGTTGTTTGAAAAGGTATGTTTTTGTCGGCTTTTGATTTAGTCGATCATTTGTACACCCAGATGTAAGAGACATGATGGTGAGTCACATGATGTGAATTTATGTTGTCAAGTTGTTTTTTTTGCATTATGTTGTTTTTGACAAGATGTCAAAAGAAGATTTGCAGTAGCAAAAGTCACCATAGAAGTGGCTTGGTAAGAAGTGGTTTGACTTCTTGACACACTAAAACATACTTTCATTAGTACATATGCAAATTTCAGTTGAGTATGCATATATTTATGATGCAATCTCATGTTTTTTTGAGCCACCTTGGATCAATGACCAAGGAAGCAGTGTTCAGCTACCTTCTGCAAACTTGTCAATAGAAATTCTGAATGAGTTCAAGGAAGACAGTTATTAAAAGGAGGACAAGCGCATCTAGGAGAGGAAGTGTTGACTACCTTCAAGTTTTGGTTCAAAGGTAGTAGCCATGCAAGGCAAGTGTATGGAGGCTGAAAGAAGAGGGTGATGTACTCTCATCTACTCTACAAATTAGTATATCAGTTTTTTGGGGTCAAAAAGATTCCTAATGGGGAGGAGTGATTAGATATTGATTGATGACCTAAATGATAGCTCAAATTTCAAATTTTTTGAAAGAGTGTCAAATCTGAGCGATCGAATAGATCTTGTCTTCCTGATTTTGGTGCCATGAACGATTCGAAAAACTGATACCATATGAAGGAGTTATTGAAACTTGAAAAGTCCAGTAAACTATAATTTTTGGACATTTGACCAAGATTAATTTGGTTTTTGAAAATATTTTAAAAAGGTATATTCCAAGGAATATTCCCTATAATATTCTCGTTTGGGGTAAGTGCTAAACCTTTCCTTAAATGTCTTTCTTTAAGTTCTATATTGAGCACATAGGTAGTATTCAGAAAGTGGGAAATGTTATCTCACGCAGACAAAAAGTTGTAAATGGTATTCTACAATTTCACACGAATAACCTTAGCGGTCGAAACGTAGCACGGGAAAACTACTTTTCTCATGCACTATCAATCTGATATCGGTCGTGCAAGATTATGCACGAGATTGTGTGACAACCATTTGATTAGACGAGTCACATTGATGGTGGAGATCATCTAGGTTAGTTAGTGAGCAGACAATGAGATATCCATTGGATCGAGCTAGATAGATCGACGGTGGGGATTCTGATATTTGAAATGCTTTTGATTCCAACATAATCGTCGGTTGAAAACGGTTAACACGCGGTTGCATGGCCACCATCTCTACGGAGGATTATCCCTAACCGCCGGGATTAGACCGCCTCATATGTGCGCCCAAACAGTTATTGTAACATCTCACCTCCAATGGTCAGCTTGGTGGAGCTACTAAACGTAGGCAGATATGCCAAGTTTAACTAGGGTTAGGCGCAATTCACCAAATTTGGTGGAGTATCCCTAGGGGATATTGATTAAATGCACTCCAGGAGCAGTTTTCGACCAGAGAGAGAGTGAAACAAGAGACTAACTAGGCTAATTGGAGGCATCTGAAGCCAATGGAATAGTCCAAAGAATCTGAAGAAGTCATCTTCATAGATATTTCATCCAGGGAGATTTTGGAGCTCAGGGACACTAAGAGTTGGAGGCAGTTGTAGGAGCTACCAGTACTTGTTCTCAGTGAACCAATAGTCATTTATGGCTGTAATGAGCCTTCTGAATCCATGGCAGGGATTTGCAGAAGTATTTGAAGACTTCTAAAGGCTAAGATGCTACAGGGAAGTTTCAGGCAGCCGAGTGCCAACTGTGGAGGAAGGCCTAGTTTGGGGTTGCAGTGCTCATTTTAAGCAAATGATCAGTCTATTTTGGTGTCTGATATGTGTTGGAGACAAGAGATAAGGTTTTAGTGATAGTTAAAGAAGTATGAAGGAGTTAGTGCCATCAAGAAGCTCAGGTTTGTTAGAGCATTAATTAAAGGAATCAAGTCTAAGGGAGCTTAGATCTGTTTACAAATTGATGACAACCAGGACAGAGATATAGACGGTATTCTAAGCCCATTGGTTTAGTTCAGTAACCTTTGGAGTTATGTGTGGAACTTGTAAAGGAATCTTTTCCATAATCCCAAAGAGCCAAGTCAAGATGACAAAAGCTCAAGGAGACGTAGCCCACAATATTCGGGTGAACTCCTAGATTAAATTTGTTGTTATGTGTTGATTTTTATTTGTTGCATTATATGGCTGTTATATGTGCTTAATATCAGCAGAAACAAATTGACTTAAAGAACTTAAATATTTAAAATAAAAAATACACATGTTTCAAGTATTTAATTCCACAAATGTCATACATCAGCTAGATCATTTATTTGTTTAATTGAGTGGGAGGTTCTTGTAAGCATAACAAGTTATCAAACCCCCATTCAGATCATACTCAAGGGCGGAAGAAAGGGCTAGTCTAGTAAGCCCTACAACTGAGTGACCCACGCGAAAGCAGGAATAGAAGGAATAAACCGACATCAGGACCATCTCAAGGCGCGAAAACTTGGTTCCATCACCCCCCAATACTGCTTCAGGTGAGACTTCGGTCCGCGTTCTGTGGGCTGATGCCGAAAGGGACAGTAGTGTAGGGAATTATTTGGCTAACTAACGTTGAACTTGGGTCAGGCCCCAACAAGACAACAAATGGTTCCATTGCTGGGACCAAAATCTTCATAAGAGATGTGTGATGTCGTATCACTGGAATCCAACTAAGAAAGAGATCGAAGACTGGTTGGATAGGAAGATCCACGAATTCGTGGCATAGGAGAATAAAAACCCATGACTGATAAAGGAACAATGGCTAGACATGTACCTATATATAGAAATACACAAGATCTTTTTTTGTTCCTTTCTGGTTGAAATATACGAGTGGATCGCAAAGCTAGGAGATAGCCAAGGAAGGTGGAGACTCGACGGTCCTATTGTTTGGACCCCAGAGCTAGTACAAAGATTGGAAGCATGTGAGAATAAGAATTCCCGCATTGTCTATCATTGGCTCTATCGCATCATAGTAGGATCTGTAATTGAATTCACTATTGATACCTCAGTCAGCTACAACGAAGCAGAGTGATGCTTTTTCAAAGGACCGCAAGGTAAGTACTTGAAATCTTTGAATACCTAGATTAAAATTTTATTGTGAGAAAAGCAGGTTATGCAGCTACCTTGATGTTTGGAGCTATGGGAAGCAGAAAAACTTATAGGCATGAAGGAAGAAATGGTCCTGCATATAGTCCATTAATTTCACCTCCATGGGATGATGAAGACGGAGTAGTGCAGGCTTCTTCGCGAAGTGCTATTCAATTAATAAGACAAGGATTTCCGCAACTGCCACCTCCACCCACACCACCTCCAACTTCACCACGATCACCTATGACTTCACCCGTACCACCTCCGCCTCCACCGCAGTTCAATATGGAAAATTCAGTGAAGCTGCCTTTGTTTAAAGGCTTGGGAAATGAGGACCTAAACCAATTCTGTTTCATTGTGAAAGTCGTATGGGAAGCTCAGGGTGTTATAGACGATCACATGAAGAAGGCGACACTAGTTAGTGCTCTGCAGGATTGTGCGCTAACCTGGTACATCAAGTACTCTAATGATAACCCGAATGTTGGAGTGGTAGACATCCAAACAACACTGAATAAAGAATTCAGTAGGCCTAAATCTGAAGCACAGCCAATTGTGGGGTTCAAGTAAATTGCGATGCAGCCAGGCGAGACACCTTAGGAATTAGATTAGAGATTGAAATGCAAAATCCGTGAAGCTAATATGAACTTAACATATGGACAACATTGCGAGTGGTTTGTGGCTTCGCTCCTGCCACACCTAAGGGTTGTGCTATCACAACACAGGGTAACAGCTCAGGTTGAGGCTTCGGAGATTTCAATGAGACTGCATGAAACATCGATGCAAGACCCAAATTTGGGGGTTCAGCAAATCCATGTGCAGTTGAAAAATATTTTCCTTGAGATTCAAAGTTTGAAGTAGGACAAAACAGTCCTACCAGAGGTGCACGAAGAGGTATGGTGCCTGAAATGCAAGGGTCAGGAGAATGACAAAAACCATTGGCCAGTCTTTGCGAACTATATTACAAGAGGAGGATCGATGCCTTTAAGGCCGGAAGTTCAGGCAGGACCAAGCGCGGGGCCTGCATTATGGTGCGCTATATGTCAGGTAGCAAGAAAACATGCCATAGATAACTATCATTTGCTACAGAGGTTTGTATAGACACCACAGCAACTATTCTGCAACTTTTGTAGGTCGGTAGAGCATGATGAGCGTAATTTTAGAAGGTATGAATTGATGATGGATAGAACACTCACCTTTAGTGTACAGGAAGAGACATCGCCCCTTGACCAAAGTGCGAGGATGGTGTGACGCAAACATCCTACTGAAACAAACTTGGGAACGAATGGGGAGGCCCGCACTATAGTGGTCTCTGATTTAGCTAAGGATGGAGAACTAGTAGAAGAACATCCCCATGGGGTGGCTGCAAGGGGTGACTATGGATATTGAAGGTGCGATCACGTTGGTGGACTTTGAAGTAATAGAAATTGTAGATGATAAAAACCCATATCCTGTGCTCCTTGGCATTTATTGGGCTACTGATATGAATGGGGTAATCAACCTAAAGAAGCAAAAGATAATATTTGAGAAGAAATCGCTTTGTGTAATAGTACCCCTAGATCCTGCTGAGGGATTGCGCTATACTGAATCAGTTCGTGATTGTGAGAGTGATGACAATATGGACTGTATCTATAAGATAATAGTACAAGACTGAGATTGGGTGAATCCAACAGTGGATGGATGAATTACATGGGATTGCGAGAGTTCCTGTACCTCGAACTCTGATGAAGAATTATAGCACTGGAAGAATCTGTTACATGAAGTAACTACACTGAGTTGTAACATGATGACCTAGTCGTTGCGCTGTGTGTCGTTAGAGGTATGATATCTGCGCACTTATGATGGCCTAAATGATGTAGATATCTTTTGGATGCATTTGATAGGGAGGTACCAAAAAGGAACCTTCCAAGCATTAGACTGGGCACTATGCACTATGCCCACAAGGTGGTGGGGTACGCACAAGGGAAGCTTTGATGATTGGCACGAATGTAGGAGGATGATGAGAACACATGTTTGGTAGCGGAAGGTACAAATAGTAGAAAAATATCAAGGGTAGGATGATCCACGCACACACTTGGTCAAATGGGCTCAGGCTTATGGAGAGAAGCCCCAACCTGAATGGGTGCACTTGTTCTGCCATAACCTAGATGTTGTCCTGATGAACTAGTACATAGAAACAGAGCTTTTCCATGGTATAGGTGAATGGGATATTCTCCGTGAATCATTCATAATGACATCCATCTTTAAAGACGAGTTTAACTGCATTGATGGGGTGCTACAAGAGGTGAAAGCAACAACCTTTAGGATACCGTAGGATCCTTTGGACCTGATTCAGCCTGAGTGGGCTAGTCAGCTGAGTCACGTGTTGGAATTCTATAACATGATTGCTGAAGAAGAAGATGAGGATTCGTGAAAGATTAGCATCCCTGAAACAGAAGGCCACCACAAGGTTGAAGGACTGCAGATTGAGAATCCTGATATAACTGCACCACTGAAAACGAAACAAGTAAACATTGGTACGGAGACAGAACCCAAATTCGCAAAGATTGAAGATTACCAGGATGACGCAATGGTGGATAAGGTCACTGAATTGTTCCACGAATGCCAGGATCTATTCCATACCAAGTTTACGGATCTAAAGGGGATAATCAAAGACCTAGGTGTTATGAAGATTACGTTGAAGCCCAACACGAAGCGGTTAAGTAAAGACCTTATCGTCTCAATATGAAGTATAAGGAGAAGGTCCACTTAGAGCTAGACAAGATGATTGTGACAAGAATCATTGAGCTTGTGGAAGAATCAGACTGGGTAAGCCCAATGGTGGTACAGGAGAAGAAGCAAAAGGGTGAAATAAGGATATGCGTGGATCTCATGAAGTGGAATGATGCTTGCGTACATGATCCTTTCCCAACTCCATTTACTGATGAAGTGTTGGACAATGTAGGTGTCCAAGAAGCATATTCCATCACTGATGGTTCTCTGGGTACCACCAGATCAAAATGGCACCAGAGGATAGGAGAAAGACGACCTTCGTGACTGAGTGGTGGTGTTTTTAGTACACTATCATGTCATTTGAATTGAAGAATGCGCCTGCGATTTTCTCATGCGTAGTCATTGCGGCGTTCAAGGAATGTATTCATAAGTTCTTAGAAGTATACTTTGATGACTAGATTGTGTTTGGGCTGGTGAAAAGCCATGTCGCCAGTTTATGCCTGATGCTAGATACTTGTCGAAGATACCAAATCACGCTCAATCTGAAGACATTCTTTTTTTGTGTTCCTTTTGGGACCCTACTAGGTCATGTGGTTGGCAGGTAGGGACTAATGGTAGATCCCATGAAGATTACAGTGATACTAAACTTAGAAGCACTGATGAGTGTGAAGCAGCTACGTGCTACCCTAGCACATACAGGATATTACAAAAAGTTTATCAAAGGCTATTCCTAGATCATCACGCCTATGGAGAAGTTGTTGAAGAAGGATTTCACATTTTTCTAGAATGAGGACTGTAAGGGGAACTTGGATGTATTGAAAGAAAAGCTGGTCGCTGCGCCGATTCTAGTCTTCCCGGATTGGAAGAAGGAATTCCATGTACATGTCGACACGTCATGTATAGCGTTGGGAGCAGTACTAACATAGGCTGGTGGAGGAGACTTGGACCATCCTATAGCATTTGCAAGCAGAAGGTTATCAAAGGCAGAGAAGAACTATTCCACCACCGAGCACAAAGGGTTAGCCATGGTATATGTGCTCTAGGAGTTTAGACACTACTTGATGGGTGGCCATTTTAAGATGTATACGGACCACTCAACACTGAAGTACCTGGTCAATAATCCTGTGTTGGGGGGGGGGGGGAAGCTACAGGTGGTTGTTATTATTCCAGGAGTATGATTTCGAAGTTATTATGAAGCTTGGATGACGGAACGCGGGACCAGACCATGTGTTGTGCTTCGAAACAAGGAAAGAGCCCACTAATTTGGAAGAAGGATTGCCTGACACGCAACTGTTTGTAGTGTGCATTGTGGATGGTCATTTTGAGGATATCATACACTTCCTAATGACAGGAATTGCCCCAGAAGGATACACTATCTAGCAGAATAAGGAGTTAGTGGTGCGCGTAGCAGATTTTTTTGTCATTGTTGGGCATCTGTACAAAATGGGGTCTAATGAGATATTGTGATGATATGTACTAGAGTTTGAAAGGAGAAGAATCCTCGTAGATGCTCATTAGGGTGCCGCGGGAGGACATTATGCAGGGAGAGTGATCGCGAAGAAGATTCTACGCGTAGGGTTGTGGTGGACAACCCTCCATCAGGTTTCAAAAGCTTACTGCAAAGCGTGTGATGTGTGTCAAAGGACTGGAAGGCCATCACGGAGGGATGAGATGCCTTTGAATCCATAGATGACATTACAACCCTTTGAGAAATGGGTGATAGATTTTGTGGGACCCATCGAGCCTCAAGGAAAGACGGGAGCAAGGTACATTATCACCGCGACTAAGTATTTGACTCGATGGGCGGAGGCATAGCCTATGAAGGATTGCACATGCGTGGCTACTACGATGTTCCTATTTGAGTATGTACTTATGCAATTTGGGTGTCCAAATATTTTGATGAGTGATCACGGTACACACTTTCTAAATGAGACGATCAACACGCTAACAGAGGAATTTGAGGTATATCACCAGAAGAGCACGCCTTATCATTCGCAGGCTAATGGGACAGTGGAAGCATTCAATAAAGTACTAGAGAACGAACTGACCAAGGTTTTCAATGCTCAGCGAAGTGATTGGGACGTATGCACACCTACAGTACTATGGGCCTATCGGACGACATGCAAGAAATTGACTTGACAAACACCCTTTCGGCTTGTATATGGTGTTGAAGCAGTGATGCCCATGGAATGCATCATGCCTAGTCTGCGCATAGCAACACTCACAGGTATGATGGATCGCGGAGCCCTGGAAGAAAGGCTCTCATAGCTGGCTAAACTTGAAGAAGAGATATTTGTAGCTAGATTTCTCCAACAGGTCCAAAAGCACCGCGAAAAATCCTGGCATGATTGACACATTAAGTTGCGCACCTTTAAGGTAAATGACCTAGTTTTGTTATATGAAAGAAAGTTTGATGAATTTCGAGGGAAGTTCAGGATGCACTAGTTAGGGCCCTATGTCATTAAGGAGATTATCGACGGGGAAGTGGTACAGTTCATCAAATTGAATGGGGATCCCTTCCCAGAAAATTTGAATGGCGGTTGCCTAAAGCCATACACCAGTGGTCTGGCCAATTGACTAAGTATAGTATTAGCACTCCATGTAGCTGAAAGGAGGCACGGGACTATAAAGTACACTACCCAGGTTGGGGAGCTGTACAATTGGAGGATTGTATGAAGCAAGGAAGTTTCATAGGGTTCGCGGCAGTGCAAAGGGATCTACGCTACCCAGGGAGAAATCGCGCAGGTCAGCCGAAAGGTGATCGTTAAAGTCACTCTTCATGATTTGATGGGAGAAATGCAACCAAATGGAGCTTGCAGCTGACATTTAAGATGAAATTTATGGCTCATATCCTTGAAAATCTGCCGCCAATCCGGCATTAATGAACCAAATTTGGGGAGAATGGTCAACTTTGAATTCAAAATTCCCTATAAATTACAAGTGGTTGTCCAGCGAAAGACACTTGGAATTTTGAGAATTGATTTGTTGAGCTCCCAGGCACACATGAATCGCGAGCACTACGAACTTCTGATAGCCAGTAAAGTATTTGAGACATTGACAAAGGATAGACAAGAGTTATTGCAGAATATCATGTTGGCACCCACAGAAGCTATAGATACCGAAGTAGAGGATTTAGTGCCAAAATTGAGATGGAGGCAGAAGTAGCTGCTCCAGAGGTCGCCAAAGTACCTGCTGAAGTCCCTAAATCACCAAGGATGTCGAGACCAAAGCCGACCCCAACCAAGGAGAATACCGAGGATAAAAAGGGCAAGTAGCCTACCATATCGGTGCGTGCATCACCAAGGAGAATCCCACTAAAGCCCACTGCACAGGAGAAGGGCAAAGGCATCAACTAAGATCTGGA
The DNA here is from genome assembly GCA_031772625.1 of Pinus tabuliformis. Taxonomy (NCBI): domain Eukaryota; kingdom Viridiplantae; phylum Streptophyta; class Pinopsida; order Pinales; family Pinaceae; genus Pinus; species Pinus tabuliformis. The sequence continues at coordinate 92,263,606 of CM062815.1, forward strand.
GGAGGAGGAACTTGAAGACATCCCGATGGATGATGAGGATGTGGGAGTTGATGTGGAGGAAGTTGAAGCCCAGGGTGCTGACCTTATCACTCGGCTGCCTGAGTATGTCCCTCAGCACAAGGTCAAAACCAAGGTGTCGGAAGACATTGATAAGATCAAGACCCCCTTGAAAGCCCCTCTGCTGCTGAATAAAATTGTTTTCGAAGGACCACGTTTGGTGTGGGTGCCGCTATTAAAACTTGAAGACTGGGACTTGGGCAACCATGAGAAGTTCCACACCTAGCGACTGAGTAGTTGATGCACCGAATCGTCAATACAAACACCAGAATGATCAGATTAGAGCTGCGGGGGTGGCTTAGAGGAGTGGACAAGGCAGGGTTTCTAAACCTGCTTTGGGTGCCACACTACAACCGTACTCCGGTTACGTTATTGGTCATCTAGCAGTTGCTATGCTTAGTGCATGATGGGTGTCTATGGATGGAGGAGCCAATACCCATCACTGACAAGTTGATCCACAGGATCATGCGATTGCCTTACACAGGAGAGAATCCAGCCATGATATTTGGAAAAAAAGGTGGTGAGTAGGCCCTTGTGGAATCCATGAAAGAAAAGTTTAAGCTGGTGAAGAAGCCATGCGGGTATGCCATATCCAGCATCTGTGACCCTGATGTAAAGGTAGCTACACAAATCTTATCAGGGAAGGTGATGAGGAACTATTACACTGATGAGGTGTCAGCACCTGTCGTCGCGCTAGTAGCCTAGTGAAATGAAGGTGTCGAGTTCAACTGGTCAGACTACCTTGACGGAGAGTTTCTAGCAAAATGTCGCGAAGCACAGGAGCTCAGTAAGATGTTCCACTATGCGTGGATCTTGCTATTAATTGTGCTGGTAGCATGGGAGCTGCTAGAAGATAGTAAGTTCCCTTCGGTTGTGCTAGACCTACCAAAGGTAGTGAAGTATGCTTCGTTGTGGGTGACCAAGGACAACAAGATCTTCTGGATCTTGATGGAGATGAACATCCTCATGGCCATCAATCGCAAACCATGATTTTCACCTACGATGTATGCCAACCTCTAGGGCTATTCAGAGTTTGAAGCAAACTTTAACCATGTGTCCATTAGGGCGCAGAGGGACCCTGCGAAGAAATGGTACGACTTGCCTTACCTGGCAATAGATGATGCCATTGATGCAGTACTTGATCAATGGTCAGCAGAGTGGTGCGCTACAACAGACTTGGTGGTGGGAGGAAGCAAGTTCACCGCGCAGAGAAAGAAGGAGGAGGCCAAGCTTACGATGACATAGCTGGCCAAAAAGAGGAAAAAGGAGGCCACTAACAAGGCCCAGGCGGAGCGTGATGTCGCTCAGCAGACAGGTGGGACAGATCGAGGCTCTGACAAAGGCACGCGGTCGCCTTCACCTGAGACAGAGGAGGAGAAAGGAGGGTCCAGGAAGAAATCAAAGGCTACCAAGGCATCACTGGACCCAATCATGCTAACCGAAGGTGACTTGAATGATATTGGTGACACAGTGAGGGATGTCATCACGGAGGCCCTACAACAATTTGAGTAGCAACAACAAATAATCCTGCGGGCTATCCAGACATGTTTGCAGGAGCTATAGATCCGCGCATCACAGGCTCGCATGGTGTCTACCAGCCTGCTATCGCCACTTCAACAGCTATCGAGATGCTGCGTGCAAAGGCCTCCAGTGTGATTTTGCTACCCGAAGGAGCACTGACCACAAAGAATGAGGCTGATAGGCTCACTGTCAGTGCCCTAAAGGGAATAGGGTTGAATCTAGTAGTGCTCCCTAGTGAAGTGCTCCACTTTTTACAGGATGGAGTGATTGTAGAATTGAGGGCCCATGAGCACTACGCCCTCTAGGTGATCAGTGAACAATGGATCAACAATGAGTAGATGGCACTAGAATAAGACTCTGTCATTGCTGCTGTGACCGAGGCAACCAATTAGAACAAGTGCATTATGCAGGTCGTCGAGGAGGCATGCCAAATAGTCTCAGAGTTCACCATTCCTAAGGAGGAGCAAGTTGAGGTGCGCATCTGCAAGCTAGCTACGGGGGTGAGCAACACTCGTATTGAGATGGCGAGGGCTTAGTTGGAGTTGAACCTGCAAATCACGGAATCACAGTTAAAGGCCCAGCCTTCAACTCTGCCAGAAGTGAACGCAATCCTCTAAGGACAATTTTGGGCTAAAAGCCCATGTTTTGAGTCAAATTTTGTAATAAAATTGTAAAGTATCCACATTTTGTGGTCACGGAGCACGAAGGTGTCATGGGTAATAAAGGGTTATCCGCCCTTATTTTTGTAAAGTAAAGTCTACGGACCATGGAATTGTATAAAAAGAGGTAAGTAAGTAAGCTCTAAGTAGAAAAATAGTGCAGAAGGTAGTGATAGCTCTGAAGTAAGAAGTCTATGTTTCAGGTCATAATGTAGGTAGAGGCTCTGCAGCTGAGTGCACAAAGGCCTAGGGTGGAAGTCCACAGCTGACTGCGCAGACCCTTGCAGCTGTGTGCGCAGGGTGGATAGAGTTTGTAATCACTTGAAAATATCAATAAAGAGAAGTATTCTACAAATTCTGTGTCATTGTTTCCGGTTACTGCATCTTGTCATATTCTGTATGAATTGCTTTATAATGCTTATATGATGCACAAATGTATGTAATTACGTTGGTTAAGGGAACGCAAGTAAGAGAATTTGTTTACACGGTGCTAACTATGATTGTTTAATAAGATAAGTAAGACACTTAAACTAGTTTGGGAATTTGCATGGTATATAGCCCTGGCAGTGCGAAAGTACCTAAGCCGTAGGTTAGGGCTATGCGAAGGTCAATCGTACCTTTTCACGGAGGTACTGAAGGGCGGAAGAAAGGGCTAGTCTAGCAAGCCCTAGAACTGAGTGACCTGCGTGAAAGCAGGAATGGAAGGAACAAACCGACATCACAACCATCTCACGATGCTGAAACTTGGCTCCAGCATCCCCAGATATTGCTTCGGGTGATACTTCGGTCCGCGCTCTGTGGGCTGATGTCGAAAGGGCCAGTAGTGTAGGGATTTCTTTGGCTAACTAACATTGAACCTGGGTCAGGCCCCAACAAGCCAGCATAGAGTATTGCTATTGCTAATATATGCATATTTTTATGCAAATAATTTTCTATAGTAGTTGCACGCAAAGTGTTTGAAGAGATACATAAATGGTTTAATGATTCATTGGATACAAATTGTTTGATGAAATGCTCCAATGAAAATGTTTTTTTTTTTTTTTCGTTAGGGATAGTTTTGTTTTATGATAATATTATTTTAGCTAATGTATGCCTACTTGCATGCAAAGAATGTGAAGAAATGTGTTAAAGGAGTTTTATTACAATTTGCATACAAATTGTTTGATAAAATACCTCAAAGACAAAAAATCAAAAGTTCCATAATTGAGTGGTATATTTAAATTAGTATGTTACAAGTGGAATTAGAGGAATTTTTCTAATTTAATTTCATAAAAAATGTTTGACATAATGTATACAAGAAAAACAATACTTAATTTGTTGGATACAAAGTATTTAAAGAAAGGTTTACATGTAAAGTGTTTAACAAAATCTATGAGAGATGAAAATCAAGTTTTTGTAAGTGTGGTTAGGATAAATTTACTAGGGGTATGTGATAAATTGGTAATGGATATTATCGCTGAGCTAGTAAAAAGGGAAAAGAAAAGGGAAAATATCGGGTGCCTCGTAAATTCTATAAATCATGTTACAAAGTGGTATCAAAACTACCTAGTTCAACACTTGGACTAGTTAAGTTCTATGAAAGATGAAATGGAGACTAAAGGTTCTAAACTAGACATTTGGAGATTGAAAATTTGGAATTATATGTTATTTAAATAATGATTATTTGTTGGGTGCAAGTGTTTGCAGTATGTTGAATTTCACTGGTGATTATTTACTACATGCTTATTTGAGACTATGTTTTTGTATATATGAATATGTTGATGTTACTAAAAGATTTATGTGAGTTGATGTAGCAAGATAAACATGTAGAATGTTGACTATAATCACTAGAGTAGCCCAATAGGATTGAAAAAGTTCATGACTCAATTTTGTAGTCAAAATTATGAGGGGGGATATATTAACATATCTCTTGTTTGATAATACTTTTCTTTAATGTTTCGAGAAGTTATCATAAGTTGATGAATAATAGTATAGTCATAATAAAATGCAAGTGATAAATAGTTTAGAGAGGCATGTCCATCGAATAGATATTGAATAATGATATGCCAAGATGCATGGTTGTATGCTAAATGCATAGAGTAATGGATGTGAAGACCTAAATACTCTGAGTAGTATATTTTCATAAATTGATTAATAGTGGTTAATGATAAACACGTAACTAGAAGTAGGTTGAAAACACAATTAGTAAGCCAATGGAAGTGTTGCATGTAGCCTTGAGGAACCAAGGCTATGGAAAATAAGGTGCTAAAGAGAGAATGGCAAAGTTCATACCTATAACTATTGGTATACATTTTATGACAATGTGATGAGTACATTAATAAGAGGTTTTCTACCCGTCAATGGTATTCTCCATAGAAGTGTTCTAAAAATTATTGACAATGATTCTTGAACTTTATGCACACTTAAATTCTATTTGGAATGCTTGATTAAGTGCATGATATGAGTATGTTCTTATGAGATTGCATTATGGAATGATCACATTTTAAGACAATGACATTAATACAATGTGTGTTGAGATAAATGATATGCATAACAGTACAAGTGGGTGCTAGTTGTAGCATTATGGTTGATGACTATGAGTTGATTATAGGCTAAGTCGTGGTTTCTAATAAAATCTTGATTTTAAAATTTGATGATCCTAGTCATGGTAAAAGGATGATTTCCAATATTGTGATAACATGGTTACAAACATGTTGATATGTATTCCAGATTCTTGGAACATGTGACTAACATCAATTCTAGATGTTTGAACAACTACAAATCACCATGCTTTGTATTAGCAAGGAAAGGTAACAACTGATTTCTTTATGTTGATATAACTAACAACTCGGTGTGAGTGACAACACATAACAAGACTCAATAAGAGAAATAAGTAAAAACATGGATAGTAGTATGATGCAACATAACATGGAACAAGTCTATCATGAGAAAGAAATGGGAATTACCCTTGAAAGAGAAGATCCCTCCAAAATGTATTTTGAGGGATGTTAAAATTTTAAGGTTGCTATAAAAACTTGTAAAATACTTGGTCTAATTTTGTGTGTGTGTGTGTGCTTATATATATGGTGGTGAAGGACACAATGAACACTGAAACTCATGGGATTGAGTTTTTGTGGGTTAATGAATGTTTTATATTTTTTGTATTTTATTGATTTGCTTCATATTTTCTTTGTTGTTTTGATTGTTGACCTTGAGCATGGCCATTTTGTTCGTGTTATTATTATGTGTTGTTGTTGTGAGGTTTTTATTTTTCCTTGCTTCTTCTTTATTCTTGTGGTTGTGTTTTGTTCTTGGTGGTTGTTCACTGTGGGGAAAGGAAATAAGAGGAGTTATGGTGAAGAGCTGAAGTAGAACCCAACCAGAAGTACAAGATCTTGGTTAAACACTATGCATAAGATAAATGTTTGTCACAGTGAAGAAGAAGGCTATAGAACAACTAAGATGGGCATGGTTGAGTCTATTTGAAATAAAATAGGAAGTAGTGTAACAACCATGGAAATGGCACAAAAGTGAAAGGTTTCCTAAAATTTAATACAACATGGCCAATATGTGTAAGGCATAATGGCATTGCATGGCTTAATAGGTCATTAATTGAAAACCATCATAGTAGTGTGTTAAGTGATCAATCTCTAAAAATATGTTCATTGTGTGAATGGTATGGAAGCAGATTTGGTAATTGTTGTGGTTGGGTAATGTAGCAAACTTATTTAATGGGTTCCAGGTTCTGTGGAACACAATTAGGAAAGTGGTTAACATTGGACCATTGTTGATATTTATGTTATATTTATGCTCCTAACAATTCTGGTGAGCATGAATGAAAAAGGAAAATGAGTGAAAATTGGTAGCTTATGAATAATATGGATGAGGACATGTTCATTTAAATAAATTATTGGATATTGCAACAATAGAAATATCAACTGATAGTGTTGATGATGGTAGAAAGGTAAAAAGTAAAAGGAAAGGAATTATGTGATTAGAAAGAATTAGGTGATAATTCCTTTAGCTATGTTTTGAAACTGATGTTTGAAAATTAATGCATGTTATGCATCGATACTAGGAGATTTTATAACCTTAAGACTTTGAATGTGTTATATATCATGAGCATGTTAATTATGAAACGATAGTATGTAATTCCATTTCATTTAAAAATTTATTGTCGGAATTAATTCTTATGGAAGGATAATTCGTTAACACTCATAAAAAATGATGAATATACGAATTCCATGTTTGGGATAACATAATAAGGTTATCGAATGAGATCCAATGTCACATAAGGGATCCATTGAGAAAATGGAATTCTTACTGTTAATTAGTTCTATGATCATGTGATTATGACATTTACGTGCCCGTGTCTATATTATTTTATGACAAGAAAAATGTTGAAGGCTATATCAATATGTATACTAACTACTAACTAGATTCCTTCATCAAAACATGAGGCACATATGCCATTGGGTGCTACCTTGCGCTAAGAAACCATGCAATGCATACACTTAAACTATTACTACCACCAAAGTTCTAGCTAGCCACTTATATACTTGTCGAAAAAGGACACCTTCCTTGTTGGAGGTGTAATGGTATTGGGATAGGAAAATTGCTTGGAATTAAAAGGTTTCCTAGGCATGGGAGTTATGATGGGAGTTTTGTTTATGGGGGATTTGTGATGATAACGAAGTTGTGATGGAAGTTGTGGTGGTAAATAATATTCATGTCGATAGAATAATATCGAGATTGGTAGTTTCCACACTCATTGGGATATAAGTGAGAGGGGGGAGCTCATTTGGACTTGTACGAAAACACTGTGTGGAATAGTTAAACCACCACTGCGTGTTTTCTTCGGCTAAGATCCACTCGATGTGTTGGAATTAAAGGAAAGGTTGACTGAATATTATGTGGAGCACACGCAACACTAGGTTCTTGCTTCGACTGATAAATCACTAAGTGTGGAAGCAAAGAAGAAGCCACAAAGATATGTATTAATTATCAATTTAAATAATTTTTTGTTAAGATTATGATTTAATTTGGTTTAATGTTATGATTTGTAATGATTCAAATAATGTTTATACCTAAAGTATTATGCTTTAATGATTATGTTATGTTCGAAATTGACTTAAAAAAATCAGTTATCGCTCATGACATGTATGTATAATATCGAGCTATCCAACATGAGCATATGATTTTGACCATGAGGCAAGAAACAACAACTTTATGATGTCAGAGTGTGTAGCAACACAATAGAGTTTAAGACCACAGGAAGAAGGTCATTATGGCAACACTATAACCTAATGATACACAATGATTGCGATGAAATATGCCATGATTGATATGTTATGTTATTGAATCCAAGTAGAGGGATGCCTTGGCTATGAAGACATTTCCTATGCGAGGAAGCCTTAAAAAGGGATGGATCACCTAAGGGACTAGGAAGTAGAGAAGGGGATGCATGAACTTGGAAGGTGTGTGACTTCATGGAAGATGAAATAGATCACCTAAGGGACTGATAAAGTGGAAAAGTGGATTCTAGAATTGGAAACTAAATTGGTTTCACAAAATCGTGTGTATATTGATTGGGATCAAGAGTGCATTTGGTGTTTCCCAAAAAGAAATAAGCCAGAATTGTTATTGAAGGGACACTGAGCACAATGGATGGCATGTATGGAAATTGAATGTAGAATACACTTTGGTGTCAAGTGGCTGAGCATGTACACGTGCAATGGAAACAAGATAAACCAAATGAAGCCACATGGGAGATGGCTGATCAAAAGAGGGTGTCACACCCATATTTTGTTGTTGAGTAAACAATGGTAAATGTAATTGTAAATATGTAATATTTATTTATAAATATCATTCTTTTTTAGTATTTTGTTGCTAAGAACACCAAGGAAAATGGTCCTCTCAAGGGGGTGGGGTTTGTAACACCCATGGTGTACACCCCTTGATTTTCATAATGTAATTTTACTCTGATTATAAATTACTATAAATTTATCTAAATGGCTTAAAAAGTGGCACAACATATCCACAATATAGAGGGGAAAATGAGAAAGAAACAGAGTGATGTTAGTTGGCACCACTGCTTAATCAAATGCAGATATATCAAGAAATACCCTAAAGAATATTCAGTAAAGAACATGAATAGACACCCAAGAAATGATAAAAAGAAATTTGAACAACAAGAGGTGGTTGGATTTTTGTTGAATGGAAGAACTTTGAGGACAAAATTGGATTTTTGGGAAAGGAGCCAAACTTGTGAGCATGAATAGCTGAGTTTTCTTGAAAAATCCCCATGGATTGTGGATCTAGCTTGAGGGCGTTTTTTGTAATAACTACATGCTATGACTAGTCTATGGTTGGGTGGAAAATTGAAGTGCAACCTTTAGTTTAAACCATTGTAGTATATCAATAAGTGATATTAACTATGAGTTGTGAATATGACGATTAATTTTTTTATTGAATTAATGTATAAGTCTTTGATAGTCTTGCATGGTTGTAGGAAATTGTTGCATGAAATTAATAGGAAAAATGCCTTGACTATTCTATGGATTATATTGAAATTATACCTTGAGGTTGTAATAACTATGTCTTGATTTTTATGTGAAAGTTAATATGTTTCAAGTGGACATGCAGGGATATGTGATTACTGTTGCTCACTTTTCTACTATAACTTTTCTTTTGGGAGGTTGTAGAAGTTGAAACTTGGATCACGGTCAAGGGTGAAACCTGTTGATCCTTTAGTCTAGTTTTTAGATCTTGGGTAGTGAATTTTTTGGAAATATGATTAGAAGAAGTTTATCTTCCTAAATGCATCTTCAAATAGATCATACTGGCATTTCCACTATAAAATTTCTTCTAAGAGGTTCCATAACCTGAAACTTGGTCTATAGTGAGGTGAAATCTCTTTGGTCATTTGACCCAACTTTTAGATCTAGGGTCATTATAATTTAGGATATATTACTATAGGAAGTTGAGCTTCATGAATTCTCTTAAAATCGTGCATCAGACATGCCATGTTGGCATTTATAGTATAATTTTTCTTCTGGGAGATTCCAAAAGCTGAAACTTGGTCCATAGTGAGGGGAAATATCACTAATGATCAAGTCCAACTTTTAGATGTTGGGCGGTGATATTTTAGATATGAATAGAGGTAATTAAGCTTCCTTAATTCTCATAAAATAATTCATCAAACAAGTCATGTTATCCTTTATGTTATAACTTTTGTTCCAAAACGTTGTAGAAGTTGAAACTTGAACCATAGTGAGGCGAACTCCCACTAATAATTTGGTTTATCTTTTAGAAGTTGGACTTCTATAATTTAGGATATATGCCTTGAAGAATTTTCTATATTAGTTTTCATGCAAAGTGTTTGAAGAAATGCCTAAATGGTTTAATTATTCACTGCATACAAATTGTTTGATGAAATTCCCCAATGATTTTTTTTTTTGGATGAGGATAATATTCTTGTATGGTAGTATTGTTTTAGCTAATATATTCCTATTTGCATGAAAATAAGTTTTTTTATTAGTTGCATCCAAAGTGTTTGAAGAAATTCCTAAATGATTTAATGAGTCATTCTATACAAATTGTTTGATGAAATGCTCTAATGAAAATGTTATTTTGTTGTTGGGGATAATATTGTTGTATTATAATATTGCTGTAATTGATATATGCCTAATGGAATACAAAGAATTTTAATAAATTTATTAAAGGTGTTTTATTGCAATTTGCATACAAACTACTTGATAAAATACCTCAAAGGCAAAATCGAAATTTGCATGATTGAGTGGTATATTTAGTTAGTATGTTATGAATAGAATTAAAGTGATGTTTCTAATTTGATTTAATACAAAATCTTTGAAAAAATGTATACAAGAAAATGCTACTTAATTGGTTATGTACAAAGTATTTTAAGAAAGGTTTACATGTAAATTGTTTGAGAAAATGTATGATAGATGAAAATCAAGTTTTTGCAAGTGTGGTTAGGATAAATTTAGTAGGGCTATGTGATGAAGTGGTATAAAATCTTATTGTTAAGCTAGTAAAAGGAAACATACCCCATAACCTATGTAAGTCATTAGGGGAATTGGATATGTTATAACAATTCATTGTGCTTAAGTGTTCTAACTGTGTCTTTACATACAATCTATCATCTTGGAGCTTAATTACTCTTCTATTGTTTTCGTTTTGTGTGTGTTTTTTTTATGGTTTAGATACCTCAGTTCATTCAAATATGATTTTTCTATGATATGTATAAACTAGTGGTTTTCCTTTTTCATCAAACCACTTGCATACAAAAGCAAGGTAATAATGGAATTTGTTCATTTAAAAACATAGTAAAATTAAAAAGATAACAATATATGCTTATTTTTTCAAACTTTTCAAATTGAAAATATTAGTTTTTGTATTATGGATTCTATGACCCTTCTCTCCCCCCCCCCCCCCTCTCTAGCACACATAGATTCATTTACACTAGTGGTTTCTTCATTCACTCTAACCACTTACATATAAAAGGAAAAATAATATTAAGATTCATTTATTCAAAAATTTGTGTAAACTAAACAAATTAATAAGATGGGCTACACATTTTTTTCAAACTTGTTAGATCTTTTTTTTAATTGATTTCACCCATAATAGATTTAACCGTTGAATCTCATCGTTTACATAACACTTCATAATATAGCAATAGCCAATTGAATTGCTCCCAATTAGACAAATTTATTAAACTTGAAATATTAATGAATTGATTTTTTTTTATGTATACATAAAACTGGAAAAAAAAAAATCATATTTTTAAAATTTAATTTTTAATTTTTTTTTAATTGAAATTCAATTTTAATTTTATATTTTTACTATACATAAAATTATACCGTAATAATCACATATATTTTAATCAGTTATTTTTTTTTATCTTTATTATTTTATATTCATGCATTTTTTTATAAATATCCATTATGTTATGAAACAAATAAATCAGTAAAAAAAATATTGAATTAATGGATAATTAAATCAAATTGTAACTATATTTATAATATTTATTGTATATAACAAAATAAAATTTTAGAGAAATATTGAACTACAAAACAAAACTCATCCCTCATGTTATAGAATAAATAATTAAGTGAAATGAAAACATCTACATCACCCCATGGTTGTATGTTTATTTAAGAAAAAGGAAGAACACCATATTAGATTTAATAAGTACATGGGTACATCACACCATCGATAGCCGGAGATTGTTGATGTCTATACTTTTTTTTTCATATAATAAAATAAATTGTGTGTTTATTTAAGAAAAAGAGAAGAAAACATACCTAGAATAAAATATTGTTTCTCTCCATTACTAAAATTTTAACTTGGATTGGTTAACAATTTAGTATTTTAGCTAGAGTAGACCACAATAGATATTCATGTTTTTCTTTATAATTTTCAGATATCATGGTTATTGTTTTTTAGTATTGGGTTAGAGGTAGGAGGATGCTTACAGAAGCTTTACTTATTTTATATATACAAATCATAATTCAAAGTTCATGATGAAAACTAGTGAAAGCCACACCATATTATTGTAATAATCAAAATATATGAAATTTATATTAAAAAATAAATAAAAATCATCACAAATTTAAAAAGTTAAAAAAGCTAGAAGTATAATAAAATATAACGTATTTATCCAAAATACCAAACTGTAAAGATTTCAACCTAACTTTTCCAACATCTTCCAAATATATAATAGTCAAACTCATCTTCCAAATATATAATAGTCAATCTCTACATGGTGAGGGTGTCAAGAATGTTGAGCACATGCTAGAGCTATCAATAAGCTCACATTCTGAAAACTTTTAGGAGAGCTATGAATAAGCTCACTTTCTTAAAGCCTTCACAATTTAATTGTGTAGTTATATGATGGGTTTTATATGGAGTCTTTGACCACTCAAATCAAACCGGGGAAAATTTTTGATAATTGGAGTTTGATTCCACTAGGGTGGATTGAATCATAATAGGGTGGATTTATGGGGCACATTTATCTTTATATATTTTTTCTTATTTTTAAATGGAATTATATCTATATATATATATAAAGAAAGGGTGAAATTTTAAAATATGTGTCTTAATGATTTATGAGTCGAATGTCACATTCATAATTTTGTTGTCATTGACTATTTAACCCCTTTGACTCATTGTAACTCACTCATTAAATGCATGTAAGAGGCTATAGACAAAGAATAATATAACTTAGTTATGAAATCATGGGATAAGTACAACACTATTGAAAGTTGTATCATTAAATGCATGTGAAAGGTGGGTGATAGTGTCCTCTCATCTAGTTAAGACAACACGGGTTGAGTATAATAATTGTGAGTAGTTGTGATAGTCGAACATGCCTGGGAGAATAAAGATATTCAAGTACAAGAACAATTTATTTTTCGGAACAAGAAGAAGAGAAAAAATAATAGTTTGATCTTGTAAAAGTGTTGGAAGCCATACTTTATGTTGGAAAACAACAATGACAACTAGTAATTACATGGACAACTATGTTGTCATGTTTGTTAGGAGTTCTTGTTGAAAAACTACCCAAGAACATGCTGAAATGTTGCTTCAAGAACTCCTTCTATAATTTGATTTCATGGATCCCTTAATGAGGTATTCCTAACGATTTCTTAGAGTCCTTGATGAGATATTCCTAATAATTTTTTTCTTAGAGCTTGGAGGGGTTGAGGATTCTCTAAGGGACTCAATTGAGTTGTATAAACTGACACAAAAGAGAGCTAGATGGTTAGAATGATTATTGTAGTTGTGTCACTATAGTTTCGCTAAATATTGGATTGTTTCTATGGGCTATTGATAGTGGTAAGAGCCTCTCCATCCTCATGGACTCATAGGTAGGTGACATGTCTTAAAAAGAAATAATACAACAAAGCTTATGGTTTGGTGGAATCTCCAAGATGATACAATGGGTTAAGTGTTTAGTTATGTAAATATACCTAAAAATAAGTGTTCTAGGAAATGTGGTTGTTTACTATTTTAATAGTGTTTAACTATTATATTTTATTTGTGCTTACACATAACCACTATCTATACTTAAATAATATTTTATCTATAAACATTTTTATGATTAAATACATGAATCTATTCATCATTTTATATGTATTCATTTTATTTATCAAAGTTATGATATATTGATATAACTTATTTATCTAAACTCGAAATACTCATAAGCTATAAAATTGTATAATTACAAAATTTAATTATAAAATTACAATATTTTATTATGTGAAATTGTCAAATAATTTACTTAAAAATTAAAATATATTTAAAAATTAAAATCATCTCATACTCAATAAACAACTGTTATTAATTTATTTTTATCATAATAAATATAAACATTTTTATCATAATACATACAATACAATATTTTTACACCGTAAGGCATTCCCATCTAAGAAGAACTCCCCCAGCTGCCACTCTGCATTGTTTTGCACTGTTGATCTTATGTGTTAGACGATTCAAATATTATCCACCGTTAGATGCAAGTTTTAGTTGTTTTGGTTGGTTAGGGTATGTCAGTTACACTCTTTCTTCCAAGCCTTTGCATATTCGATGCGCGGGGATCCTGTCAGAGTATTTTCAGTGGATGCAGAGCCATTCTTCTTGGAAGCCAAGCAAATTCTAGCACAAATACTCCTACAGTTGTTGACGAGGAGCCCAACGAAATGAAAGATTTGATGTGTGCCTTGTTAGTGTGGACCCGACTGGTGGAGCTTGAAGTTGAAGGAGGCATTTCAGAATCCATGAAGTCGACCTGCCTTAGATAAAGGGCTTTCAAAGCCACTAAAGTGTAACGGCATGGTCTTCACACTCGCTATAGCCTCTTTATCGCATTTCTGGGTTGAATTTCCTATAAATCTTTCTGAATGGTTACAACAACTCCAAGAGGCACCAGAACATAGGGATAGGAGAAAGAAACAGATAAAATGGACAAATGTTTCACCTGTACCAAATGGAACACTCTGAAGTTTTTCATAATCTTGTGACACAATTAGCGCCAGTGAAGAATCATAATGTATGTTGTCATTAAAACTGAATGAATGATGTCCATCCTGAAATGAATGGCCTGAAAATGATCCATGATTGTTGGAAGAAGAGGGACTGGAAGAGTCTACGTTGTGGTAAGATTGGCATGGCATCAAATAAGGCTTGTGGAAAGAACCTTTAGGTAATGAGATATCAAGGGGTTGGGGCAATTTGATAATCGCATCCCAGACATCGGGGCGGTCAATGTGTAGAAAGATGCCGATGTAGTAGAGTTGGGAAGTGCATCTATTTTGAAATGAGGACTCTCTGTGTGATGGTGTGGCAAGCTACCACTGTGGTGATCAATTGCAGAATGTAGCATATATGATGAACAACCAAATTGAGTATAAGAATCAAAAGTTTGACGATGGTAATGGTAGTATGAGCTATTACAATGGATGCTCTCTAGATAGGGTAAGGATATGAACCGTGGGTTAAAGGTGCAGAGTGTAACCATCCCCACTGGAGTAGATTGAGTTGGGGAGTAGGGGACTACCTGTTCCCTACCCTTTCTATTTGAAATTGCCTTAGTTTTTTACTATCAATATTATATTCATATAATACCTAAAAACCATTTAGGCCATTTTTGTATTTGTTTACCCTTTCTAGTAAATTTAAAATAATGACATTTCTAATTTTGTAGGTATACATCCTTCTCCGAGCTATTCCCATTGCTTGCTACAAGGACTTTGCTATTGGTGAAGGTTTAGAAAATTTCACAAAAAAATTGGTTCGATGACTCTCATAGTGGAGAACTCTGTGCAATTTGTAGGACCTCTGGCTACCACATCCTTTAGTACAAATACAACTTTCGAACTGCGGAGTCCCAAGCGAGTGCAGGTATATTATTCATCACAATTTTACAAGTATGGACTTGTATTTTGCAAATACAAAAATTGAGGTTTGATTCCTGAATAAACCCATTTTGAAAACAAAGTTTTTTATGTTGCACAATGCAAATGAGATGCTAATGTTACACTTGATATTTGATCTCAAAAATGCAAAGACTCATTCCCGTAGAGGGCACCTTGTGGGGTAATTTGTTGCATCCTGTACAATTAACAGGCAACGAAAGACCCATTTTGAAATCGATCATAAGAATAATTGATTTGTGAAGAAAACCAACCACAGAAATCACTGACTTTAGATTAGAACAAATAAGTACATCACTGCAGTTTAGTACAATCTCCTGCCACCTATGTTTCCAACTACAGCTCTGCTAAAGAACAACCCTTTTTCAGGTCAGAGAGATGCCTTCTCAAACAACAAACCTTCTAAATGGTTCTAGCCATTTAAATTTTTCAAAACTGCTCTATTACTAGCCTAAATAAAAAAATTGATCTAAATGACTTTGGAAACCAGACACATATTTTGCAACTCTCAATTGATTTTTGATCATTTCCTCACCTCCTCATATTCAGCTTCAAGTGCCGAAGTTCCCCCTTCTGATCTAATAACATTGCCAACAAGTCTTAACAATGCTTTAATCCATCCATTAGGTTCCATTGTGGATGTGCTACATCCCATTGGATGGCCTCTTTTTTGAAAGGGATGAAGCTAGATGCCAGTCCGCTGCAATTCCTTACTTAAACCACTTTCCAAAACGACCAAATTATTTACTAGTCTAGTGCAATTCCTTACTTAAAACACTTTCCAAATGAACAAAATATCTACTGATTACATAAATTATACAATCTATATTAAAAACAAAAAACAAAACTCACAGCCAAATGTTTTGCATAGAATATGTGCAAAATTATAAATCTTATTCTTGATATTTATGAAAGAAGTGTTGTGGAACCACACAATATTTGGTTTTGGGTTGGATACAATAACATACTCACAGGTAATAACATAATCCCTCACTCCAGTGACTGTGATTTTAGTGTCTTTGTGTGTAATCTTCTTACATTAACATTTATTTAGGTGAATATTTTTTCCCATATTAATACTTTTTATTCTAATATGAAACTACTTTACAACCAGGTTACTTGATCATCCAAAGGATATGAAAACATTTAGTCGTATGGAGGACAAAGTGGAGAAAGCTAGCGAAGATAACATCCTTTTCTATCTACATTAAAAATGAGGTGCAAGCAAATTGATTGATGGTTTTCAAACAAACCAAAGGCGCAGTTTGTTCGACATGCTGAACTTTAGTTGACTTCTACTCTAACAAAATTTTGCGTGAAATGAGAGCAATTTCATTTATAACAATCCTCTGCCATCAAAATCCATTGATAAGTTTACCTCAGAATCTTTTACAAGACAAAATGTTTCTCTCGAAGAACTTTACCCTAAAGGATCTGGATATGTGTCAATATCCAGAAATAGAAATGGTGAAGTTGCCATAACTTATATGCATGCTACAGAAATTGAAGCTCTGATGCCAAAGCTTTTGCATGCTGACTACTATATGGAACCAACAATATAAGAATTAGCACTGAAAGAGAGTGTGGAACCTGATTATTGATGTCAGGTTAAAGATTTTGTCTTAGGTAGAAAATCTGATGGATCAATGAAGTTTTTGAGGAAACAAATGTTAGATGCCTTGGAGACTATTATTCAATTAAACAAGTGAAATTGGGACAATTTGAAAAGGTCATGGCAGTGAAATAGCCATCAAGAAGCTACCATTCATGTTGATATCTATGCGCCCAAATCCAGTAGAGACTCCACTATTATAAATCTATTGTATATAAAATTTGATACAAATTGGTCGGGAGGAGAGTATGTATATGTTTCTAAAGCATTTTTTGGATTCCAAGCTTTTGGTGCACTGAAATATTTTTTAATCACACCTTTTGACTTGTTCAAGGTACGTGCACAAGCAACACGTATTTCAAGGCCACCATACACCAAGAAAATATTTCCATTATTAATAAAAAACAACAAATTTTTCAAAATTTGTACCTATTTTTTCTCTTGATAAAATAAAATGGGATCAAATTTCTCGACTTTTATCAACATTTCCTTCAAATCATTCCAATGTGATTATTTATCTTAGAAAGTATCCATGGTTAATCACTGGATCTATTTAGCCTCTATTTATTAAGGATCTAAAATATTATTTTCCTTCCATGCTCATGGAAGGTTGGAGTGTCTTGTGGAGGGTCCTTTGACCAGGAGAAATTGAAGAAATTGGTCATTTTTTAACTAAGTTAAAAAGAGTATAGATTGCATTAAATTTGGAAGGAATGTGTTTCTTGCTATCTAAGCTTGACCATGCTCCATGACATCTCACTCCTACCTTAAATACTCGGCTTGGCTCAAGTGGCATAAACATGGCTTGGCCCATCCACTTTCTACATATATGACTAGGATGCTAAGCAAGAAAACACCTACCTAAGTCTTGATGTCCTATTTTGAAATGTCGCTAGGTGTTTCTTGTTTTTTCAATGAATAATGGACGGTGCTTAGGTATATTGTTCATCATAGTTTTACAAGTATGGACTTGAACTTTGCAAATAAAAAATTTGAGGTTTGATTCCTGAATAAACCCATTTTCAAAACAAAGTTTTTTATGTTGAATAATCCAAATGAGATGCTTATGTTACACTTGATATTTGATCTCAAAAATTCAAAGACTCATTCCTGTAGAGAGAACCCTTTGAGGTAATTTGTTAGATTCTGTACAATTAACAGGTAGCGAAAGACCCATTTTGAAATCGATCATAAGTATAATTGATTTGTGAAGAAAACCAACCATATGTTTTCAACTACATCTCTACTAAAGAGCAACCCTTTTTCGGGTTAGAGAGATGCCTTCTCAAACAAAAAACCTTCTAAATGGTTATAGCCATGGAAAATTTTAGGGGCGAATTTTTGCCCTTTGGGGGAACTAAGGGGTTTTAAATTTTTAGTGGGCGAATATTTTGTATCATAGTACATTTTTGCAAATTGCCTCAAATAGCCCACCTTATTTTAAGGGAGAGGGTAAAAAAGGTAAATTTAGCCCTTGAAATTAGGAGTTACAACCTTCCATTCGCCCTAATTTTCAAGAATAGGTTTTATTTAAGTGAATCCTATGGGCCAAATACCATATTTATAAAAGAGGTATGGTAAATTAATAAAAATATAAATAAATGAGAGGTGTGGTAAATAAATAAAACATTTTTTATAATTACTCCATAAGTCACCTTATATACATGCAAGGGTGTAAACAAATAAAAATATAAATAAAGTGGAGGTATGGTAAATAAATAAAACCTTTTTTTATACTTACTCAAAAGGTATGGTAAATAAATAAAAATATAAATAAACTAGATGTATGGTAAATAAATAAAATCTCCTTTTATATTTAGCCCATAACCCTCTTTCTATTTGTGAAGGCTCAAAAAAGAGGTTTTATTTAAGTGAATCCTATGGGCCAAATACAATATTTGTAAAAGAGGTATGGTAAACAAATAAAACATTTTTTTATATTTACTCCATAAGTCACCTTATATTTACGAACACTCAAAAAAATGCTTTATATTTAGGTGAAACCTATGGGCAAAATACTATGGGCCAAATACCATGGGCCAGATTATTATTAATACCATGCAAAAAACATTATTATCCTAATATTCTTATTAATAAAAATTAAAATGGCACATGGTATTCACCCATGGTATTCACCTCAAATGTAGCCTATTTAAATGGGGGAATTAAACTAGCATAGATCCATATTTACTCTGGATCTACTAAGCCCCGAGAGGTATCAAATATTGTGATATGTAAACTAGCATAGAGTGAAAAAATATTTGATCCCTCTCGGGGCTTGGTGGATCAAGAGTAAAAACGGATGTTGTAATTTAATGTATGTTAAACATTTCAACTTGGTTAAAATAAAAAACAAAATAAAAATCAATTATTAATCTTATTAATTTTTATAAATTACTAATAGTAATTTTTAAGCTCCAGGTTTATGATAACCCATGGTATTGACCCATGGTAATACCATGGTATTCATGTGAACCTAGACTATTTAAAGGGGAAATTCTATCATCTTAGATCCATCTTAATTCTGGGTCTACCAAGTGCTCAGAGGGATAAATAGATTTCATCCCCCTAAGAGTGGTAGATGTGGAGTTAAGATGGATATAGGTTGGTTTTTATGATAATGAAGATATTAAATAGACATAGGAAATTATATTGTAGAAACATCTTAAGGTGAATGGTTAAAGCTACATTTAGTCACTTCACAAAATTTAGTAAAAAATACCAATATCTCCATTAATATTGGTTTTTAACTTTTTCTGATTTAACAAAAAAAATTCAAAACAATGAAACCTTATCACCCTTTCCACATCGCCCTCGCAGAAGATTTCTCACCATGTTTAAGACATTCTCAATATGATATCTTCATGAAAAAGTTTAGGTACTGATGTTAGATTAGTTGTTTGAAAAATAAGTTGGTTTATACAACCTTTCATCTTCTGTGTTATTCTATTTTGTCCTAATGATCTGTAGGGGTTGGAGCCACTGCACCATATTTTCCTAAAAGGTGGAGATTGTTCAACAAAAAGGAAATTAATCTACATTTTACAATGCTGTTAAGAAATGCGAGACCTATGAGGGTAGTGAATTATGCTAATAAGCAATTTAGATTGGGAGAGACGTAATTAAATTTTATTATTTAATTGAAGATTTCCAATTAAAATAATAATAAATCTACATTTATATATTCATATATTGATTGGAAGGATTCTCACAGTGGTCACTTCTTTCAATTAGATCCCCTTCAAGCCCTTGGGATACATAATACTTTCTTATATAATATAGTTGGGGCTTGTTACTTGTTGGCATGTTGGGGTAAACAAACTTGATGTGTTTTTTTTTTATCTCGCAGTTGGAGTCTATGGAATAAGGAAGAAATTTGATAACTTGAAAAAAGTGGTAGCTTGACAAAAGTTGTAGAGAAAAGATTAATCTCTCATACCTTGACAGAACTCATTGTCAATATCAACACCTACAAGAACTTTGTTGTGGAATATTATCAAAACTAATAGAAGGATATGAAAGAGTGTATTGTAAGAACCTTGACAAACATGGCCACTGAAACTTGGAACATTGTTTGTAGGAAGAGAAAATTATGTTTCTTTTTCCAAACATGTATGTTAGTGTATTACAGTTTAATGAATATGTTTTCTTATTATCATATATGGTTTCATACTTTAACAAAACATTCGCTAAGACTTCACAATGTTTTATTATTCAGTAAAAGATTTGCCAAGATCTTACAAGATTTTATAATTCAGTGAAAGATTCTCCATCACTGTACAAGATAATATAATCTGGTGAGAGATTCACCAAATATATATATATATATATATATATATATATATATATATATATATATATATATATATATATATATATATATATATATATATATATT
Organism: Pinus tabuliformis; assembly: GCA_031772625.1. Classification (NCBI taxonomy): domain Eukaryota; kingdom Viridiplantae; phylum Streptophyta; class Pinopsida; order Pinales; family Pinaceae; genus Pinus; species Pinus tabuliformis. The sequence goes on from CM062815.1 coordinate 92,284,288, forward strand.
ATATTATTGATAAAATCGCCTCCCATTTTTCCTATGTACCATGGGGATTAGCCCATTTATTATACATATAAATTTAGGGTGGTTCTTAAAATTGCCCCTGGTTCTAGCCATTTAAATTTTTCAAAACTGCTCTATTACTAGCCTAAATAAAAAAATTGATCTAAATGACTTTGGAAACCAAACACGTATTTTGCAACTCTCAATTGATTTTTGATCATTTCCTCACCTCCTCATATTCAGCTTCAGGTGCCTCAATTCCCCCTTTTGATCCAGAAGAAGATGACCCACTAGATTGTTGATGCATATGTTGTCCTATTTTCAAGGACACTTGACTTACAACGTCAGTTTTCGCTTTGATCATATCCAAGTCGTCACTGGACATGGATTTCTTCAAATCAGCTACTGTCGATTCGATTTCAGTGACTACATCTGCAGGAATCTTGTCCTTGTAGTCACTTAAGCTCTTCTCCACACTGTATATCATGCTATCTATGTGGTTTCTAGCATCAATTAACTGTTTCTTTTCCTGATCCTTTTGGGCATGCATCTCAACTTCCTTCACCATCTTCTGGATTTCATCGTCTGAAATCCCTCCAGATGATTTTATAGTAATTTGTTGCTCCTTTCCAGTGGATTTGTCGTGGGCAGATACAGTCACTATACCATTTGCATCAATGTCAAAGGTAAATTCTATTTGGGGAACACCTCTAGGAGCTGGTGGAATACCAACCAACTGAAACTCACCTAGAAGCTTATTGTCTACAACCATTTCATGCTCTCCTTGGAATACCCTTACACCAACCTGAGTTTGACCATCTGTTGCAGTTGAGAATATCTGACTCTTCTTCGTTGGGATTGTTGTATTTTTTCTTATTAACCTAGTGAAAACCCCGCCAAGTGTTTCTAATCCAAGAGAAAGAGGAGTCACATCCAGTAAAAGCATCTCCTTTACATCACCCCGCAGAATTCCACCTTGGATGGCAGCACCCATTGCCACAACCTCCTCTGGATTAACACCTTTACTTGGTGTCTTTCCAAAAATCTCAGCAACAATCTCTTGAACCCTGGGCACCCGACACATTCCTCCCACAAGAATAACTTCATCCACTTCCGATGTCATAATCCCTGCATCTTTTAGACAATTCTTGCAAGGGATTCTTGTTCTCTCGATTAAGTGATTTACTAGCATTTCAAACTTTGAACGAGTTATTGTCACATTCAAATGCTTTGCACCAGATGCATCTGCTGTGATAAATGGTAGATTAATCTCTGTCTGAGAAGAAGATGACAGTTGCACATTCTCTTTCTGTACAGCCTCGTGAAGCCTTTATAGGGCTAGCTTATCATGGGATAAGTAAAAAAATTCCATCTTTTTTAACTCACCAACTAAATATTGGAGTAGCGTATTATCAAAATCTTCACCACCCAAAAAATATCACAATTTCTGGCCTTGACCTGCAATAAAAAAATAACAAGGTTACAATAATTCGCTTCACAAAGAAAAGAATGAGAAGAAATAAACCATTAGTGTAAAATAAACTAACATCACGATTCTCAGGGGAAGGAACGTGCCTCGAATACACCATTGGATATTTCAAGCACTGATACATTGAAAGTACCCCCACCCTAGAAACAAACTTTCAACTGGAAATTCCAATCATACATTGTTGAGGTGCGCAAAGCATTAAGCCATCCACTCAGGTTCTATCCTCACTGTGTTAAAGCAAGATGCAAGTCTTTCGGTTCATTGCAACACAAGCATTGCCAAATATGCAAATTACAAGTACAAATGATTAACAAAATAAATAACCCAAGTATTCAACAATAAAGAAGTGAGAATAAAAGGACGGACACAACCATCACAATCCCCTAATCTAAAGACATACTTGATATTCTTAGACATCCAACCAAAATATCTTTCATTTCATCTCGCAATCAAGTTGGGTAAAATTTACCCACTATTTCTTACCAAATAGTGCAATTTTTATGTCCTTTTATTAACTAAATCCAACAATCAAGAAAATTTCTCTACAAAATTGCCAATAAGGCCCAACAATGCTTTAAGCCATCCATCAGGTTCCATTGTGGATGTGCTACATCCCACTAGATGGCCTTAGTTTTGAAAGAGGCGAAGCTAGATGTGACTCTATTACAATTCCTTACTTAAAACACTTTCTAAAACGATCAAAATATTTACTAGTCTGGTGAAATTCCATACTTAAACACTTTCCAAGTGAACAAAATTTCTAATGATTATATAAATTACACAATCTATATTAAAAAACAAAAAACAAAGCTCACAGCCAAATGTTTTGCATAGAATAGGTGCAAAACTATAAACCTTATTCTTGATAATTATGAAAGAAGTGTTGTGGAACCACAGAATACTTGGTTTTGGGTTGGATACAATAACATAATCATAGGTAATAACATAATCCCTCACTCCAATGATTGTGATTTTAGTGCCTTTGTGTAGTCTTCTTACATTCACATTTATTTTGGAGAATATTTTTTCCCATATTAATACTTTTTATTCTAATATGAAACTAATTTACAACCAGGTTACTCGATCATCCAAAGGATATGAAAACATTTAGTCGTATGGAGGACAAAGTGGAGCAAGCTAGCATAGATAACATCCTTTGCTATCTACGTTAAAAATGAGGTGCAAGAAAATTGGTTGATGGTTTTCAAACAAACCAAAGGCGCAGTGTGTTCGGCATGATGAGCTTTAGTTGACTTCTACCATAACAGATTTTTGGGCTAAATGAGAGTAATTTCATTTATAACAATCCTCTACCATCAAAATCCATTGATAAGTTTACCTCAAAATCTTTTACGAGAAAAAATGTTTCTCTAGAAGAACGTTACCATAAAGGATCTAAATATGTGCCAACATCTAGAAATAGAAATGGTGAAGCTGCCATAACTTATATGCATGCTACAAAAATTGAAGCTCTCCAAAGATTTTGCGTGCTGACTACTATATGGAACAAAGATACAAGAATTAGCAGTGAAATATAATGTCGAACGTGATTGTTCTTGTGAGGTTAAAGATTTTGTCTTAGGTAGAAAAGGTTATGGATCAGTGAAGTATTTTGGGAAATAGATGCTAGATGCCTTGAGTTTTAGAGTATTATTCAATTCAACAAATCAAGATCCTTGTGTCCATGGATGAAAGCAAAATGCATCTTGTAGTCCAGGGCATAGACAAGCCTGCAGAAATTTTATTATTAAATGTGAAATGCAAGGACAAAAAGACAGGTTAAGAGTTCTTAGAAGGCCGTGAGGTGGAAAATTTTGAGAAAAGGATAAAACAGATCACTAAAGAGGAGGGTGCCAACTTTATTTCATTTAATGCTAGCAAGGGAGAATGGAAATTCCAAGTAAAACATTTCACTAGATATTGCCTGGATGGGTTTGACAGCAAGTGATGGAGAATCACTTGTGAAGCCCTGTAACAACTCTACATCTAAACAAATATTGTAGGGGTTGAGTTGCATATACTTGTTCTGATATTCTACTATTCTGTGATTATAGTACCTTGCCCCATGGCTATATTAGGAAGCACAACTGATTTGATGTCTGACTTTTGTGTATGGAGTTTGTTGTAATGGAATGACATTACAATATGGGGTGCATTCAACTTGCATCTTGTGATAGGATTCATCATTGTGCAACATCCCCTGCAAGCTATTTTTTGTTCTTTTGCATATAGTTGAGCCAATGTTAATGTCTCTGCTTCAAATGCATTATTTTCACCATACATGTTATTTCTATTCATTGTGTTTTGGTCTAATGTTCAATCTCTCTAGATGCAAGGATTGCTCACATTTGGCTATAATTTTCACATAATTCATAGATATAGCTTTCCATAATTTTTTTACAAAATGGTAATGCCAATTTTTCAGTGATAAGCCTCCCAATTTCCCCAGAAAGGATCATGTAGGTGCGCTCTGGAAAATGGCAACGAGACCCATGCCCATACTTGTGGTAACAGTCTAATCATCTGATTGCTCTGCAATATTCATGGCTTATAAGATTTTCAATCATTTTTATATATTGAGATCAGTGACATTAAAAATTGAAATTTTATTTAAGATTACATGCCATAGACAGTATAAAATTATAAATATAGTCAACTGAAGAACAAACATTGAGTATCAAATATAAATGTCAATATGAATATGCATTTTACAGGTATAAGTTTCAAAATTTCCATATTTATTTTTTACATTAGGGTGATGTTGCTATTGTTTAAATTGGTCCATCTCTTGTTAAGTGGGACAATACCTATATTTTTTTTTCCAAGTTAGGCTAATTCTATTACTGAAAAAATATTGTACACTGAAGCCTTAGCCTGTGCATATCCATGCCTGAGTGTTGGAAAAAAACAACAGAAACAGAGACTGGATTGCCCATAATGAGAAACCTACCTGAATCAAAAAATGATTGCAAAAATTAACTTGCTGCCCACGCAGGGGAAACTAGTAATTGCACACAATTTTTTATCAGTTTTTCCAGGTGAAACAAAAACTAACCAAGGACCCTAAAACCATTAGTTTTTCCGAAACTCCCATTAAAGAAATGAGAAAGAAAAATTCCCAAAAACTTGAGAATAGCATACACATGGCAGGTTGTGTGGTAGGCTGTGTGGCAAACACGTGGCAAGCAGTGTGGCTGACTAGGAGTGAGGCGAAGACAACGGGTGTTCCTCCATTATGAAGCACCTGTAATCTTCCATGTCGACACCTGCTTGTTGTGAAACCTCTGCGTTGTTTGCCTACTGCGTCGATTGTTCCTCCTCGATGAAACAACGTTAAGGATCCATGTCTTCTTCTTCATGTTGGTCCTGGTCTGCCTCCTTCCTCGTTTGTCTTGTCTCCTTCCCAGTCTACCACGTCACTGCTCCTTGGTTGCTCGTTTGAGCCATGAATAGTTCTACTCTAGTGTGGCCACCACCTTCAGTGGCCTGTCCCTTAATTTCTTGCTTCGTCTCGTGAAAGGATATGGAGATAGTGGCAGTGATGATGGGCCTGTTCATGGATGAACGAAAGGTGAATTGGGCAGAATGGAGATGCGACTGTGGATTGGAAGGAGTGCCCCTGGGAGGTGAAGTAGGATTGGAAGGAATGTCGCTAGGAGGTGACGCAGGGGGCATCGAATGGAGGCGGTGAGGTTGAGAGTGGCCTCTTCCACTACGGGTGTTTGGGTAGCACCCTGTAGTCTGTTGGGCCAGAGAGGAAGTGGAATTAGAGATCAGAGAACGAGGGAGATGAGTCAATCTTCCTCTGCTTTTGCCTTTGCGACTTCGCATACGATTACACATTCTTGGCATGTTGGCGCCAGGTGTTTGATAATTTCTTCCGGGATTAGGCTCAAAGTGATGCAGAGGCTCAGTAGAATTTACGGGCGGCTTAGAGGAGGGACTAGCTGCAGAGGTCGAGTGGAAGACGAAATGGCAGGCCAGGCTCTGAGTGAAGTGAATTCCTGGGCCTAACTCAATGCAGTATAGGAGGTGGCAGTGCCTCCTAGTGCTAGTGCGAGTGCTAGGAGCTGCAACAGCGTGAGGGCAGAGGCATTGTAGAGGCAGAGGAAAATGGAGAGCTGTAGTGGTAAGATTAGCACCGGGAGTCATTTTTGCGTGGAGCCGAGGCGAGTGGTTGTAGACAGGTTGGAGACGACGCTCCCTTAAATGCCATTTGCGACTGGTGTTAATGCCATTTTTAGACCGTTGTGCTAGATTACGGATGGCCATGTGGTCTGGTCACATGTCGTTTCGTTCGGCCGCCACCTTATTGTCCTTGCTGAGCACCTGCATTCGAGAGGGACAATACCTATATTAATGAAACATTTCTTCTTAATTTATTTACGTAGGTAGGGTACCCTTATTTTCCATTTCCCTATACAGAACTTCTGTCACATCTTCTTTCTTCTATGCTACTCTTTTCTAGCCTTAAGGTGTTTCCTTTACAACATCTCAGTGAAATTGTTGATTTATTTGCTATAATAAATAAAATGAATATAATGTTATGGATGTCATATTTGTAACTTTTTCTTTATTTTCTATTTATATTTGTAATTTTATCTTTATTTGTTATTTATATATCTATGATTATTTTATTATGTTTTTCCATATATATGTTAGTTTTTTACAATTAATAATAATAATTGAAATTGAAATTATAACTTAGTTATTTTTAATGATTTTTTTAGTTTTATATTGTAACATATTATAAAATAAATATTATGAATTAAATTAATCTTTATATAATTATTAATTATATACATTTACTAATTAACTTTAATTATATATATTTATTAATTATATGTTTAACTTTTATGTGTGTTTGTTTAATTTTATATATTTATTAATTATATATTTAAATTTTGTTTGATTGATTTGAGAATTTGAATTTGAATTTCATGATTTCAATTGTGCTTTATAACATTGTGATAGCCAATTCCACTGCACCATGTGCACCAATTATTTAATTTATATATATGATGTTGATGTGAAATTTTGAGTTTTAGTTATTGACATACATTATGTCTTTCGGTTTGGTTTCAATTTTATTGTCACAAATGGTCAATAAATAATTTTCGATGTTTTTTTTAACAGGTGGGAAACCTACCATAATTTACTTGTGGAAGTAGCAACGAGGACAACCATCTCATCACTCTTATTCATGGAAACCATACCTCTCGAATAACCCACTGCTGTTGTCCGTAAGGGACAGATTTTCGCTCTTGCTAGATGTCTCTCGATCTTGGGATCCAAGAAAGACAAGCTCTTAGCCAAGCAAAAACAATTTTAAAGCATACTCAAAACCCAATAATCTTGAGAGGTTAACCAAATGACTAATTTCCAGAATGTATATTAATTTCAATAATGAAAGAATATTGTTGGCTGAAATGTGAGATTTGTGGCTGTAATTTAGCCCCGATTGTCTTCAACCTTTTAGATCTTATCCTTTCTATTGGTGGCGTGTAGTACGGAGCAGTCTGGTATGGTGGTGGATTCATATGGCGATGGGGAAATCGGAAGAGGACGGCGAAGCAAGAATAGTAGGTAAGCGTGTAAACGTGAATTTTAAAGAGAGGGGCTGAATCCCAGGCCGCGAATTGCCAAAAATCAAGTTGCTTATTCTACAACGTATAGGCTAGGCAGGCTACGTATTTTCTAATTTCGAAGCAGACTGATAGGCCGACAGGAGCAGTGGTAGTACTTAAAAGAAGCAAGTACTTTGCGCGCGCAGAAGGAAAGAGTAAAGAATTGTGCAGTTTCACGGGCAAGAAAAACAATATGATATCGCCAACGTACAGTGAAGTACTGAATCTACTGCCAATGCATGCATTCAGCTCGACTCCACTTACCTAAACGATAAAAGAGTTTCTTTCTGATCCTGTGCTGTGCAGTGTGTAGCTGTGCTGCAAGTACTCTTGTTATTTGTACAACAAAAGTTGGGAGAGAGAAACGGATCAGCGCCACCTTTGTCGACAGAGGGTACACTATTTGAAGCCGGTGGGATGCCCCCTCTTTTCCTTTCTTCCTTCTTCTTCTTGGGACAAACGAGTCTTTGGGTATCGCGTTGCATTCATGAAACTCTCTTTCTCGGCTGTTACACAGCAGCTGCTCGCCCGACAGAAGAGCAATGTCAACTCAGTCTGTTGCTCAGTACTTTGTATTGTAATTTGTATTGTCTTGTATTGTCTGCCAGCTACTCATGCAGCGCCCACCTACTATTACGTACTTTCTCTGTGCTACTTCGACTCACCCTCCTCAGATGCTGCTGCGGCTTCTGTGCTTCGATTCTCTCGTGTTTATGCCTCTCGATATCAACGCATGCAATTGATATTCAAAACGAGATGCCCCCAAAACCACCTCCCCCGACCCCCCACCAAGCCGCTCCAATTTTTTTATATATAATGTTGTTTTGTCTAGGGATTTTTTATACATAATGTTGCTTTGTTAGGGTTTGTGTGAGGTAAGAGTCTGAGATAATAATATTAATGGATCCTTCTCTGTCTCAGCTGGTTATTCGAAGCTATGGAAGCCGAGAATCATCATCCTCGTCTTCCAGTTCCAGTCAAGGAACGTGGATGGATCCGAGGCTGTGGAGTATGTTGCCACCGAAACTGGTGGAGAAAATACTTGCTTGCCTTCCCCCTCCTAGCTTCTTTCGAATGCGTTCGGTGTGCAAACACTGGTACCGTCTCTTGTTTTCCGACAGCTTTCTTGAATTGTGCGCCGAGGCCGCTCCTCAGAGGCAATGGTTTCTACTGTTCAAGCCTGGAGTTTGGACAGAAGGGTATCTCTACGATCCCTTCTCCATGTCATGGTTCAGGACATCGCTCTCCTCGTTGCCCTCCATATTCTCTGTGGTGGCCTCAGCCGGTGGGCTACTGTGTTGCCTCTCAGAAAATCCAGGCTGCAAGACTGTGCTCATATGCAATCCCTTGACAAAAGAATGCCTGCAATTACCCTGCACTTTGAAAGAGCGTTTTGTTCCATCAGTGGGGCTTATTGTCGAGAAGGAGACCAAGGCCTATAAAGTTATTGTTGCAGGCGATGACATGATTTCGCCATTTGCTGTCAAGAATCTGACAACCGAGATGTATGATTCGGTTTGCCAGTATTGGACCATAGCCGGTCCTCTACCCCGACTCTGCAATCTCGAATCAGGTAAGATGACCCATGCCAATGGAATTCTATACTGCATGAATTACAGCCCTTTCAGTGTCCTGGCCTATGATCTAGAGCCGGGAATGTGGAGCAAGATCCAGGCCCCCATGCGCCGTTTTCTCAGGAGCCCCAACTTAGTTGAGTGCAGGGGGCGCCTGGTTATGGTGGCCGCTGTTCAGAAAAGTAAGCTGAACGTCCCCAAGAGCGTCAGGATTTGGGGTCTCCAGGATTCCAGGACTGGGTGGGTAGAGCTGGAGAGAATGCCACAGTCCTTGTATGATGAGTTCATGAAGGTCTGTGACCAGGAGACCTTTAGCTGCATCGCGCATGGGAATATCATTTTGATCAGTTGCAGCAAAAGCTCAGATATGCTCACCTATGATATGTATCACAAGCTGTGGAGTTGGGTGCCCAGGTGCCCTTTTGTTCACGCTACACAAGGCTTACAAGGGTTTGCCTTCGAGCCCAGGTTAGAGACTTCTGTCTGCTAATATTGAAAGTTTATGTATATGTCATCGTCTTGGGGTCGCGCTCATGTTTAGGGTTGAAGTTTAGTATTAGAATGATGTCGTCCATATAGTTAATGTTATAAATTTTCTGTGGGTTGTCAAATAGTGTCTTTCATTCATTTCAAACAATGTGGAAACTCAGAGACATCTTGTGAACAAATGGCAGTTTACCACTTCAGTTGTATGGTTATCTTTTGTGTTTTTCCAATTAAAGCTTCCATGGTTGTCTTGTCATTTACTGGGTTTGTTTCAATTTTCTTCCGTTATTTCAGAATGCGAATCTGAATCGTTTCATGAAAACTTATTTTTAATCTCTGTAATTTGGGCTTGTTTTAGTATAGTCAGTTTTATTAGATTAACAGAGACATGAATGGTCCTCGGAAAATGAATTTCGTTATGCTTTACATAAAGATTCCATTGTTCAAAGTGACTGTGGCCTGAAACCGTTACGCTGCGTCGTGCAAGATCTTCATGCATGTACGTTCTGTATGTTACAAAATGGATCTTTCTCCAAATATAACTGGTTAATTTTGTTGCCCCTGTTAATGATTCATGTAACCAGATCGTACAAAGCAGAATTATCTTTTGTAGTAACTGAACTTGCATATTTTATAAAGTGAGTCTGTCAGCCTACACTCTATATTTCTGTAGTTGAATTTCCATGCACTTGTTGAATATCCTTGCTTCATTATGTTTCTGCAACATTTTTGAGTTATGCAATCAGAAACCGTGATGTATTCGAAGAAAGAAAAGTTTGCTAAAATGAAGGTTAAATATTCAAATCGTGATCAACACCCATAGAAAATGAGCTTTTATCTTACTGGTTTCATATGGAGTTTATCCATTAAGTATCATTTGTGAATTTGTTGGAGAGGTATTTTTTTATCCTGAGCTCATGAGTATAACGAACTGAATCACGTGCTCCTAGACTTTTTTTTTAACAAGATCCTTTTCGTTTCGCCTTTTACAAATATTTTATAATATATTCATTGATTTACTAAAAGTAAATAATCCTATAACCTTAAATCATAATTTTGTTAATATATAATCTTGAGAGAAAATCAGGATAGTTATATTAAGATAATATAGAAATCAAAATACATAAATATCTGTGTAAGAGCAGCAGAAAGATTGCTACAATTTATAGGAGAGTAACTAATGAAGCAGAATATAAACATTATCACTGTTTTTAATGAGAAAAACCAGTGAGACATTGAGTCCCGCCCAGGGCAGAGAAGCGTAACCAATAGACAATATAAAAACGCATGAACCAGAAACCATATGAACCAAAAACCACATACCACAGCGAACAGTAACAGACCATCCAAAATCCTTCAACGCTCTTATCGCTGATTCTTGGAGGGATATCCACCTTTCTCAATATATAATCTTTTATATTTAATATATTTTAAAAGTTATTACAAAGTTTAGTAGCAAGTGGGAAAGTTTTAAATTTCTTATTTTTAACTATAACGTGAGTAATTTAGTGAAGTAATCTATATTAATGTATTACATACCATTCAATAATCAAATCATTATATATAATGAATCTTTTTATTTTACAAATAAAAAAATACGTTACATTAATTACACATCTAATTTCATTAAATTTTAAAATTAAAAGATATGATACATTAATTACATATCTAATTTCACTATAATTTTCAAATTATAATTTTAACAAATTTTTAATATATATATAAGAGTATAAATTTATTTTGATTGATATATATTTAATATATAAAAATAAAAATAAATAATAAATAATTGTCTATGGAGTTTTGGATAGACTGTGATCACTTGCTCTGTTTAGGCATTCTTTGATTCTCCATCCTGATTGGAGTACTATATTAGACATGATTATAATATATTTATTAGTTTTGTTATTAATGTTGAAAAATTAGTAGGACACACGAACTCATATTTATGGTTGGATTCGTTCCCACAAAATTTTAAACCCGTGACCATTTTATTAAAGAGCTTTTAAAAAACACCATACTTCTAATTTAGATTATTAATATGAAATATAATATATATTTTAGGGTTTTAAATGCAATTGATATAAATTTATTTTATATAAATTGATATATCGTTCAATATATTTAAATAAAATAAAGATATTTAAAATATATGCAAAATACAAATATCTTTGTAATATTTATTAGTATTCCTTCAAGTAGTACCACCTCAATTAGCACTTGTATAGGGTATTGTCTTCCACTCGAGGCTAATTTTAAAATATAACCTCCTTATTTAGTGTCACTAAAGATTAAGTACTATTTTTAGAAACACCCTTGTCTACCAAAATGAGTTACAACACCTAACATTGTTCTATCCTTAGGACCCTACAAACCCTAGATTTTGTAATTGGTCAATGAAATTCCTACATCTTTACATTGAAAATGAATTTGTAACTTTAGTGAGGTATGGAGTAAACTTATAGTAGAGTTAAAAAAAAATGTCTCTATTTTACCAACACCATTGTCAGAGACTTATGCCAAAAAATTCTTTGGATCTTACTAATCACTTGTGTCTACCTCTCATGTATCCCTTAATTCCTTGCATCTTACTAATCACTTATATCTACCTCTCAATTATCTCTTTTTGCATCAAGTGGACATTCTAGTAATTCAAGGTATGTTTGAAAAAGCTCCTTTCAATCCATTGGTCAGATTGAGATTAGCGAGGAGTAATATTTCGACAAATTATTAGGTGGTCCCACGGCCTAGGGCCTTAACATGGTAAACACAAAGAACTAAATCTATAACCCACTCGCAACAAACTAACCACTTCAAGGTAGGATTTCTAGTGTTGTGGCCTCCCTCAATGTTATGAAAACCACAATGAATTGACAAGGTTATTTTTTGGAGGCATTATATGTCTACGTTGGTACACATATACTAGATCCATACATTGATCGAGTTGAGGAACCCCCACAAACAATGTCTAGGCCATTCACACAATCTTTATAAGTAATCCCCACATTATTTCAAGATTAAAATTCGTTGGACCACTTTTCTAAGGTTCACTCGAAGAAAGTTACCCAAATGGAACACCATTTCTTTCTATATGGCATTATTGATGCCCTTTATAAACTAAAAGATTTATATTTGAGTTCATACCATTTCCAGTGATGGAAATGGTATACAAAATCTTATGGAGGTTACACTGCCTGGGCCTAGTTTGTACAAGTCCTTGATCCTCATTTTGAATTTGACGCTCATTGCTTGGAATATCGATAAAACTATGTCAAATAAGTATAGTGATTGACTGTGTTCTTGCCTTTGAGAAATTGTCAATTCATATTGAGGGCATATCTAATTCAACTTCTAAAGAATGTTTTAGTAGGGGTCTCAAGGAGGAAATTAAAGCACATGTGGCTTCTAAGGGCTTATCATCCTTACTACTAGAAGTTTGTAAATGGATATGGAAAAGTTATTGATCCATTAACATCATCATTCAAAATAAATGCCTTTCATGGAGCAAGGAAACCAAGCAAGCCTCCTTATCTTAAAGGACATCATTTTCATTATCAAATATTAACTGTGCTATATTTTTACTATCACTTTTTCCCAAGAATGTGATACCTTGAGTGGAGGTATTGATATAAGGATGACACCCCGTGGGATTCATTAGTAAGAAGTTGTGTGACCACAATTTGAGTAAATCCACATGTGAGAAGGAAATTATGGCTATCCTTCATGCAATGGAGAGCTCATGTTCATATTTCACAAGGCACTGTTTCTAAAACAAGGATAATCATCATATTCGAAAGTATCTTCTCAAACAAAGGTTATCCTCATGAAAAAAACATAATTCGGTGAAAAAAATTCCTGGATATGAACATGAGATCATCTATAAGAAGGGTAACGAAAATATGTTGGTTGGTGCTTTATATAGACAACTTAATGAGGATGGATCTTTCCTTTCCTTATTTTTACCCATTCCATGTTGACTGAAGGAAGCTCATCAATAATGGTTGACAAACGATACTATTGATCAACTTATCCAAAGACTTCAAGATCCCAACCCTCCTAAAAGGTATACACGGAAACAAGATAAATTGATGCATAAAGGGCACACTCTTATGGTAAAGAACTCCACCTTAGGAAAAAGGGTCTTAGAGGAATTTCACTCATCACATACAATAGGTCATCGCTTTCATAAAACCTATGAGATAATTAATTATTCATTTTGTTGAGAAGGTATGCAAGCAAACATCCAAGGTTTTGTAAGTATCTATGACACTTGCCAAAAAAATGAGGTTGAGACAAATAAGATACTAGAGGCATTGCAACTACTATTTGTTCCAACACATACATAAAATTGCAACTTTATGAATTTTATAGTGAGACTCCCAATATAATGAAGTAAATCAGTGGTCATGATGGTAGTCCACTTTCTTTCCAAAAAAATTGATTTTTGTGCCTTATCACACCCATGTAATCCTTCCTCAGTTTCCTTACGGATCATATTTTTAAGGTATTTGGCATGCCTAGTTTAATCATCTCCAATTTGGATCCTAACATCACAAGTAAATTGTAGTAGGATTTGTTTAAAATTTATGGTACCCAATTGAACATGAGCACTATGTATCATTCCCAAATAGATAGTAAAGCCAAAGTGGTGAAAAGTTGTTCAAAATTTAGCTGTGATGCTTCTTAAAAATTTAGTTATGATGCTTTAATTTTGAAAATCCAGACCAATGGGCATGATATCATCTCCTCTTACCTTTGAGCTATTGATATGACCCCAAATGAAGTTGTCTATGGCCCCAAACCCTTGTTAAAAACTTCCTACTTCCTAGGCATGTCAAAGATTTAGGGAGTAGGAGAAGACATTATCTACATAGTAGAAATTTTTTTGTTATGGCCCAAAATAGATTGAAGCAACAAGTACACCAACATCACTTTGAATGTTCATCTATGGCACAATAGTTGGTATTTCTTCACCTTCAATTTTATAAATAAATATAACTGAAAGAAAAAACATTTGGAAATCAACACAAATTTCTATCAACACTATAACATCAACTAGTGCAATGGACAAGTGGCATACATGTTAGCTGTTCTAAACAACTCTAGAATTCATCGAGTGTTTCATGTATTTCCTAAAGAAGTTAGTAGAGCTGAAGTCAAATTTGCAAATTAGCTTATTAGTACTTGATGAAGAGGGTCAATTTTACTAGCACATAATACATGAAGAATTGATTGAGTGAAAATATATGCCTCTTAAGGATGCCACATGGGAACCAATCATAATTCTACAACGATTTCCTTGTCTCTATCTCAACATTGAAGACAATGTTTTCTTTGAAGGGAAATAAAATGTTAAGATCCTACTCTAACTTCTCTAGTTTAGGCTGCCTAGAAGTTTAGCACTTGAAAGAGATGTTCATCCTCTTCGAATAATTCCCATGAGATAGTAATGGATGCATAGTAATAACTTAATTGTAGATTTAGATCATTTTAGAAACTTAACCCCAAAGTCTACAAACCCAGTTGTAGATTTTGATCATTTCAAGGCTGAAATGCAAAGCTAATTGTTAATATGATTAGTTCTTGAGCCCTCCCTCCAATGAGTTTATCTACAATGAGACTTAAAAATGGCATAGTAAATAGCTATTTAATGTAAAATTGTTCACTTTACTAGTTCCATTGAGTTGTTAATACCCATAAATCATGGAACCACACGTGGTTGGAAAATTGCTTTTAAGCATCTAGTTAAAAACATGGGAGATTATACAATGTGTTATCATGTACTACTGTAACTACAGCCTTTCTCACTGAAAAGTTGCCCGGCGATTGAAAGGCACGTAAACATTACTCTCTTCCTTTAAATTACTATAATTTGAAGTTATAGCATGCGTATTTCATCTCATTATATATTGTTTATGTTCTTTTACAATTGTATTCTCTATACAACTAATTCTGTTTCAAGTTTAAAAGTTAGAGATAGCGCGAAACATCTATATTACACTGAGCAGTAGAGCACCGCGTTATTGTCACCCTACAAAAATTAAGGATATCACTTGCAACTTACAGAAATTCGTTTAATTTCACAAATCAGTCCTTCAACACGGTTATAAAAGTAGCTCCTAGTTTTATCAGTTCATACATTTTCTATATCCCTATTTCATTGTTGTTTTAACCTTTCAGTGTAAATCCCTATAATCGCCGTATTTGACTGCCTTTCCTTTTAACTGTGGTCAGCAGTTTCTTTCTCCAGAAAAGCTCTACTACAAATTTAATTACTCTAAACTCTCTGAAAGTCGATCGGATTCACTCCCAATCAGAATATACAGAGATTTGATACGCCACGCATCGCATACCTCCTTCGGCCTTTGATTCAATAAATCATTGTCTGATTGTGACCTCGAAACTAATCTTTTAATGCTGAATGAGTTGCTTCTAAAAGAGACAGACACAACAGGAGAATTAGGCTGGCATAACTATGGAGTAACTAGTGATCTACTTTCAACTGAAAAGTTTTTCTCTTCTATGAGATTCTTCTCTTCAATCTTGTACGGCCATAGGAGTACATCTTCTTAGTCTCCTGTTTTGTTCTTCAACTGCAACACCAATGTTGCAGTAAACACTGATAGTTTGTCAATGCATTTTGATAGAGATAAAAGTTAGTGGGTTAGTGAGAAAAGTTTAGCTACAAGAGCTTTTGATGTTAAGATATACATTGCTTTTAGATTTTAGCAGTGAATTATTATTCAGAAATAAATTACTCATCCCATAAACAAAAAAAATCAATCTCATATATCTAACTTAACCTTGACATTATTAAACAAAAAAAATATCTGACTTAACCTGACATCATTAAACAAAAAAATCCCATATATCTAACTTAACCTTGACATTATTATCATTACTCACGTTGTCTTTTCTCATATATCCGGATTACGTTGATTCAGATTCCATAGTCAAGCCTGGTAGAAGTGTACATATTATAAATTGTCATCTTTACCTTGACATTATTATCATTACTCACGTTGTCTTTTCTCATATATCCGGATTAACTTGATTCGGATTCCATAGTCAACCCTGGTAGAAGTGTAAATATTATAAATTGTCATCTTTATATCCACTCATCTGGAAGAGAAACCTGAAGCAATTGAGCTCTTCTGACCCTCATATTTTTCCCTAAATCAGCAATTATAAACAAATTATCTTTTACATTGTCCATATAGTTTATGCTAAAGATGTTTCAACCTGTTCATTGCTTTGTCGGCAAGTTAAACAAACTATGCAGAATTCTCTTCGTTTTTAAAATTCGGTATTCCCTGTTTCTCTTCCTATGCGATTCAGACTTACCTTAAATGAACACATTATATTTCTCATATACTTTGTGTTTGTCTCCAAAATAAGGTTGTTCTGAAAAATCAATTAAAAACAAATACAACACAAAGACACACAACTTCATTAATTCAATTGCTTAATTACATCACACTTATATAGGAAAACTTATGCAACCAATTCCTAACCACTCACAACTAATTCTTGTTCAACTGCTCATAACTAATTCTGTTCAACTGCTTCATAACTAAATCTATTTCTGCATTATTTTCACATCCTCCCTTAATGGAGAAATGGATTCTCTACAATACCTAACTGACTTCTAAAAACTTCAAATTTGATTTTACCAAGGGGCTTAGTAAATATATCAGCCACATTATCCTTGTGTTACAAAATATCAATCCAATTTCATTTGACTCAATTTTCTCACGGACAAAGTGGTACTGTAACTCAACGTGTTTTGTTCTAGCATGGTAAACTGGATTATGTGCTAATTTGATAGCACTTTGATTATCACAATTGATACATGTTGCACCACTTTGCGCTTCTTCAAGATCTGCAAGAATTCTTCGCAACCAATGGCTTCACAGGTGGCATTGGTCAAAGCTTTGTACTTTGATTCTGTTGATGATAAAGAAACAGTTGGCTGTTTCTTACTACTCCAAGATACGACTCCTGATCCAATATGAAATGCATAGCCAGAGGTAGATCGTCTGTCATCTGGATTTCCTGCCCAATCTGAATCAGAAAAACCTGTCAGTGCAACATCAGATACATCAGTATACATAATACCAAGATTCATTGTTCCCTTTAAGTATCGGAGAACTTTCTTTGCAGCAATCCAGTGATTTCCTGAAGGCTTAGCCATGAATTGACTAAGGATACTGACTGTGTATGCAATGTCTGGTCTGGTAGTGGTGAGATAGTTCAAACTTCCCACTAACTGATGATATAATGTTCCATCTGCCTCTTTCGATCCATCTTCTTTGTACAACTTTGCATTCTGTTCTAAGGAGTTGACATAGCTTTGCAATCTGTCATATTGAACTTTTTAAGAATCTCCTTTGTATATTTGCTTTGAGTGATCAAAGTTTTACCAGGTTCTCTCCATACCTCAATTCCTAAGCAGTAATGCATTTCACCCAAATCTTTCATTTCAATTCCTAAGCAGTAATGCATTTCACCCAAATCTTTCATTTCAAAAACCTGTGACAACTGAACTTTAATTTCTTCAATTAATTTGTGAGCACTGCCTGTTATAATGAGATCATCCACATATAAAGATATTAAAGCAACATTTCCTTTTTCATCTTTCTTAAAATACAAGTTAGGATCATTTTTGCTTTTCACAAATCCATTCTGAAGAAAGAAGGTATCAATCTTTACATACCATGATCTTGGTGCCTGTTTCAAACCATACAATGCCTTTCTTAACCTGCAAACCAGATGCTCCTGTCCCTGTTTGACAAACCCTTCAGTTGAACCAAATAAACTTCTTCCTTTAAATCACCATTGAGAAAAGCAGATTTGACATCCAATTGATGTATATCCAATTATGTTTTGTGGCTAAGGCAATCAGTAATCTAATTGTATTCAACTTAGCTACTGGTGCAAAAGTGTCTTCATAATCAATTCCCTCCTCCTATTGAGCATATCCTTTTGCTACTAATCTTGCCTTAAATTTATCAATTGTACCATCTGCTTTAAATTTCGTTTTATACAACCATTTGCTTCCAATTGGAACTTTATTTTCAGGAAGTTCCACTAATTCCCATGTTTGATTTTTCATAATAGAAGCATACTCATCATTCATAGCATTAATCCATGATTCATGTTGTTTAGCCTGCTCATAATCAATTAGTTCTTCAACATTCATTATATTAGACATTAAGGCATAGTCTCTATACCTTGCAGGAGGCCGAGTTTGTCGGGACGACCTTCTTGGTGTGGGTGTTTCATCCATGATTCGTTGGCTTTGAGGTGTATCACCCCCTTGTGATGACTCACTGCTGCTAGATGTGCTCGTACTGCTGCTATCATCCTGATCCTGTACCTATACCTGGACCTGTTCCTGTTCCTGCTTAATCAAAGTATCAAGCTTGATATGCGCATCATTAGAAATATGCCATGTATCATTCTTTGTATTACTTTTATCAGTCTGCTCATGAAACAATACATCACGACTTGCAAATAGTTTATGGGAACTTGGATCAAACAATTTATAGGCTTTCTGATCCGTACAATATCCAATGAAAATACACTTGATGGACTTGGCATCAAGTTTTCTTCTGTTAGCTTCAGGAATATGAGCAAAAGCAGTACATCCAAAGACTTTGAAATGACTCACATCAGGTTTATAACCATAAAGAACCTCAAAAGGAGTTGAAAAACTAATTTCTTAATGGGACATCGATTCTTCAGATAAACAGCAGTGTTAATGGCTTCTGCCCAAAACCATTAGAGATGTTCTTACCTTGCAGCATACTACGAGCAGATTCCACCAAGGTTCTATTCCATCGCTCAGCAACACCATTTTGCTGAGGGGTATGTGGCACTGTGAACTGTTGTTGAATTCCATTAGATTTACAATAGGTGTTAAATGCTTTTGATTTTATATTCACCCCCTTGATCAGATCTGAGTATTTTAATGCACTTTCCTGTTTGTTTTTCAACCATATTTCGAAACTCTTTAAAATACTCAAATATATCACTTTTCCTTCTAATGAAATAGACCCAGGTATATCTAGATCTATCATCAATAAAAATAACAAAGTATGAAGCACCACCAAGAGACCTAGTTTGCATAGGTCCGCATACATCAGTGTGAATTAATTCAAGAATATCATACTTCCTTTCTCAGTATGAACAGGAAACTCTTCTCTATGCTGCTTACCAAGTGCACAAGCTTCACATGTAAATGTTCACACTTCATAACAGGAGACCTTCAACCATTGATTTCCTTTGTAACAACGATAAATCATTGTAATTTAGGTGCCCATACCTGTGATGCCATAATTCTGCTGTTGATGTCTCTTGGGATGTCATGCAACATGGCGCTTGACTGTCACATCCAATCTGTATAATCCTCCAACCCTGGTACTTGTAGAAACAACCTTGTAGTGGTCCTGAACATCTTTCACTATACACCCCAATTTACCAAATTCTACTTTTAAATGATTATCAGTGATAGTGGAAACAGATAGCAAATTCTTTTTAAGAGCAGGTACATACATCACATTATGAATCTGTCGCATTTGTCCATTAGGTAAGTACACATTTATTATGCCATAGCCTTGAACTTTAAGTGACCTATCATCTCCTAGGTAAATGTGTGTACCATCAGATTTCTCATAATATTTATCATACCATTCTTTATTACAAGTCATGTGTGCCGATGCACCAGAATCTATAAACCAAGCATTCTCATCATCAGTTTCAGCAACAATGCAGCATCAGAAAGAAATAACTTAAGATTTTTAAATCCATCATTCACTGAGGTGTCTCTGTTTATGTAATTTCCATTATGCCTGCTATGTCTTTGATTTGATTCATTATTCTTTCTCCTATAGCAATCTTTAGCCAGATGTCCAGGTTTTCCACAATAATGACATTCAATGTTCCTTTTAACATAAGAATCGGGAGGTGCCATACCTTTCTGCTTTGCTTGAAAACGGCCTCTGTTTCTGTCCCATGGTCTCCCTCGAATGGTTTTTGGCCTCTTGCAGTCAAAGCCAAATCAGAACCATTTGACTCCAGTTCAAAAGTTTTCATGCGCTCTTCTTCTTGAAGAAGAATTCCAGCCAATTCTTCAAATGTAGGGGGTGTCGGTCTAGCTGAGAGAGCTGAAAAAAAGACTTTATAGTCTGGGACTAACCCCTTTAACGTAACAGTTACCAAGTCTGTACTAGAAACCTTTTCACCAATATCACCAAGCTTATCACTAAAGTCTTTAATTCGGGAAACAAAGTTGCTAATGCTTTCATTGGTATCCATTTTGATAGATAGCAGCTTTGTTTTTTAAAATAAAATACGGTTTGCATTAGAAGTCTCATACAAACCTTTGAGAGTGTCCCATGTCGCCTTTGAAGTTTCACAGTCCCGAATGTGAGGAATAATATTGTCCTTCACTGACATGCGTAGCAGCACCCTTGCTTTTATTTCACGCTTCTCCCAATCTTGAGTGTTAGTAGGAGGTGGAGGCTTGGTCTCGTCACCTTTGACAATCGGCCAGAGATTGTATGCCTCCAGTACTATGATGATCTTAAATTTCCAATTTACATAGTTTTCTCCATCAAGTTTTGAAGACTCATTTAAATATGAATCTGCAAGAGGATTAGCCATTTCTCCACCAATGACCAAATTCAAAAAAAAACGCAAGCTTCTTAAGGCACAGGAAAGCTGGTTAATAAGTAAAACTTCTGCAAATTACAAGAATACCGCGGCCGGATGCAAACCTCACCAAACTGTTCTAAACTTCTACCTACAATATTTTCTTGAAGTAAGCATCAATGAATAGACACGCAGGTCACCAATACTACAGACCTCACTTATGCAACCAATTCCTAACCACTCACAACTAATTCTTGTTCAACTGCTCATAACTAATTCTGTTTCAACTACTTCATAACTAACTCTATTTCTGCATTATTTTCACAAAATCCAACAAAATCAACTCCGAAGTTTCAGTAGTAAATTTTTTTGGCAGCGGTGATTGATGTATATACTTATTCTCTGACGTGCTTAACAAGTGAAAGTTTCTGAGAACACGCTGATGCAATAGCTTCTCTTTTACCGCCGTAGTAGGGTTCGGGTAAGGGATAACAATTTCCATATCAGGATGCTCCTCTGCTACTAACTATTTTGGACTTCAAATAATTTCGTTCCATGTTTGGTCGGATTTAGAATGTTCTTCTCGAACCTTTTCTGGTAGCCAATCTGGTGCATTCCAAGGTTTTACTATTGAGGTTTACTATTTAGTATTTACAGTTGGAGTTTATTGAGGCATATCGTGAAATAGGCAGGCTTGCTGTTTTTCTTATTATCTTTGATGATCTTTCTGATCATGGTGGTCGAATATTCGCTTATTTTGCTGATACCTCGAGCCTTCATGAAATTATCCAATAATTTGTCATTTTTAAACCTACACCGACTTGTGATGCTGGGAAGCTCATTGCATCCTTTGTTCAACTGTATGTTATTGTATTTGGATTTCTCTTGCAGTTAGATATTTCTTTTAAGTTGATATGTATGGTTATTTTAGAATAAGATTTGCATAATTTTTTTATTTATTAAAGATGGTAATATTGGTGATGTTTATAAATAAAGTAATTAGATTAAATTCAAACTCTAATATTGAGAATTTAAATAAAGTAAACTCAAATATTGGAAATTTACTTTTACTCTCATTTTATTATAACATTTATAATAATGTATTATTTATTAAAAATTATTTTTATTTTAATTTTAATTTTAAATTATAATATATTTTATTATTGAATTAATTATAATTTCAAATATTTTTCTGATCTTCCATTTATATTCTTTAATGCGGTGTTTAAAATTTATCCCCTATGAAACTTTTTAAATATGGTACTTTTAATAATTAAACTCATATTTTTCTCCCCTCTGAAACTTTTTACGATAAGTCATACAATATGGTACCTTTAATAATTAAACTCATATTTTGGCATAAGTCATACAATAAAGTACCTTTAATAATTAAACTCACATTATGGCATGTATGTATATGGCCAAAATTTACTTTTTATTTTATTATAATATTTATACTAATTTATTATAGATTGATTTTAGTTTTAAATTATAATTTTTTAAAATTATAATTTATTTTAATAAAATTTATAATTTAAAACTCACCATACAATATAATATAATGATGATGATGGTTAACGTCCACTGAGACCAAACTTTGGTCTATCAAACCTAAAGAAACAAATTATTTAGTTTGATTAAGATTTTATTCCTATGATCAAAAAGCTTCGAGAGAAGCCTTCCGAGCTCACTATAATTTTGACATCCTAAAAGGCTAGGAAGGTTAGTATTGCAACAGAGATTTTGAAACTGAGACCTAATGTGGTTGTATGCGGGGCACTCTAAGAGGAAGTGATTTTCATCCACGATGTTCATATTCTCACAGAGATGGCAAAACCTTTCCATCCATGGTGTTTTAGGAACTGTCCAACAACCCGTTTCACTATGGAGCTCATGAGAGTTCGCTCTAATCTTGGCTATATTAATTTTCTTCTTTGAGCTAGTTAAAACAGAGAGATACTTTTGATCTTCTAAGGTGGGGTTGGTGACCTCCTTATAATATCTTAATTTTCTTTTAGCTGCTAAATCTTTCTCACACCACATTTTTCTTTGAACTTAGAAATAACAATATTTTTAATGTTATTAATGTTTTGCAATGCAACATTCTCGTCGATCTCCCAATGGTTTAACCAGGCCCTGATGTCTTTATACTAGCCTCGCTTGAGCCTTAGGTGGTTTTGGCTAGAATTTAAAGCCAGTCTAGGAAGTCTATGGTCTCCTATGTTATTGAGTTTGTGCTTGTACAACAGAAGCCTAGTCATAGCTAGGCTCTTGAGAGAGGAAGACCCACTTCTATAAGGAGAATAACATAGGGTGTGTTGCTTTTAATTTTGAGGTTAAATGTTATAAAACGCTTATGGATTTGCTCAACCTTTCTCTAGGATTCTCTAGAGATGCTACAACCCCAAACCTCACGTCCATATAAGATAACTGGAGTGACTAAAGTTTCAAAGAGGAACTTCTTTCTATCCCACATTACGAGGTTTGTCATTCTGCAATTATTTTCAAGACCAAAATAAGTTTTCCACCCCCCATTAATCATTTTCTCAATGCTATAGTTCCAGGTGAGCTTGTGATGAATATCAATTCCTAGGTACTTGTAGGAAGACACTTCCTCCAAGTTACTATTGTCATACATAAAATTAGCATAAGTGTCCTTCTTGGATTTGATAATCATAACTTTTTTTTGTGAGTATTAATAATCATACCCATGGTAGAGCATAAATCCTTAAGAAGTCTAAGTTGCTGTCAGGGAAGGTAGTAACTCTCCACAAAATTCAATTCATGTTATTCCTTTGGGCTGGTATTTATTATATACATGAGGGAGACTATTCACTTCATCTCCCAATGACTGTTCATATTACTTATTTATTTATTTACATTATATTCACCCAATCCTGATGATTAGGTGTCAACATTCCCCCCTTAATCTAAAGGGATGTTGGTGAGTCCAAGCATCATTCTGAATTGTTCAAACTTTTCTCTTCCAAGTGCTTTGGTGAAGATGTCAGCAATTTTCTCATTAGTGGAACAATGACGGAGATGGATTGTTTTGGCCTCAACATGATGTCGAATCAAATGATATTTGGTATTGATGTGCTTCGTTCGATCATGGAACTTTGGGTTCTTGGCCAACTTTATTGTAGAGGTATTGTCAATCATGAGTGGAGTTGATTGTACTTGTTTTACCTGCTAATCTTCAAGAAATTTCTTGAGCCACACAATTTCTTTTGTTGCTTCAACTGCTGCCACATATTCTTCTTCTATTGTGGAATCTACTAGAACTGATTGTTTGCGTGATCTCCAGGAGATAGCTCCTGATCCAAGACTCATAACATATCTTGAAGTAGATACCCCAGTTTCTTTGTCTCCATCGAAGTCTGAATCAAAGTATCCAATCAAACTGAAGTCGTCCACCTGTGTATACTTGATTCCAAAGTCTTGAGTTCCCTTCAAGTACCTTAGAACTCTTTTTGCAGTAGACCAATGTCCCTCACAAGGCTTTTGCATAAACCTGGAGAGGATTCCAACAACAAACGAAATGTCTGGTCTGGTAGTAGTTAGGTAGTTGAGACTTCCTACAAGCTTTCTATACTTTGTTGCATCCTCAAATTCTTTTCCTTCAATAGATGTGAGCTTTAAGTTTTGTTCCATTGGAGTAGTAAGAGGATTGCATTCTATCATGCCAAACCTGTTCAACAGATCTCCAATGTATTTCTTTTGAGAAAGAAATATGGACTTCAGATGTTGGGTTACTTCAATACCAAGATAGTAATGAACATAGCCAAAATTAGTCATTTCAAAACTTTTCCCCAATTCCCTCTTTATGGATGCAATGTAGCTTTCATTGTTCCCTATTATCAAAAGATCATCTACATATACTACAATATATGCAACTGTTTTGCCAACTTTCTTGACAAATAAAGTTGCATCATCAAGATCATAATGTTTGAAATTGAGTTTCAGAAGATGCTCAGTTAGTTTTTCATACCAGGCTTGTGGTGCTTGTTTTAGGCCTTACAAGGACTTCACAAGTTTGCATACTTTATGTTCATGTCCTTTCACAAAAAATCCTTCAGGCCGGGACATAAAAACATTCTCTTTTAGATCTCCATTCAAGAAAGTAGTCTTTACATCCATTCGATGGACTTCCCAACCGTTCTGAGCTGCCAGGGCAAAGAGTGTCTGGATGGTAGCCCATTTTGCTGTAGGGGCAAAAGTCTCCTCATAATCGACCCCTTCCTTCTGTGCAAAACCTTTTGCCACAAGCCTAGCTTTGTGCTTGTCAAGTGAGCCATCAACTTTATACTTGTTCTTGTAGACCCTCTTGTAGCCAATTGGTTTGGTTCCTAATGGAGGATCAACCATCTTCCAAGTGTCGTTCTTTATGAGGGCATCATACTCCTTTTGCATCGCTTCTTTCCATTCATCATGAAAGCAGCGTCTTTGAAGGAAGTTGGTTCAAAATCTATAGATAAGTTCAATTCACAATCATAAGAAACATCCATATCAACAAGTGAATTAGAGTCATCTACATCACCTCCAATTTTCCG